>OZ005741.1:237066387-237666387 GCA_963930735.1 Dioctria linearis
TCATGATAGCTTTATAAGTTTAGTGGGCGGCTATATAAGTCAGGGTTAACATTACAGAAGATTTATTTTTGGCTTAAAGTAGCAGCAGTTCAGAACTCAATACCTAACGAGTCATTCGATGTTTGTCTTGGCAAATAGTAACTAGAGTGTAAAATCCAACCAGTTGATAGTTGGATTTGGACGTGCTTCTATCGATACAAAGTTGTCTACACAATTTTTTGAAGGAAATGTGTAAAAATTCTCAGAACTTACATTTTTGATAATTCCCTACTTATAAAATTTTTTTTTATACTAACCTGAAGTGGTACTTCTGGATCTAGCTCAAACTCCGAAACACAGCTGTTCCAAGGTTTAAATTTCAATGATGACATGTCCAGATAATAATCAAATATTAGTCCTTCTGATGGAAATCTTATATCTTTAAACTCAGATATCCACCACTTGTGAAACTCTCTGCGCCAATCAATTAGGTGATCTTGAAAATAACCTGATCCAAAGCCCCATATAGCTGCAAAAATAAAAATTATCTCAAATGCGCTCTCTGGAGAATCTTCAGGTATTTCATGCGTATCGAGAAAACATTCAAGCAAAAAACACGTTGTTTGAATCAAAGCAATTTCAGTTACAGGAATTATTTTTTTAAAATTTTTGCAATTCTCAGTTAATGCAGGGAAATACTTTTCGAAGAGATGGAGTAGAGTTCCACGTTCGACGATACTATCGCGAGTCTCCACCCATGAAGAAATACATCTAGAATAAATAGTTTAAAATATTTCCAATAAAATAAGATTAGATATTCATACGAATACCACCCTAGATCTTGTGGATTGATGTATAATATTCCAGCTCTTGATACCGTTGCTGGGTAGCTGCTTTCAAATGTCCTACTTCAAAAATAAGACGCATGTCTTTTTTCAGGGCAATTCGCTCATTGCTTGCTAGTGTAAGTACTTTATTGTCATCCATAAGTGTATTCAAACTCTCAATCCACATTGGATCAATATCACCATCCAGAACTATCCATTTGGGGGCCTTCAACCGGATTATTAGCTTGATTTCTCATTATAGAGGAAAATAGTCCATCCTTCCATTCTCTAGTAGTTGAATTAACCACTCCAAATAATTCGTTACTGGTAAGTGCTTTAGGATTAAGAACATTGTAAATTGGTTTTAGTTTCTCTATCTTATAAGTCTCTAAAAGAGTTTGCCAAATTTTTGTTTTTCCAGTACCAGCATTTCCTACTATAAAAACTGAATGTCTAACGTCCAATAGTTCTTGCAGTTGTACCACTTTCATAACAAATCCTTCTTCCGTTTGCAGTTTAATTGAATTTGCTGCACGGCGAATTGTTCTTTCAAAATGTAGAAATCTCTTCCTAGGTACATCAAGAGCTGGAAATAAGTCTCCAATTAAACCCATAAAAATCGGCACATCTTCTGTGACAATTTTAGGAATATTAAAGTCCCGTAAAGCTCTCATCAGAACTTGGTCCTCAGGTCGACTAAAATCATCTCTTTTTAAAGCTCCAGCAACTACAAGTACTGATTTAATTGCACGTAAGCCCCAATCATAATGGTCTTGCTTAGATAGCAGCTCTCTACAAAGTGTATATAATGTGATAAATTTTCTAGCCAATAACCGAGCCTCTTGAAATCCTTCAGCAACCAACATAATTCACAAATAAGAGCAAAATCTGGGACAATCATTGCACAAGGGCGAAACAATGTCTTCAAATTTTCTGGTAGCTCGGTGCGACCAGCATATCCTGGATTCATGGTAATGAAAATTCCAACTGATTTTACCAGTGGTATATTCTCACCCATAAACATAAATGCTGCTTTATTTGTCTGAAATATTTCCGATTAACTAAAATACATTTAAGATTGGTAAACTTACCTTGATTGCATCTTGAATTGTTTTCACTTGAACAGCCACAACAGAGAGAACTTCAATTGAAATTCTGTTAAACTCATCAAAACAGCCCCATGCTCCAGTTTGAGCCAGGCCTTTGTATATACTACCGCAAGATTTATAGTCCATTTGTTCTGAGCAGTTAAATACATAGACCATCACCCCCAGGGCCCTTCCAAGATCTTTTGTGGTTTCCGTTTTACCTGTTCCAGCTGGTCCTGCCGGAGCACCTCCCATCACTAAATGCAGTGACTAAAAGTATATGATGTACAAAGAATTTTATGCCTGTCGGATTCCTGCTAAAATAATTTATTTAGATAAATGAGATTTAACAGGATAAAGGGTGTACCTATATATTTTTTAATTTTTTTTATGTAGATCTGTTCTAAATATCAAAATATTTTACACTTAAGACTTTTCCTTAGTAGGGCATTTCATTTATTAATATCAACCAAGGAAAAGGAGTTCATGCGATAAGAATAGATAAGACGAATTAAGTTATGTAAGGTACTTTAAGTCCCCACAAAAAAGTGAAAATATTATGAATACGACTGATATAATACTATAGGAATAACTTATTTAAGGACATGGACAACCCATGGTTAATGATTGCTTTCAATAGCGCAAGTGTTCGGGGAAAGCTGAGTAATAAAAATTGATTTTAAAATCTGAAGCTATCTCAGTTCCCAGAAGACTTCATGGGCAAATTTTCTCCATTGGAGCGAACTGGAAAATGAAATTTCGGAAAGCAATTAAATTGCTCATTGGAGGTCGTCTTCAGTTCAGCTTGGGAGAAAACCGTCCTTGAGGAGCCAACATTGAGCTGTTATTTATTACGATGCCGAGGAAAATTTAACGTTATTAGGGCAAATCGCATTTTGAACTTTAATCGGGAGTTTTTATTATTGAAATTTTCATCTGAGCAAATCTCAAGTTGGTATAATGTATAAGTATATTGAAGGTTAGCCAAATTTTTATGTTATGCCAAGCAGACAATGTCTTTGTTTTATTCTTTAATACCAAAAGATCTATTAATTATTTGAGTGACAAAATAGTTCGACTTCAAGCTGTGCAGAATGCAAAACAGAATATTTAAGTGATTTACCGACACATAATAAATTTTACTTTAATGAATTTGTTGTAACTTACAAAAGTATTGAAAGAAGTTAAAATCATTTTGTATTATGTCTTTAACGTATGTACAAATGGTCAAGAAAAACGCCAATTGTTGGTCATACATTTTGAACAGCATTTGGCTCTTACAACTTGTATGGAAGAACTGATTACAATTTAAGCCTTAGCTCTAACCCAACTCCAGCAAGATTTTCGTAACTGAAGAAATCGAAAGTTACCTCTAATAATTTAGTTGCGAAACCGTAATCCGTACGTTATTTGAGGGAAACTTTTTACATGATTGCAGTTCATTTTTGAATGTTAAGGATTAAGTTTAGTGTGAGAGCCACTTTTATAATCAAAATGGCGGCTGATCTTCACGGTATGACAAAATATCTGGATTGGGAGCAAAGACCTTATTACCAAAAAATATAAATCAGTAATGAAGCGCCACAACGAATTCACATGAGTGAGACACCCATCGCTCCTTAGTCAATTATCTATTGAACCCAAATTCAGTCACCAGACACAGTACAGCGCATGCGAAACAATCACAATACAACGGACAAGCTAATGTATGCATTGGCGTGCTGCCATCCTAGTGCTGGGGCGCATATTTAGAAAATATCTCAGCTGAGGTAGGAACACCAATCTTTTGTTGTGGGGCTATTTAATTGATTTATATTCTTTGTTATTACTGTCCTTAGAAAATTGAAAATATTACTATATTATTTTATATTATGTATAGGTATCCATAACAAATTACATCGGGTGAAACGGGAATATTTATTACGGATAATATACCAACGCCCGAAGTCAGTAGAACTTTAGGCTGTCCTGTTGTTACCAAAAACTTGAGCTACGATGAGCAAACACCATTCTGTACAGGATAATTGCTCTTTCAAGGTTCATGTGAATGGGGACCCACACACCTTCACTGATACAGTCAAGTAAAATGTGTGAGCTTTTACGTCAAGTAACATTGACGGAGGTCTAGCCCACACCCTATTAAGGTTCATGTCAAGTTCTGTTCAGTAGTATTTGTGTCTTTGAACGGATGTTTGCATATTCGCTTTTTACTTTAAGCAAATTGTTCTCAGTCTCCTCTTCTCAATTAACTTCATAATTCAAATTTTTTATGTTCGATGTGTTCGCAAGAAATTAATAAAACTACCTAAACGCATCGACTCACATGTACGCGGATCTGCACTAAATACACATTACTGATAAAAATACTTGATGAAGATCAGATCAGATATGATTTCTTTCAAGTTTTCAATTTTACTTGAACTTTTACTTGATCGTTGTTCATACAATCAAGTATCAGGAAAAAATGAGTCATTTCAAGTATGATGGATCGTGTGTGGGCCCAGTTTCGATTTCTTTGAAGTCTTTAATGCTACTTCAACTTTTACTCGATCGTTGTTCACACGGTCAAGTATCAGGAATAAATGAGTAATTTCAAGTATCATGGATCATTCAAGTCGAAGGAAATGTATTCTCATATATTGGTTATCGCTGCAACTCTGTAAGCGATATTGAAAAGTGGAAAACATATAATGTTAAGTCTGTTTTTATAGCCACCAAGCAAAAAAGTTGTCAGAGATGTGTTGAATTGTTGTCCGCGCCAACTTAGTTGATAATTTCTCTAGATGCGCAGTAGGTACAAGTTATGTCCTACTTTAAGATTTTGCCGCACAAGCAAACGAAAGAATGAAATGAGTTGTAAAAGTGTTATTATAAAAATAAACTAAAAACCAATATCGAATAGAATAAAGAATTCCAGAGAGTGTGTCTGTGCTGAGTTCATCTCTTGTATTGGTTTTATTAATGTTAATTGCTGAGAATACCCGTTGTACATTAGTAGAGAAATGAGCATAACATCTAAAAAAAAAATTTAGAAACATTTCCAAAAAGAATTTAGAAAGTCTAAGGAAAACTAAGAATCATCGAGTCCAAGGCCGTATATATATAGATCACGAATGGGAGGGGTTTAGCCTAGTAGACTAATACTCTCTAGGAACGAAATATTAACTGAGCATTAAAGTGAACTTAATTCTCGGAATTTTATGTAAATTTAATATATTTAATTTATTAAGAATATAATTTATGATGACATTCCAATTGAATAGAAAAATTCTATTTATCTATAAGTGCTATATTTAGATAATTAAGTTCACGGTAATTCTAAATTAATGCTCCTTCGGTATGCAAAAATTTAAAAAGTTATGTTTGAAAACATCTTGTTTAACGGTTATTTACATTCCAAAAAGAAAAAAACATTGTAAAGGTCCTCTTTTTTATAAAAAAAGAAATATTTACAGAATTACATTCTATCTTCATTCAAATTTAGCATTTCGATGAACGATTGGCAGAACGATTATATGTATTGGTGGGACCAAAAAAGCAAATTAATAAAACAAAACATTTTATTTTTAGGGAATTTTAGATATAATTATGTTTTTATCTAAAATGCTCTAAAAAGTAAACACATAATTTTTTATGCTATTTAAATAAAACCATGGGGCGCTCATGGAAAATATTAGTTACAATAAAAGTTGTTGTTTTAACGAGAAAAATCAAATTAGACTTAAATGCACCCTGATTCTACTTAAGAGATAAGAGCTCTTCTCTTATCCTCTTAACTGGGCTGTCAAAGTCCGTTGGCAGAAATTGGTATTCTGCGTGAAGAGTTAAGAAATGTCAGAGGTCAGCTGATTTCTTACATTTTGTGGAAATTTTATTAAGAAATATTTTGTATTCTAGCAAACAAAAATAGCTGTCAAATATTTCTTAACAAAAGAGCTCTACACCGAGGTACCTACCCTTAAATCTCTTATCTCTACTTTCAGTCGCAGAAATTGTTTTGTTTCAAATACCGAAACTTTGGATAAAAATACTGTCAAGTATCTACATATTTATATAATACGTATATGATTGAAATGACATAGCCTTACGATATTCTACATTAATCGACAATGGTCTCGTCACTTTAAATTAATTAATTTTTTTGCTACAGGTTGATACGAAAATCCTATTGGACGTAATGACGTATTAATTCAATTATCATTAAGTACTGTGAATTTATCATACAATAATAAATAATTGTAACTTGATTAAAGACGCACACATTTAAGGAACTACAGCGTAGCAAAATTAGTAAGTGTAGAAAAATGAACATGCTTCGTGCCGGATACGTGTGGGTTGGCCCTATTGCCATCATTGCCTCGGCAAAAATTTCTGATTCCTTCTTGCAAAGTGAATTGCCTTACACAACTGGGCTGACTGAAAAGGGAGTGTTCAGATTGTCCAAAGCCTCTTAACCTCTTAAAATTAAAGTTGTCCTGAAAAAATTTATAAAGAATACTAATTTTGCTCTTACTTGGTAAATTGAAGAGGTTTAGAGATGTCTTATAAGTCCCTTATGTAGAACCGGAGGGTTATATTTAATATTTAAAATTAAAATGTGAACAAAATTCAAAATACCGCTGCGATTAAGCTACAGTGTATCAAAGTAAGCTACCATCTACTGACGTACATATATCCACACATATTGGACTGCTTATTTTCTTCCTATATTTTGCACACTTTTTTCTTAAATTTGCTTTACATGCGCTTATCATATAAACAAAAGTATTGGCTACAACGATGGGGGGGGGGGGTGTGTTTGAACCTTCCAAACCCAATATACGGCCTTGATCGAGTCTCTTACCAAGTGATAAGAATTTCTCTTCCGTTAGATTTTTGAAGGAACTGAATCTCTCTATTTATCGCCTAAATTTTTTAGATTTAGAACGAGGAACTGGAATTAAAAAAAAAATTTAGATGAACAAACCGTTTCATGTCGATTTTTTCTTAGTTTCAATCTTCTTGCTTCTACATCGCGGCTATAGCTACTACGGCATAATCGCAATCAACTGTCTGCCATGTCATAATGATAATTTCATAATAATTCTATATTCAATTGTCGGCACAGGTAGCGACCACACCATACAGTTTTCTGTTAATAACACAGGTATTAAGGGTGTTCGAAATTCGTTAAATAGAATACAATTTTATCAAGACCTGTAAATGATAATATAAGAAAAATTGATCTAAGACCAATTTTTATGATACCATAGTTGAATGTCCGTATGTAATTTTGTATGGTCAACCATCTCTACAAGTTTGATCGCTGAAGTGGTTTTTCGAATATATTTCTAGAATGGTTCGTCGTACAGTAAAAATTGATTATGATCAATTTCGTAGGATTTCATATTTTGCAGAACTTTTCAGTACAATAAAAGCGTCAAGGACTGATCAATTTTACAGAATACGTAATAGTCCTATATATTTATATGGAAACACTAAGAAGGAGTTGTGCGACTTGGCCCATTTTTGAAATTATTTTTAGCATATTTATGAAAACGATGTATACAAAATTTCAGCACTCTACGTTAACCCGTTCTCAGGCAGTGTCCAAATATGTAGTGAAATACGAAATTTTTGTATGGCAATCCCACGAAGGAGTCACCTGATTTGTCTCATTTTCGAACTTAATTTTACTTTTTTTTAAAGCCCGCGTGAAAAATTTCAGCTCTCTAGTACACGCGTTCTTGAGTTATCGTGCACACAGATGGACGGACGGAAGGATCGACCGACATACAAAAATCAAAATTACTTTTAATATTATGCGTGGGTGTCCATTTTGAGTTTTTCAGCAAAAACTGAGCAGTTGACAACAGCGGAGATTTCTAACAAAGTACATTCGCAAACTAAGAGTGAAGTGATCACTATTAGTATAACTACATATCAGCTTTTAAATACAAACGCTCATGCCTAATCACAGTTCGAGTATTTTCAACTATGTATGCATTAGTAAATTTATGCAAAATTGTGTTATTTTCTTATTCTCATCAAAATTCTCAAACCTTTCATATTTGAAAAATGCTTAATATTTGAGTTTCGCGGTCATAAGCAATTAATTTAAGATACTTGCGCAGGAAAATTCAATTTTGTGTATCAATTTTAAGAAAATATTTTCTGAATTTGGATGTATGATTTTTCCCATAATTTTGTACGGGGAGACAAAGTTATTCTCTTCGTCACTTGATTCACTCGACATTATATTAATTAAAGATATGTATGTACTTCTAAAACTTGAGACCTGGCTTGCTACGTGATTTGCGTTCCATTTATGTAGCTCCGTGTGCGAATCATAAGTTACTAGCCAGGTTGCGACTTCGATAACCAACCAGTCCGTCCATAACTGAGAACCTCCGTTTGCGAAGGGCCTTAAGTGTAAGTGATCTCTTGTGGATTTTACAGTAGATAGTAAGATATCAGACAGATTGCAAGAAATTATGAGAAAAAAGCTTCAGAAAATTTCTAAAAAAAAAAAAAATTATTGGCTATCTGCCCAAACACAACTTGTTCGAATCATCTTCAGCTACCAATAATGCAATAAGAAATATATAAAAAATAGTTTTACTACGCTGAGAATACGAATCAATCGAGATAATATACATTTTGGTTCGAATCCATGATATATTTATTTAGCCGATATTAGTGAGCTATTGAGGTTTGCTACGAGCTCTTCTCATATATCCTTTGCTTGTACAGCTGTCGATATCTGGGTGTTGCGGTTATGCTAAAGGATTCTATTCACTAACATGTATAACATAGGCCGCTGATAATATTGAAATTGCTTACATCTCATGGGATCACTTTTCCGCGCCACTTTAAATAATAAGTTCTGTACAAAATCCATCAAAGTTCAGTGGATTTTCTAAATGAATAGAAATAGATGGAAATACGATATTTGTCAAGCCTTCTCTGTCAACCATACGTACTTTTAGCTTAAAATGTATAGCATTGGATGAAACGTGTATAATTTGTGTACATGACCGTAATTTTTCAAGAGCAGGACATTATACATAGGAGTATATAAGATGAAGGAAATGGAGCTTTATTGTCCAATTCGTTTATGTTTTTGCAGGAGCTTAAAGGGAAAAATAGTGACAGCGTTCAAATATTTGGATGTTGGGGTAACTTTCAATTTGGGATAAATTGCTGAGATACACGCGTCTGCTTGTAAAAAAGATAACAGATATTGTTTTGAGTGAGAACTTTCTTTTTGAATGAAATTCACAAAAGTTAACTTTTCTTGTTCACTTAATTCAAAGTGGGGCACCAGACTAAAACCTTTTATTAATTGTTTAAAAATTACGTTTTGCTTCTCTCCGGATTTATCATTTATTTAAACCTACATATACTGATTTTTCAACCACAAAAACATGGTCCACCAACACAACAAGAATTTATTACGCGAAATCTTGCTTATCACCATTCCTATTTGCAATACATTGTAAGACTTAAAGGGTTGAGTAAATAAAAATTGCTTAATTTTATTTCCCTATAAATCGGATTAATGTGTTCCAATTGGCAAAAAAGAACAAGCCAAGAACTGACAATTTTACAAGCAGACTGTACATTGCTAATTTGCGCAAGCTGTTTATCTCGTTGTATTTAGAAGTACATACACGGCGATCTGGATTAACTTATTATATAGACAAATCTTTTGGAGTATAATTACGGCCTATAATTTTCTATCCGTCTTCCTCCTACTTGCAAGTCATATGTCAACAAAATCAATGGAATCTTAAACCAGTTTTATTCTTGTAAGATTTTCTACCACCCAAATCTTCCATTATTATTATTATTATTCTTATTTTGATCCTCCCGACATCTCGTATTATCTGCTTAATTAATTTAGAATGTATCTAGATCTCCCTGCATATGGAGACTTACCTCTATGTCCTTGCATACGATTAAAATAAAGAAGAGTTATTAATTTCAATTTCAATTATTTGCTCAGATTACATTAAAATCCGTTTTATGAATTACTTTAACATTTTTGACTACAAAGATTGGAACCGACAGATGACATTATCGGACTATCAGAAACTACAAAGTTTCTCAACACCCTGTAGGGTGTTTTAAATTCATTCGGTTTCCCTTTAATAATAAATTGGTGTTTCAATCATGCGAATGGTTGAATGGAATTTTTTTCCTGACATTCGCGAAGTTATTTTATGCATAGATAACATCTTTATCTGTGAAGGAACATTATACGGGCATGATAAAATTTTTGAATTGGCTATGCAAAGTAATTTTGGAAGAATATTAAATTCAATAAATTCAATTTATTACCCAGAATATCTATTATCTGGTGGAAAGGATCGAAATTGATGACAATCGTTTCAGTGAAATTATATTTTTTAGTTTCAACCTTTTTGTCTACAAAGAAAGCATTATACGATTTGATATATGTACATAAATATACTGGAATCCAAAACAATTATTCTTTTCTGTCATATATTTAAATATACATATGTTCCAAAAATTGCGGGGTAGTGCTGGGTTTCGTGTGGAGATATGGATTTTTAAAGTCACCGTGTACCCAAAGTAATGCAGTTTGGTTACATTACACTTAGGGGAATGCAGTATTTTTTTTCAACAAGGGAATAATAACACTTATATTTTTGGTTTAGAGATGTAAGTCTTATGTACATGTGTGCCAAAAATTCATTTCATTTTATCAAATTTATAGTGGAATGGATCTTAATTTTTCGATGTTTATCATTTTTATGAAATTTTTTTGGGTCCATTGGGCTTCTTCCGGTAGAAGAAAATGATACTGTTATAATAATATCAAAACCTATGTCTATTATTCAATGGAATACTGATCTGACTACGTTCATCAACAGCGTTAATGGTAAGCTATATGGAGCCTTACGAAAGCCACATTTTCCGCCAAGTACGGGGCGAGTGGCTTTCGCACTGTAGCTATTTATTGGCTAGTTGTGCACCGCTTTTTTTATAATTCATCCAACAATCCCATTCTTTCTAGGAAGAGCAGTATTTTTTTGAATGAAGTTTCTTCGAAGTCGGCTGGCTTTGAGAAGTATGAGCTAAAAGCCTGGAATCTACAATCTGCAATGGCCATTCAATCATTCCATAACATTTTCTCTCGCTCATTTAGTCGTTTTGTAATACAATTTGTTTTATTTCTTGCATTTATATATTTCTTTAAATTAACCCTTTGTGTTCTGGTGTCCTCTCCAGAGGACAAATTGGGCAGCCGAAAAATCTTTTTAATATTCAGACACCTAAGCTGCTCTCAACATTGTTCTGTTAGAAAAAGTGTGACTTAAATCTGTTGAATTTTAGTTTAAACAGCACAAGTGCTTAAAGAAATTTTTATTTTCAGTTTATGTTTTCGAAGTAAAAGAAAAATATCAAATATTGTGTGCTTTTATGCGTATTAGTTTTTCTTATAAATAAAGGATAAACAAACTATAGTGCTTCAGTTCCGATTATAAATAAAACAAGATATGAACCCCACAATAAATTTTATATCCGTCCTCTGTAGAGGACATCGGGATTCAACGGTTGTAGAGGAAAGTGCTTTCTAAAAGTTTCAGTTAATTTTCATGCTTAGACGACTTGAATTCTTTACACGATTGTAACATTTGTATAGTTTAAACTTGTAAATTAAATCTAGCAGAATTCGTTATCTTAGTTTTGTATTACACTATCAAAGTAATTCTCTCTTGCATTACTTGTCTGTCATAGTAGTCGTAATAGCTTATTTAATATTGTATAACAATTGAATCCGTTAAGCTCAGGCAACAGGCCTATTGCATTATCAGCAGATGAGAATTTTGTCTTTCTTCTTGTACAAGTGCTCAACCAGATCAGTTGTGTCGGAAATATATTATACAAGTTGATAAAAGTTTTCTTTCCTTTAAATACCTAAGTGCTGGCTATATTCAATACTAGTAAATCAGTCCCTAAGTGCTGGGATCATTCCTATGAAAAAAGAAACCTTCTTCATCAAACTGATTTATTACAAAAATCAAACACAGCCAATCGAACGCAGGAATATCCAACAAGAATAATTTCTAGGAGCTGATATTATTCAGGAGTTCCACTTCATGGTCCTTCGTTGCCAAATATAGAACCAAAGGAAGGTGATAATCTACAATCAACATTGGTAAAAAATCACAAATTAAAAAATTCAATAAAGCATCAGAACAGATAAGTACAGCAAACACATTTTAATTATTCAATAATTTCTGAATAAATTGTTTTTTTATGCATACATACCTATATACCGATATAGTATTTACATTTTTTGCTTTGTTTGAAGAGTTTTTTTTATGAACAGTTTATCCATTTGACAAATTCATTAAATATATTTCATACATACATTGATTTATTCCACAAAGATTACATACATCCAATTAAATCATATAGCCTGTTAATTACAATCTAGTGCTTGATTGAGACTTCATTATTGCTGATGCTATACAAATTTGTGATCGTGAATCAATTATAATACATCTGATAAACCTATAAGACATTTTATAAATGTCCCAATCTGCAAAATTGATTCAAAAACGCGGTAGAGTCAAGGGCACTCTATCTAACACGTGTGAAAACATTCACGGAAAATATTCAGAACAGTAATACTTTAGAAGAAATCACAGCTAGACTGGAAAAAATTGAAGAAGTGTGGGAGAATTTAGAGATATTGAAGATTCTTTGTTATCATTTCCAAATCAAGTTTCTGAAATAGAGGAATTCGAATCTAAATATTTTGATACAAAGGCGTTACTGCTTCGAGCTCGCAACTCCAGATCGCCTACTCAAGGTCTAACTCATTCTACGATCTTACCAGGTGAATCTCATGGTGCAGATCATATTCAAACCTTCAATGAGCATATTAATGCAGCAATGGCTACCTTTCTTACTTCTCAACAAGCATTTTTTGATAGTCTTAATCAGTCCAGACAAAGTGCAACTAATGCTAGCACATCCAATTCAATTAATCTTCCTAGATTACAAATTCCTAAGTTCTCTGGGGATTTCAGAGAATGGGCTTCGTTTCAGGACTTATTTGAAACCTCGGTTCATAAGAATGAAGGTTTAACTGGGTGTCAAACGCTTCAATACCTCAAAGGATTACTTAAAGGTGAAGCAGCAGTCATAATCAGACATCTGAGCATAACTGAAAACAATTATAATGAAGCATGGGATAAGCTAAAGGCGCGGTATGAGAAAAAACGACACATTACAAAAACCATGATAAAAACTCTTCATTCTGTCACACAGCCCTCTGCAAGACAATCACGCGCTCTTTATGATACCTTCGATGAAGTCATTCGAGGACTACGGGCCTTAGGAGACAACGCTGAAAAACGAGATCTGTGGTTAATGTTTATAGCCTTGAACAAACTAGATACGGAAACAAGACAGTTG
This sequence comes from Dioctria linearis, assembly GCA_963930735.1. Taxonomy (NCBI): domain Eukaryota; kingdom Metazoa; phylum Arthropoda; class Insecta; order Diptera; family Asilidae; genus Dioctria; species Dioctria linearis. The sequence continues at coordinate 237,079,718 of OZ005741.1, forward strand.
TGGTGAAAGGAATGTGCTGAAAGGCACTTCTCCTCATTTGATGAATTTCTCGTATTTTTAAATAAGCGCTGCGATGCTATAGAAACATTTGGCGATATTATTAAAAGAGCCCAGACAACCAAGGCTTTACTTGCTACTCCTTCAACCAGTACATCTTCTTGTCCAATGTGCAAAAATCGTCATTCATTGTTTCAATGCCCTGATTTTAAGGCTAGGACAGTTGACGGACGAAAGCTTCTTGTGATCAACAAATCAGTCTGCTTCAATTGTCTGCAGTCAGGTCATTATGTGAAGGCTTGTCGGTCAAGATATCGATGTACTCACTGCAAGAAAGCCAACCATTCCCTTCTTCATGCTGCGGGGAAACTTCAGGAAACATCGTCTGTTCCGAAACTAACCTGCGACAGCACTCTATGTACTCATGATACAAACACGGCAATCAAGACGCTACCATTCAAGAACTACAGCTCAACTGAATCTTCAATCAACACAATATCCAGCTCGGCAATCAACTCCATCCTTTCTACTAACCACAATCAACAAATGTCAGCATTCAGCTCTTATTTGCATCCTCAATCAACAACTTCCGCTCATTTATCTGAATCAAACCCAGCCTCGTTTCTTCCTACAGCAGTAGTAAATGTTAAGGACATTCATGGCCTTAGTTATTTATGCAGAATACTGCTCAAATCTCGTTTATATCCGAGTCATGTGTACGTCGCCTTTCCTTGAAGCATCAGCATGCTCGTTTAGCCGTCACTGGTGTAGCCGCGTCAAAATCTGGTTTCACCAAGGGAAAGGTGGCATTAAATCTCTCATCACGTTTTGATAACTCCAAGGAAATTACAATTGAAGCATATATAATGCTGAAGTTAACCTCTATGCTTCCTTCTACGCCTTTCAATCTTCGCGACTGGCACTTCGTACAGAGTTATCCTCATGCAGACCCATTCGTCAATGAACCACTGCCCATCGATGTGATTATAGTAGCAGACAAATTCTTCAATGTTTTACAAGAAGGAAAATTAGAATGTCATAATAGTCATCGCTTAGCACAAGAAACTATCTTCGGTTGGGTGTTATGTGGAAGTTATCCTAATGAGTTATCCTATAAGGTGAGCGTTCATTCAAGTATTCTGACAGATATCGATGCGACCTTACGAAGGTTTTGGGAAACGGAAGAACTGATTCATGAGGAAACAATATCAACAAAGGAGGAAGAGGTCTGCGAAGAATACTTTCAGTCAACAACGAAACGTAACGAAGGTGGGCGATATATTGTCTCACTGCCATTTCGGGCCTCCACTTCTCCATTGGGATACTCTGTGCATAATGCAATTCAACGACTTCGCTCCATAGAGCATCGTTTTAAAGGAGATTCACTCTATAAGAATCATTACATTAACTTCATGAGAGAGTATCAAGACTTGGGACATATGGAGCCCGTGCCCGAAAGACACGTAGACTTAGACAATAGTTTCTACTTGCCTCACCACGCAGTTTTCAAAATGTCACCAGTTCCCAAGATTCTCGTGGTGTTTGATGGGTCTTGTAAAAGCTCAACTGGAATTTCATTAAACGAAAAGCTCATGGTCGGAGCCACGGTACAAAGAGATCTCATTTCTATTATCCTAAGTTTCCGGAAGCATACAGTAGCATTCTCTGTAGACGTTGAGAAAATGTATAGCCAGATATTAATGTCAAAGCCAGATCGCAATTTTCAACGGATCGTCTGGAGGAAGAATCCGTCAGACCCAATTCAGCATTTTAAATAACAACAGTTACGTATGGCACCGCCAATGCTCCATTCCTGGCCACAAGAACACTGTTGCAAATAGCGCTTGATAACCAGAGCTCTCATCCTGAAGTTGAAAATGTCATTCAGTGGGTTTTTTACGTAGACGACATCCTCTCTGGAGCAAGCTCTGAGGATGAAGCTGTCAGACTTAAGACAGAGCTAGTTAAAGTCCTGCGTTCAGGTGGATTTAAATTGTCAAAATGGAGATCAAACAGTGCTGCATTATTCAACCCAGAAAATGATCATAAAGGCCCACTTTGCATCAGTGATAACACTGATATTACAAAGATGGGAATTATGTGGAATTCCCAAGAAGACGTATTTTCATTCAAGGTTTTCCCACTGACCTAAGAGCCACCAACAAAAAGACGCATACTCTCAGAATCATCACGGATTTTTGATCCACTGGGTCTACTAGCTCCAGTCATTATATCACTTAAGATACTCTTCCAATAACTCTGGCTTCTCAAGCTTCAAAGGAATGATCTCCTACCTGCGAAAATTGCAGCAAGATGGAATGAAATCAAGATAAATCTACCAAAGCTATCTGAAATCAAAATTCCACGCTGTATATGTTCTTCGTCTAAAGGGATTGAACTACATGAATTTTCTGACGCTTCGGAATTAGCCATCAGTGCTGTCATTTACTGTCGTGTTATTTCTAGTGATGGTACTATCTTAATAAATTTAGTTGCAGCTAAAACAAAGGTCGCACCTTTAAAGCAAATTTCACTACCACGACTTGAGCTGAATGCAGTAGTTCTATTAACCTGGCTTACATTAAAGGTAACGAAAGCATTAATGATTAAAAACACCAAAATCTTTAGTTGGACGGATTCAGTCATAGTACTGTCCTGGCTCTCCGATACTCCACGTCGCTGGAAAACATATGTAGCGAAGAGAACATTCGAAATTTTGAACGCTATTCCTCGAATTTCCTGGGGACATGTTCCCTCAGCTCAAAATCCAACTGACTGTGCGACTAGAGGCATAACTCCTATTCAGTTAATCGAGTCCCAATTATGGTGGAAAGGTCCGTCTTGGTTGATCGAAGACAGCGCGACTTGGCCATCAGCTTGCAGCACTATAGAAATAGCAGATATCAAGATTGAAGAGCGTAAAAATCCAGGTATTATCTGCGACCACGAAATTATAAATGATGCACTTTCTGACCTATCAGTGCGATGCTCCGCATTCTTCAAACTATCAAGGACAGTAAGCTACTGTTTGCGATTTGTCTTTAATGGTCTTGCGCGAAGGAATAAGGTTCCCCGTGAAATAGGTTTCATTAAAGCACTGGAGCTGAGGAAAGCTACAAATGTCATCATTAGATGGACTCAACATCAAGCGTTCGCAACAGAAATCGCAACACTATTAACGGGGAAACAACTGTCATCTAAGAGCTCATTACTTAGCTTACATCCGTTCCTTGATGATGATCACATTCTAAGAATAGGGGCATACTGCAAAACTCCAACATCAACTTCAACGCAAAGCATCCCCGGATTCTTCCAAGGATCCATACTCTCACCAAACTTATTGTAAGAGACATGCATCTCAAATATCTTCATCCTGGACCTTCATTGCTGATTAATATTTTGAGACAAGAATATTGGATAATTGGAATACGACACGTAGCTAAGGAAATTACACACAAGTGCATGTTTTGTTTTAGTCAGAAGACCGAAGCAACACGGCAGCTTATGGGAAGCTTGCCAACACATCGTGTAACAATTGGGCGTCCATTTCTCAATGTCAATGTTTATATAAAGTCGGGCAGAGGCATCAAATCGTTCAAGGCATACATTTGTCTTTTTGTTTGCTTCTCCACTAAAGCCCTCCATCTCGAACTTGTAAGCAATCTATCGGCAGATGCATTTATTCTAACATTACGTCGCTTTGTAGCGAGAAGAGGTATGCCAGACATGTACTCTGACAACGGAACTAATTTTGTTGGCGCAAATCGTCAACTCTTAGCATTACATAAAGAAGCACTGCCACATTTGTATAATAATGCACTAATAACGAATTTTCTCTCCCAAAATTGCATTAGGTGGCACTTTATTCCGCCCTCATCTCCACATTTTGGAGCCCTCTGGGAGGCCGGCATCAAATCCGTCAAGTCACACTTAACGCGAGTAATCGGAGAAACCATACTTTCGTTCGAAGAGATGGTCACGCTGCTCACACAAGTTGAAGCTATATTAAATTCAAGGCCCTTGTTTCCACTATCAGATGATATCGATTCGCTCAACGTGCAGACCCCTTCGCACTTTTTAATTGGAGATCTACTAACGACGATTCCTGAACCTGATTTATCAGAAGCAAAAATGTCAAGGCTAGGTCGGTGGCAGCAAGTCCAAGAAGGTACAACCCTCTCTCAAGAAGGATGACCTGGTGCTGATCAGAGAAGACAATACCCCTCCTACCAAATGGAATATTGGTCGCATAACAGAGACTCATCCTGGTGCAGATGAGTTAGTTTGAGTTGTTACCTTGAAGACTGCAAAGGGCTTCTTTAAAAGATCAATATCTAAGGTTTATTGCTTACCTCTTGAATAAATACTAGTAATTTGTTTTTTGAGAATTACATTTCTCAACAGGCGGGAGAATGTTTAGACGACTTTGAATCCTTTACACGATTGTAACATTTGTATAGTTTAAACTTGCAAATTAAATCTAGCAGAATTAGTTATCTTAGTTTTGTATGACACTATCAAAATAATTCTCTGTTGCATTACTTGTCTGTCATAGTAGTCGTAATAGCTTATTCAATATTGTATAACAATTGAATCCGTTAAGCTCAGGCAACAGGCCTATTGCATTATCAGCAGATGAGAATTTTGTCTTTCTTCTTGTACAAGTGCTCAACCAGATCAGTTGTGTCGGAAATATATTATACAAGTTGATAAAAGTTTTCTTTCCTTTAAATACCTAAGTGCTGGCTATATTCAATACTAGTAAATCAGTCCCTAAGTGCTGGGATCATTCCTATGAAAAAAGAAACCTTCTTCATCAAACTGATTTATTACAAAAATCAAACACAGCCAATCGAACGCAGGAATATCCAACAAGAATAATTTCTAGGAGCTGAAATTATTCAGGAGTTCCACTTCATTTTCTCGTTTTACTTGTTTTTTTATAGTTTGCCACTTTTCTGTATTTTACGTACATATTTGTATGCATTTTTTTCGCTTTTGCTTTAGGTTGCGCTATTTTGTGGAAAATAGCTAAGTTTAGAGGTAAGAAATTGACCGAAGAAGAGTTGTGGGAAAATATTGAACATTTATCAGACATAGAGCTAGATGATGATGAAGCTGAACATTTCGCACTAAGAAACCTACCATTATCATTTGATGATAGTGAATCGGAAGAAGATCCGTTTACCACAGAGGTCGAAGATTATAAACACTATAGTAAGATTCGTTTGCTTTCAGGACGTCGTTATACTGCACGACCATTCCGAAATCGAGTTGTACTATAATTGTTTGAGCCTCAGATTGTGCTTACTATAGCACCACCATGCCCGGCTGCAAGTGAATTTGATTCACCTCCACCGAAAAGGCTCCACGGTCGTCCATGTAAAGCGATTTCCGAAACGGTAAAAAGTTCCGGTTCATTTGAACAAGATGACGATTTCTTTTCCACTAGAGTGCTTCGTCACACTTAAAAAGCACCAGTATCAATACCAGAAACAGTTCTAGAAACAGAAATAGAGGAAAATCATTGATTTGATACCACTAGGCCAGAAAATATAAGATGGCGTCATGTTCGGAATGATATAACTACTGAAAATACCACGTCGGTACAATTGCCTCCAATATCACCACATGAACCAGAAACACCGTTACAGTATCTCTCTAAGTATCTTCCCCAAGAATTTTTCGATATGGTTGCAAAATACACAACTCTGTACGCGTTACAAGATGAGGTACAACATTTTCATCGAACGAATAGACAAGAAATTAGGCAACTAGTTGGTTTTCATGGTATGGTTGGTATTTTAAAATTTCCACTCAACAATCTTTCTCCACTGATAATATGACTAGAGACAAATTTTTCGACTTGCGAAATAATTAACATATTGTAAATAGCTAAACCAGCAGATAATGCTGATAGATTCTATAAAGTTAGACTATTAATGATTGCTGTTCATGAGGCAATGCAGAATTACCAGTTAAAAGAAAATCGAGCAGTAGATGAAGGACTCTAGAAATAAAACAGTATATAAGGGGGAAGCCCAATCCCTGGGGACTAAAAGGGTTTATGCTTAGTGGGAAAAGTGGAAGACATTATGACTTTATCGCTTATCAAGGGGCAACAACTGAACTTTCTCAAGAACACTTGAAGAAATTAGGATTTGCAGCCACTATTGTGCTGCACCTGTCAGTCCCTTTCACATTACCAGGACATAAGGTATACTTTGATATCTTTTTCTCCACGTATCGGCAAATATATGGCATTGGAACTATGCCTGTCCACCATTTTAAGTCGATAATGAATTGAGGGCCAAAGGACGCGGTTCTTCAGCTGAACTTCGAAGTGCTGATGGAAATGTAATTATAACGAAGCGGTATGATAATAAGCCAGTGCATATGGCATCAAATTATGTTGGAATTGGACATCAACAAATGACAAAACGATGGTCATAAAAAGAGAAATGGTACATTGAAATATCACGTCCGCAAGTTGTTCACTCTACAACCACACTACAACTATAATATGGGAGGTGTAGATCTATGTAATAAAATGCTGCAGTACTATCCTATATTTATAAAATCGCGGAAATGGCCACTTAGAGTCATAATGCATTTCTTTGATTTAGCCATTTTGTCATCTTGGTATGACTACATAGGAGATTGTTTCAGAACAATATTCCAGCCAATCAACGAATGGATTTGGTCGATTTCAAGCAAGATTTATCTAGGTCCATGGTTTTGAGCAATGTTCACGCAGCCAGACGTCCAGGACGTCTGTATAACGAACCGACAGTGCATCAAAGTGGTAGTGCAACAACACCAAATACAAAATTTTCCGCTATTTGCAAACGATAACAACAGCAACCGGTGTAAATATGAAAATTACAAGAGCAAAACATATGTAAAATGCGTAAAATATGATGTTTATTTATGCATCACCCGTCAAAATAATTGTTTATGAATTATCATAACCGAAATTAATTTTTTTTTATTTTCTTTGGAATTATGTTTTTGTTTATTTTAATTTTTCTCTAATGAAGCAATATTTATTAATAAACAATATGATCTATATAAATTCCTAATATTGAACATATTTAATTTCCCAATAACAAAGGTTTTTGTTTAAAAACCCTTCGAGTTACCAGTATTCTTTGGTTTCTCTTTTAGCTTTGTTTAGGCTCAACAACATTTATACCAAAACGAAGGACAAAATAAAAACTCCTGAGAAAAATTGCGTTGTTTAGAAAGTAAATTGTGACAACTGTCCCACAGCATACATCGAGACATCCAAAAAATAAAAAAAAAATCCGCCTATCCCAACATGCAAGATATATTGAAAAAAAAGACCGCGCACTCAGTATTAGCATCACATTCCCTTGAAAGAGGGCATATATTCAAATTTATGGACCTCTCCATATTGAAATTATGGCTCTATTTAACTACTATTTTTTTCAAAAAACTCGTCATCAATATTTCTATTTCTAATATTGGATTTAAGAAGCCCAAAAGCTTAGCTTTAAAATGATCTACGACAGTTTCTACCCAAAATGTAACCCTTTCTGCGTATTTTTCACTTTTTCTTAAGCATATCCAGCGAAAATGGCTAAAAAAAAAACAATAAGTGCCAGAAAGTAGGCAATTAGCTTTTGGAAATGACATTTTTATGCCATTTTCCCCATACAATTTTTTGCTCGTGTAAGCATGACCTATCCGTAGCCTTTGGATATTACACGACTTACGGGACACCCTGTATAAGTTCAATTCACTCGCTTTGGAAATGTCATTATTTTTTTTGGCAAATAAATTTTTAGTAGAATTAAATTACATTTGGAAAATATTTCCAGCGCGAATTATAATAAACGATCAATTGCTTATTTGCAACAATCAGCAAATAGAGTATATAAAAAGCCGATTATGGAAAATGAAGTTCTAATTAAGTTTTCAATTCAAAGAGAAAATTGTGTGCTAATTATAGGCAGTGTAATCCAGCACATTCAGCAATCTAACAGTATAACGGCCCAGGAACTCTTTCACAAATCATCATCAAGCTACTGGTCCATTAACCAGTGCCATATCTACACCACGACAGGAGTTCAAGTACAAGCAATTTTGTTCTAGTGGAAAACGGCTTGGTAAAACCCAGGTAACTTCTGATGGTAAAGTCAAGTCCTATACTGGCTACCACTAAGTTCCACCCTTCTCTCCTTAAAATGACTACTATATATTAGTAGTCTTTCTTCTTCGCCTGAATTCGCTTAAAGCTTAAAATAATATAGAGTTCAAAATTGAAAAGTACCCTATCTAATAGTCAGTTCATATTCCCGTACAATGCCATATAAATGGTTGGCGTAGGTTAAAAACTGTAGGAGGAGATAGAATCTTACGAAAAAACTGAAGATTACCTCGATAGGCGCATCTTCCAAATGCTTGCTTATAACTTTTGATTGTTATTGTTGATAGTACTTAGGGAGGTCATTTTGGAAAGGGGATATAATGCGCAAATTTTTTCATAGTTCTGCCAAGTTCGTGCAATGGTAATATTCCGAATAAATGTACACTGAACCGCGACAAAAATTTTGGTGAAATAAAAAATTCTAGAGAAAACTGTTTTTTTTTTAAATAATTGAAGGCACAATTATAACTAATTATGCATTCTTAGAAAGGCCAATATGTGTTCTTTTAAATAAAGGTTTGAACGTCACAATTCATTTATTACAATAGAACTTATAACGAAATTACTCTGAAAAGGTATGCAAAATCTCGAAAATCGATATTATCAATTTACTCGAAAACCAAGCGGAGTTCGATATAAAAGTATCGAGACTTTTTTGACCCAAATGACCTCTACTTTCATCCCCTTAAAGGTTTAAAGACATTTACGGAACACCCTGTATATGAAAAAAGAAAATCAGTTTTCCAGGTTTGAAGGCAAAACTTTTGATGCTCTACGTAATAAAGCTTTCAGCAGAAAAAAATCTTTACAAAGTATTATATCATACTCAATAACTTTTTTGTTTAATAGGAGTACATAAAAAAATATGAGTCCCTAATTACTGCTCTATGTTGTAAATAATTCTCAGGAAAAAGAAAACAGCACCTGCTACAGCCTATAACAATTGAAATACAGGAGTATTTTTCACAATAAGGTAAAAAGTGCTCAATATTTAATTGAAAGATAAAATAAAAATTTCGAATACTAATCTAATTTTATTTGCAATCCGCAGACTGACCACGAGAATTTTGGAAAAGTCCAAAGGAAAAAAAAAATCAATTCATCTAAAACTGATATTAATTGATTCTTAAATATATTTAACAGTTGGAAAGAAATTATTATATCTCTTTAAAAAATTTCAAAGTTTTTGAAAAAAACATTTATATCAAATAAAATAACCTCTAGCAGTCATATTTCTGTTTACCTACTAATTAAAGTATGCGAGTAATGAATATTTTGAATCACGAGGTAAATAAAATATGATTGCTAGATCCTAATTTTATAGTTATGATGTCTAAGATAAGAGACGGTAGCAACTACAATAAATGATTTAATAACTTTAGACTTTACTTTAGACGCAATCAGCTACATTATATTTATGCGGAAGTAAAAATATAGTTGCTAGAATGTAATTTCCAAGGTATGTTGTTTGATATATAAGACGCAAGCAAATAAAATATATAGGAATGTGTATGAAAGTAGTTGCTGATGACTATACTTTATTGATTATTGATTACAACTATATTTATAGCTAAACACAACTGCATAATAGTCGCAACCAACAGAATAATTAGTTGCAGTCTTTAAGAATATACAATACACTTATGCCAACGTTTTTTCCAATCCTCGAAACAGTTCTTAAAATCAATTTCCGGAATAGCCTTCAATGCGCGTAGCGATTCACGTTTAATGTCTTCAATTGACTCAAAACGGTTTTCCCGGAGCGGTCGTTTGAGTTTGCTGAACAGCCAGAAGTCACACGGAGCTAAATCAGGCGAATACGGTGGTTGCTGAACGATATTGGTTGAATTTTTGGCGAAAAACTCACGAAGAATCAATGCAGTATGCGACGGCGCATTGAGTGATTTTGGAACCAATCGTGCTTTCACTTTTCTTAGGCCCAAATGATCTTTTAAAATGGTTTTCACTGATCCTTCCGATATTCCAACGATACCAGTAAGGTCTCTGACTGTTAATCGTCGATTCTCGAGCACCAATTCCTTGATTTTATTGACGTGTTGATCATCAGCTGATGTTGATTGCCGTCCTGGACGTGGTTCGTCGTCAACGCGTTCTCGACCCTCTTTGAACAATTTGTACCAATCAAAAACACTTGCTCGCGACATACAATTATTACCGAAGGCCTTCTGCAACATTCTGAACGTTTCGGCACCAGAAATTTGATTCCGCACACAAAATTTAATGGAACTTCTTTGTTGAATAATGTCACTCATTGTAAAAATCTCCGAATGCACTTCTTGTAAAATATCAGAACTGTTTGATATCGCAATGGATGAATATAAAAGACTTGATTCTGATAGTGATTCTGCCAGCGATTAGCTTTAATTTATTCTTAATTTTCATTTAGTATCTGATATGATATTTTGACTTGGTTTTACATTGTTAATGGAATTAACAAAATATTTATATTAATATGCTTTATTTGTACTTTTTTAAATTTGTTTTTTAGTATAAGAATATCGAAAAAATTAGTTTATCCTTTGGAGTTTAATTTTACAATAAAACTGATTTTTTTTTTTTAAATATTGAAGTAAATAATTCACACATCATATGTCATACCATTACTTAATGATGCAGATGCACCACACTAATAAACTAATAACGTTTTTATTTGAATTGATTATTTACCTTCATATTCTCTCAGTAATAAAAGTGTTAATTAAAATATATACTAAATAGATACTTCTTATTTATGACAAACAAGCATATTCTAAGCGAAACACTGTGCGGTATTGAAACTTGCGTATGTTTTTTTCAAAAACAAAGAATGTAAATTACGGTTGTTTTAATTTAAATCACTATAATTGACATCCAATTCTTGAAATATTAGCAATTAGTCCGCACCGGTTTTGGGCTGGCCACTCAACCGGAATTTTACTAACATTCCTCATTTAATATTGGATCCATTATCTCGATAATTTGGCTTAGTCTGAAATCGTTGCATTAGATATTTCGAAGGCCATCGATAGAATTTACTATCCAGTACTTTTAGTTAAACTTCAGGACCTAGATCTAGACCCTCATTTCCTTAAATAGGTTGATTTTGTTTTTGACTATTCAATTCAAGTGATAATGCACAATCTGACTGAAATACATTCATTGACTCTATACTGAAAAGTTACATTATTTTTCTAATTTTTTGATAACTTTTTCACAGTCTTGTCAATGACAGAACACTTGATTTCGAGTTCTATAATGGTGTCCCGCGGAAACACTATAGATAAGTTTGTAGTCACGTGCTTAAATCACTAAATAATTACTTGATAGCAATACTCGTCTGGACCAGAAAATGGCATTTGCTTTAATCATATTTTATCTAAATTCACTCAAAGATAGCCTGATACAGTCTTTACCCATATCATCACCAATTCGGCGTTCATAAACAATTTTCAGATAATGAAATATCCAGCAATCTCAGCTGGTCTCCTCACATTCTTGGTATTGTGAAAAACGCTTTGAAATGGGTTTTTCAAAGCTGTAATAAATATTTTATTCTATTAGAGGAATTTCAAATATCGATTCGCTGGAAGGTAAAGTCAAATGGGTGTCACTCTTTTATCACGACTTCAATGGCTATTACACTGTTATACTGACGAATGTTCTAGCCTGATTCGTTCTAGGTATAGTTCTTTCGTTTACCACATGTGCCTCATTTCTAGTCCCGTGAAAACAAATTCGATCGAATTGCAAAATTGTGTGAATTTTTCGAATAATTAGAATAGCACAAATTGTGAGCAGTTCACTATGTTTTTTTGTTTTTCCCTCAAGTTATGAATCAGAGCTACTTAAGCGAGGTGTGCATTGTCACCTCATAGTTTCTACTCAATAATATAAAATTTTCTACCCATTCTACTTTTCTATTAAGGCTGTGCTTGAGCATTAAAACGTGTATCGGAGCTTTGATATAATCATAAAAATTTAATTAGAGTCAGATTTAATGTCAAATATTAGTTTTGATAATTGAATTTACGTTAATTCTCAATTAATAAGGCTTCCCTGAGGCAAAGGTGTTAGCAATAAACCTAAATGCGAAACAGTTTTAAGTTGGCATTATAATTTTTTTTTCTACAATCGTTTCACCGTTCTCTTAAGGGAAATTTCTATTTTACAATGTTATAAAAGAGGCACGTAAAAGAGGAGAAGTAATATGCCTGTGGTTGCTTAGAGTCGATGACAAAACAAAATTTCTGAAATGAATTCTTTGAAAGAAGGGAAATTTGTAAATTGACGAGCTAGATCCGGGCACTTCTATGATTGCCGCCACCACAGATTTCAATCAATACACCCTGCTTTTGTGGAATTTTTTTGTAACAAAATAATATAAGTTCAAAGTACAGAGTAAAACTGTTTGTTTGAAGTAGTTAATGAAATGCTGGTTTCAAAATACTTAAAGTAGGAAAGTTGTTAGGTAATCAACATTTGTGGAAATTTCCATGAATAAGAAGGACTCTTCAGTTGCTTGGGATATCATCCAGTTAAATATTTAATGGATTTAATTTTTTTTTTTTAGATATTCCATAAAATATATTCTGTCCAATGATATTGAACGTAATGGAAGTTTAGTAATTAGAACTATTAATTCAGCTAATCTTGCAGTATGTACTTATATATATGGAAATATTAAGAAAAATTAAAAACAACGAAGGAAAGTCTGAAACACCGAGATATTATTTTCGTTTATAATAAACAGTTTTACTTTATATATATATAAACAGGATCTTCCTTACAAATGGTATCTAATATGTTAAGACTAAGTCCAATGAAAACGCTGAATCGGTCTCTATTGACATATACACAGTTCGACCAATACTATTGTTACGTGCAATAGAAAAGGACAAGCGACTTCTACTGGTTTGGACATAAAAAACCATAGGTTCGGAGGATCGTATTATGTGGAATAGAAATAGATTTGGACAGTAAACAACATTAGGTTCGGAGAATCGATGTTTCTGAAATGGAATCTCGGGAAGGTTGTGGGTAATTTGAACAGTACAACATTTGTCCCCGCCAGGAGTGAGTTTCCAAACTATTCATCTTCCTATTACTTCCCAAATTCATAAATCGCTTTCAGAAGCAACAAAAATCACTAATACAGCTGTAAAGTAAAGGCATTGCGGAACTAATAGTTTTTATCTTTTTCAGACAATTTAAGTGTTATAGTAAAATTAAGTCGTGGGTGAATTCAAAGCTAAAATTAAAGTCTGCAGGAAAATTAAAAAAAAATATCCCGGTTAATTGGTTCTATAAAAATCGGCATAGTTGGAAACCAGTTTCGTTAACGCAAAAGACCTGTACTTGAATTGCCAGGAGTGAGTCTTGTCTCAGACAGTGAAGTGAACGTATAATAAACAGGCAAAAGTGTTCTGATTTATTTTTTCCCAGATTGGAACCGAATCCGCACTTGTTAGAATCGGCCAAAGATGGAGAATAGAAGAATTTTAAGAACTTTTATTTTTTAAAGGAACTAAATCAAATCATAAATACAAGAGGAAAAAACAACTGCCTTCTTCCGGAGTTTGAATCCGGGATCATCCGCTGATGTTTCATGGCCCCGAAACTGGGTACGAGGCAGTTTTTCTTGTATTTATGATTTGATTTAGAATCGTTAAAAAATAAAAGTTCTTAAAATTCTTCTATTCTCCAGAAGTGTTCTGCATGGATTGCGATAATTTGAAATATAGTACTAAAGATAATTAAAGTAGAGTTGTTTGCGATTATTTGTTATTTTATAAAAGTAAACAGTATAGTTAAATAAAAAGGATCTTCTGAGTTATGTGTGTAGTATTGTGTTTTAAATAACGAACTAAGACCACGCACGCAATACCCTAGACGAAAATAAAAGTGAAATAAAGTGAAAAAACCAAAGTTTTGTATGATAACACCAAGAAGATAACACCAAGAAGGTGCTGCCGATTAGGTCCATTTCTGGAATTGTTCTTCCTATTTTTTTTCTTAGAACGCTGAGTACAAATTTACTAAATTTTGTAAACAGCGTTTTCATAAATAGAAGTAATAAATTCAATTTTAAAAATGGGCTAAATCGGACAAACTCTACTTCGTTTTGCCATACAAAACTTTGGTTTTTTACTTTATTCATCTGAGGTATATTATATATTTTTGTTCTTAGAACAATAAATAACTTTTTAATTTGTTGTTTTTTGTGTAAGTTATGTATTTAGCTTTTTTTTACTATAAAAAAAAGAAATTGTTACAATATCCTAATAATACATTGTTTTCAAATGCCATATTCATAATTATGTACATTAAATGTGAAATAACAGATAAACGAACTCTTTTGGAACTGTTTCCGTCTGAACGAACCTGTTGTTCAAAGTTGTGTATTAACTTAGCATTTTCTGCAGCGATAAATATGCACAGTCTTATACTTAAAGTCTTCTGTTAATTATCTAATTGGAAATAAAATTCATATCTGAGACTGGTTGAGTATACTCAAAATTAATAACGAATGAAAATTCATTAATTTTTGTTTTGTAGAGACTTCAGATTCATACCGCTTAATAAATTAATTTTGTTCAAAATCCTCTGAGCTGAGATTGTGTTTTCCTTCTTATCACATTTAACAAGCAGGTGAACTATCTTTGTAGTCATATTAATTTATTTTAAGAAATATTTACCTTCCATAGAATGTCAGCTTCATGATTCCTGTAGCTCCTGGTGTTTATGTGATCCGGAGACTAATTGAACGCCATGAATTTCATTTTGTAAGCTTATCTTTTAAGGCACATTACCAATGAGGACGTATTAGATATGCTTTTTTATTGAAGTTGGATGGCATCCGCCCACTCTTTATTAAATTTATATTACCTATCTGTCCTGTCTATCTATTCGTACCTGGTCTTACGATTCCTTAATCCTCAGATTTTTTTGCCACATTAAATGAAAATTAGCGAGGATAATATGAGATCTAAAGAAAACGTCTTCAATCCAACTATATTGATTTCTTACTATATTCTTATTATTTCTCCTAAAATATTATTATACTTTCCTCCCTTAACTCTGGCTATGGATGACAAATTCGTCGTTTTGTCGCAGGACGTAATAATATCGGACTATATTAGTGCTGTAATTGATATTGACAGGAATACTGCCTTGGCTTTGCCAAAATTTACTAGGGTTTTTTGACAAATTCAACGGGTCTCTAAAATTAATCTCCTAAAATGTTATATATCGTTCACTGCTTATAAAGCTGTAGTTCACATATAAGGGGTAGATTTTAGTTAGTATCTTGCAATAACAAACTCTCTAACTCTATGAGCCTTACCAGTGGGTTTCTCAAAGATATCATTATTATTCTCATGATCTACCCGAGGAAATCATCTTTTCTAATTTCCATTTGTACTCTGGTGACGTTAAGTTCTATTTACCACCTTTGTTTCGATTAGTTGAAGACACAGTCTAGGGTCCCAATGATAACCTATCTCTTTGTTATGAATATAGAGTAATAAAAATGTTGAATTCATTCAAAACTAAGTGAATCTCGAAAATTGTATCTTGTTATCACGAGTTTTGACAATATAAATTTCGTTATCCATACAGGGTATAATAAAAAAGTTGGACTGACATGACAATATATAGCGACTTCTATGACTTAAAGTTCCAACTTAAGAAAACAAGTATACATAAACTAATTCGTTAAGTATTGAGTTATAGTTATGTAAGGTTTTCAGATCATTATCAAGTAATCCGTCCTTGTTTTCCGTTGTGACAGTGGAAAAGTTGATAATTTTTTGAAGAAATGTAACACATTCACTTGATGTATGGTTTGGCACATTTCATTCCAATAAGGCTACAGTAAGATGTTTTTACGCACAGCGATGTTTACCAAATAAGAAAACGTTGGATAAGTTACCCAATAGGTTGAGGGAAAATTTTATCTTTTAAACCATTAGTACGAAATCGCGGCAGAATATGAACTATAAGCCTAGCAGTTGAATTTTTAAATAGAGCATATACAGAAAGATGGATTAGCCGTACAGGATATAAAGCGTACGGTCTATATCCTCTTGATTTCGACGTATAAAATCTATGAAATATTCTACTCCAGCTCATAATATTGATGATCTTTGACAGAGATTGGAAGACGGATGCCAGCGTGAAGCAGTCTATGATCTGATTTGTACTAATGTGCGTGGAGGTAATTTTTAATATTTACCACGATTTCATTTACTTTAATAATCTTATTATAATAATTTTTTTTTTACCTCTTTGAACTACATAAACATAAGTAACTTATTATTAGTATAGCGAACTAAATATTATATATAACAAGTGAAAAAGCTAGAATTGGTCTAAGACCAATTCTTATGATACCCTAGATGAATGCACCTATGAAATTTCTTATGGTCACCCATTTGAGCAATTTTGATTTTTTGCATTGGTTTCTCGCATATATTTCTATAACGGCTCGTCGGACAGAAAAAATGATTATAACCAATTTTATAGGATTTCTTATTCTGAAGAAGTTTTTAGTACAATAAAAATGTCTAGGACTGATCGCTTTCAGAGTATATGTAAAAAACCAAAATTTTTATGTGGAACACCAAGAAGGGGTTGCCCGATTTAGTTCATTTTTGAAATTTTATTTGCTATTAGTATGGAAACATAATGTAACAAATTTCAGCTCTCAATATTGATGCGTTCTCAGCCAGTGTCCAAATATATAGTGAAAAACGAAAGTTTTGCATGGCAACCCCACGAAGGAGTTGCCTGATTTGTCTCACTTTCGAACTTATTTTTACCTTTTTTTTTAAAGTCCGTGTACAAAATTTCAGCTCTCGAAGTATACGCGTTCTCGAATTATCGTGCGCACAGACAGACGGACGGACGGACGGACTTGCAAAAATCCAAATAACTTTTAATATTATGCGTGGGTGTCCAATTCATTTTGCTCTACCATCATTATTTCCAGGTGTTACAAACGGATTTCATCTAGGGTATAAAAATCGGACCAAACGGGAAACTCCTTCGTAGGGTTGCCATACAAAAAAATTGGTGCGTGGTGTTTGCATATCAATGGTAAATAAAATTTAAAAAATGGACTAAATCGGGTACCCCTTCTTGGTGTAGCTATAAAAATCTTTGGTCACTATATACTTGGTAGCTGCATGAGAAGGGGTCGACGTGGAGAGCTCATATTATGTACACACACACAGACACACACATACCCAGAGTGAAACCCAAGAGTACGGAATTGCGCGATCGAGTCAGATAATAGCTTAGATATTATGCATCTCTAATAACCCCACCCCCATCCTCACCCATCTAGGTTATCTAAAGCAACGCCGACTGGCTCCCACTAGTATGTGCATATATATAAATATACATAAACCGTGTTCTCCTTATATTTTCGGTAATTGGAAACTATCTGCCATGTGCGACAAAAGTAAAATATTTCTATACTGCGTGGAAGTATATGAAGGACTATGTTAATAAATTTATCATTAGAACTTATTTTATATCACAATTGAATACATCAATTAATTTAATGCGAAAACTATGATATGCAAAAGAATTGAAATCTTAAGTGCCTACAGAATTTCTAGAAGTTAAAGCTTAATTTTATGCAGATTAGTAAATACAGGGTGATTTTGAATTATATAATTGGCACATTAGACT
Organism: Dioctria linearis; assembly: GCA_963930735.1. Lineage (NCBI taxonomy): Eukaryota > Metazoa > Arthropoda > Insecta > Diptera > Asilidae > Dioctria > Dioctria linearis. Next base: position 237,097,584 of record OZ005741.1, read on the forward strand.
GGTTGAAATGTGAGCAGTGAGAAACAAAAAATTGTACGATGGGGGGGGGGGGGGGCAGTATCAACCACTTCGTTTCCTTGTTGTACATCTTATGAAGGAAATTTGTAGCTCAGGGCATAGCAAACCGTCTAAAATTTCCAACGAATATCAAACCAGCACTCCACCCCTCAGGTCGCTAGTTATGGGACGTCAAAGTAAAAAAATTGGGGAAAAAAGTTTTAAATTTTACCGCCAAAATGCCTAATTTTGTTACATTTTCTTGCAAGATTTGGCAACCGCAGAATATTACCTTTCATTTGATCCTGCACATGTACCTACCTACATACAACCGTTTCTGAAACGAACTGCTTTATAATGCATCATTTCATTAATTAATTAATGTGTGGGATAAAATGAAAGGTAACGATCTGAGGTTGCCAAATCTTGCAAGAAAATGTAGGCATTTTGGCGGGAAAATCATTAAAATTTAAAAAAATAGATAATTTTTCCCAAATTTTTTTAATTTGTATTCTTATAACTAGCGACTTGAGGGGGAGGAGTGCTTGTTCGATATTCGTTGGAAAGGATAGACGGTTTGCTATGATCTGAGCTAAAAATCACCGTAATAAGTTTTATGACGAAGAATTTACGGCGTGTAATGTGAAAAACTACGATATTTTCTTAATTACCCTGTATCTCCGGAACGGTTCAGATTGCCCCCCCCCTCCCCCTCCCTTCCATAACATTTCAACTTATCTGCTCTTTAATTTATGACCATCAATTCAAAATCAGCCTGTATATATGCATGTAAAGTCAACAATAATATAAATACCTGAGTAAGAGTGATATAACATCGGTCAGTGAGTGGTGTAATGACCAGTCTACTGGTATTCCCCAAGTACTCATAAGCGTAACGAAACTCAGCATCACAAATATTTGCAAAGCAATCATCGAAACTCTCATCCCATCTATGTTTCAATTGACTTTGCCATTGAAAGGCCATGGAATTCTCTACTTTGTACTGGATAATTTTAGCAACAACATCACGGCAATGAACATCAACTGTGCAAATTGTCATAATTTTCTGCCTATCACCGGGTGTTAATTCTCCCAATAGAAGGTTTATCAATGAGTTAAGTTGAGAAATTTGCTTTTTCTGATACTCTTTCATGGCATTTTCATAACCTTCTTCTTGCAAATCAAAAGCATGGTTAACTTCTGATGTCCAATAGATTTGACTGCAACAGAGAGCAGTTTGGGCGGACCAATCAAACAACCATTGATCTCTAGGCTTTGTACTATATGCTTTGACTCCAGTTTTAAATAATTCATAAAGAGTTTTTCGCATAGAATATATTAATTTGTTAAGCCAAATTTCTACTTTTCCCTTACACTCAAGAGGCTCACTAAACTCAACGTACTCGTCATTTTCTTTCGAATACATACCAAATGCTTTGTTCGTATTTTGTTCGTAATTAAGTTTCAATATAGAATCAAAGAGTTTAATTAAGTGATAACCAATACACTTAGGATTGTTCCCGTTTGATAGAATATCCAATAAATCTGCTGATGAAATGAAGTAAAACCTTGGAAATGCAAGACGTTTCTTTTCAAGATAATTATTTAAAGCCTTTTCACATAGCATCAATTGTTGCAGTAGCTTTTCCAGAGACAAATATATTTCTGAATTATTCTCAGCCACCATCTTTACCTTCTTCGTGACGGAAACATCATTCAGAAGCCGTAGAAATTCGCAGTCAATTACTTCAAATCGTCTTGAATCTTCAGGAAGCTGTGCTCTTATATCAGCGGAGCCAATAAAAATGCTCTCTAGATAAATCCATTTTCTTTGTACTTCAAACCAGAGTGAAATTACGCGATCAATACTAAATAGGATGTGTTGCCATTTAGCGACCTTCGGCAGCAAAAAATCAACATATTTTGTAGTTGCAATATTTTGCAATTGCATTTGATTTTCATCCAGAGTTTCAATCAATTCCTCGGACACTTTTAATAATCTAACTTGACGTGGCTGATGAGTTTCATACTCAAATTCTATATTATTCCAAATTGTTTTTACTTCGTTCAAAATTTTAGCTGCAGCCATTTCTTTAACAGCTCTATCTACAGTAGTTTTTACTTCCTCCTCAAAAAGATGTAGATTTAGGGAAAGGAGGTCAGATAATGTTGTTTTATCATCTGATTTAAAGCGAATCTAAGAAAGAAAAAAAAATGAGTAAACTTCCATTTCCATTTAAACAGCTCAATTTATTCGTTACAGCTTACCAGGCACTCCAACGGAAATTTACCCGACAGCTTGAAAATATTTAAATACGAGAAATGTTCATTCAAATGTAAAACAAACCTCAAAAGACTTACCTTTGTAGTATGCATTAGTCCCACCCAATGTCTCTCTGTGATTGAGGTATTCTGCAGTTCTGTAATGGCCCGAAGCGAACACACTAAATCCTTTAAAATCTCCTCTAAGTATTTGTACGGTTTCCAAGTTCGAACGATCTTATCCAAGGTGCGAAGTTCTTTGGTAAATTTTCTGCATTCATTTTCGATATCGTCTGTATCTATCTTAATCCAAGAGCTAGACTTCCAGTCAATAATACAAGATTCAATAACTCCCACGAAGTCCCACAATTGCTAAGTGGCATTTAATGAAAATAAATTTCAAAAATAGCTTCGATAAATCTGTGACGGTAAAATATGTATATCTAATTAGGAAAATTTCCCTGAAGTATTGAAATGATTGCTACCATTTCCGAGACGTGCACTATAAATAGTTTGTGGATCTGTGTAAATATTTACATAGAGGTAATTTGTGAGTATTGAATAAAGCAGGTGAGTGGCGGTGATTGAAGGGTGGATCCATACTGAGTTGAGAGACAATTTTAATTGGAAATTTTGATAATATTGACAGATTTATTTAAGAACCTTTTGAGCACTTTATTTATTATTTATTTATTTTATACCTCTCCATACAATTTTGCAAATAACTAACTATTATTAATTGCACATTGTATACTTCAATAGTAAGACCCATCCATACTTACGGTAGTTTATAGATCTTATGATGACCTCAAGAATCTAACGTAGTTCCAAATGGACACCATTCGGGATATCTGGATACTACAGGAGCTCTAAATGTAGCACTACTGCAGCAATGGAAGCTCCACCGGATATTGGATTTTCAGTGCAATAGTAGGTACTTGTAGCTGCAATAATTAATTTATATAACAAGACAAATTCTGACCATGGTGACAGCGGTCTACCAACAAAAATCCGCGAAATTACTTGTTAGTGAATACCAACTAGTACACTCTATCAATGAAGAGTTTTGAAAATGCCTACTCTGGCGTTATATTGGCTGAAGTTTTCATGAAATACCTCAGTATAAAGAAGGCTTATACGCTGTTGGAGTACTGAAGTGTATTTTAAGTTGAAGTTTGAGGTATTAATAATGCAGATATAATAGTTATTATTATGGCTAACATATCACAAGGAAATGACTTTTAAATCTCATTTATTTTATTGAGAAGCAAAACTTCGAAAAAGCGTTTTTTTTCCTTCCCCACTAAGATTTTTTCCTTGTACAGACCAATTTTAATAATTTTCATATATAGTCTCTACTGTCATATTTGTAAATGGCAATGGACTTGTTTTTAATTTTATAAATAAATTTATAAATTTCAGACTCTTATAAAAAATAATGACAATCAACAAGAAAATGTAGCTTGAAAGTTTTTAATTCAAGAACTTAAAAATTATACAAAGTAGGTATAATCCAGTCAGTAGGGGTTTTGCCCTACAAAACGTGGGGTAGTTGTGATTTGTATATATGTTATTCAGTTTTGGGCCGCAATGAAAAATCCAAGTTTAGACACTTCGAGGGGGGGGGGGGGTCCCCGAAGGCTGCAATCTTGGATTAAATGTACCAAAAATTGTTTTTTCAAAATAATTTCTCAACGGTTGATCCTACGACAAAAATATGAAACAGAAATTTGAAGAAGACTAAATTTCCTACATTTTTTGTAAAACATTCTTTTTTTGTAAGTCTGATGTGTAACGAGTTACAGCGGCGGAAATGTGAACATTTGTCCGAAAAATGTATACGAATAGTACCCCTTATACAAGGTGTTTCGTACATGGAGATGGCAGTAGTTAGCTAGTCAAACAAAAAACTGTATGGCAAGGGGCGGGCGGTATCTTAACCGTTTCGGTGTTACAGGGTGATTAAGAAGCTAGTCTTTCACAAAATACCCTGTATCTAGAAAAGTTCAAAGTTTACGACTACTTGCACAGCTCATTGTATGCAGAACTTCATGGTATTTTCAACTATTGCTCGACCAGCGCCGTACTCCTTTCCCCTCAGGAGCTATGGTGGTCTAAACGACGAATTATGGATTTTCTTAACCATGACATTTTCTTGCAAGATTTGTAAACCTCACAATGCTACCTCTCATTTGATCTTATGCATGTACTAGTTAGGGAAAAGTAGCCTATAATGACATATTCGGGTAAAACGGCACATTGCCCTTTTCACGAAATCTAAACGTCCGATGCCTTCCTAATAGTATTGGTCGTGTTCTTCAGTTGTTTTGCAGCTGATAACAATAAATGCAGTGTTCAAAACTACCTCGGAGCGAATTGGTGAAAAAAAAGTGAACGCTGAAGTATTTTGTACAGGGTAGTCTTGCATTTTTTCGGTATTAAGTATTGATTTTATTTAATATGTAATTTTTGCGGGATTGCTCCTATTCTGAAAAACCAACTGATAAGACATTCGTAGATATTTTATGAATAATAATGGTATTATAATTATTTTATTTTACTCTTGCCCATTTGGGTAAAATGACATACCTTCGCCAAGGGCAAAATGACATACCTGTGTCATTTTACTCATGGTTTCTAAAAATATTATGATATTTTCAGAGGTTGGGCAATTCGAAAGAAATATAATACAAACATACAGAAGTTTTAAAAAAATCTATATTCTCGTGTATTATGACAAATAAACCAAATTTCTATTGGACCACTATTGCGTTTTTTTTTAGAAATTACATGGGTGGCCTAGAATGACACAGAGTATGTCGTTTTATACAAACGCCACCAAAATAACACATTAGGTCTTTTTGTTTTAATGAAGAAAAAAAATCTTAACTTTGTTTTAATGTCTAACATTCTTCAAAACATGAAAGCAAACCCTTTTAAGCTGCTAAATATACTTAAAGTGTTCTTAAATATAAAGTGTTAAGATCCACATGATAAACTGTTAATGGTATGTAATTATAGGCCACCTTACCCTACATGCAACATTTTTTCCAGATTAACCTATTTTTATCATGCATAATTCATTAATTTTTATCATTTTTTTATAACAAGGTTTATGTTCAAAATTCATCACAATTCTGATATCTTTAAAACCAGCATATTTACATGTCGACACATGTATATACCGACCTAAAGAAATAAATATTTTAGATTTCTAAATTGAAACAATTCCGTAGAGAAACGAGCCAGCTAACTGCACACGGCACAATACACTACACTCGCACACGATAATATTGTTTTTGTTAACCAAACTAGAAAGTGCATCAGAAGTTCAAATTAGCAGCGCTGCAGTGAAGTGGGCCAGCCAGAAACAACTGAACATAGTAGTACAATGCATTTGCACTTGGTAAGTAGAAAATAAACATCTATTAGAAAAAAATTGAGTAGGCAACGATTATTCTGGTTGAATAGAATTTACAAGCAAGTTGTTTTTTTTTTTTTGTTGCATTTTAAACAATAGAAAACGTAGTGCAGCTGCTATGCCAATTTGCCAAGCGCCTTTGAATGCCGTTCTTTAGTGCCATGAGCAACCCATGGCTATATAAATCAGAATCTGACTTGAATCGATCTCCTTTTCAGTTTGGCAGTGCAGTGATCAAGGTGGTATCTATTTCCTAGTGTTCCAAATCCAAATCTAAGTTTTATTAAATTAGATACTTTATTTAATTGACAGTTAAAATAAATATTTTTATTTTGGGTATCGACTAGATTAAAGATTTTATTTTGAATAGCGATTAAATTAGGATTCTTATTTCCGGTATCGACCGAATAAGAAATTACTAACATAAAAGACCTTATTACGGGTATCGGCTATAATAAAGATTCTTATTGCGGGTATCGAAATAATAAGAAATTATTAACATAAACCACTTTATAACGGATATCGACTGTAATAAAAATTCTTATTGCGGGTATCGACCGAATAAGAAATTATTAACATAAACCACTTTATGACGGGTCTCGACTATAGTAAAGAATCTCATTAGGGGTATCGACTGAATAAGAAATTATTAACATAAACCACTTTATTACGGGTATCGACTGTAATAAAAATTCTTATTGCGGGTATCGACAGAATAAGAAATTTCCTAACATAAACCACTTTATTACGGGTATCGACTGTAATAAAGATTGTTATTGCGGGTATCAACCGAATAAGAAATTTACTAACATAAAACATCATATTACGGGTCTCGACCGAATAAGAAAATTATTAACAAAAAATGTATTTTGGGTAGCGACTACATTAAGATTCTTTCTGTGGGTATCGACTGAAGTCAGAATTAATAACATCACTTTATTCTGGATAGCGACTGGGATTAAAAATAGTCCAATTCCCAATAAAATAGAGAACCCAATCTGATCAAGTGCCTAATAGGTACTGAGCTGGTGAGTACATTGTCAGATACAATAAAATTTTCTAAACATATAACATTTATTCAATATTAAATTTAGCTTTACAGATAAATTTAAATGATAATTATGCTTTTGAAATAATATTATCAGCCATATACAGGGTGTCCCGTAAGTCGATGTCAAGCCGGAATAGGGTGATAGACCAAATCATAACAGTTTGCAGAAAAATATAAAAAAAATTCTAATTATGTATTTTTCAAAATTATAGACTTTCTTTTGTTTTCGAGAAAATGTACACCCTGTGATGGTTTTTTAGCTCCTGTTGCTACAAATCTTTACTTTTTTCAATTTTATTTTTCTTATGTAATCCCGAATAGCCCTTATGTAATCTGCTGCTTTAAATTCTAAGCCTACTGTACCAGCTTGGAAGAAAATGTCACATTTTGCCGAACCAAGAATAGAAAATTAATATTTCACCCAACTTTACCTGACTGTAAAGATAAAAAAATGTACTACGCCAGTTTGGCAAGTAACTTTAAAAATTGACGCATTTAATAAGGACTCTAAAATGGTATATCACTTGCTACAATATTTCTTAGATTACGGAAAAAATATTTTTTTCTTCAAGAAACCCAGTTTCGAAAAATTTCTTTTCACCTACTAAAAATGATTCTAGTGTACCCACAGCTTGCCGTAAGGCCGCAATTTTAAGATTCTAGCTTGAGTGAGATGGAGAGTCATTGAATGAAATTTGAGGGAGCAAGATAGTGATGCTCTCTCGTCAAATCATTGAATTTTTACAAATGTGCATCGTCTACTCTCCACAGAGGACTGACTTCCAAACCAAGTACATGGTGAAGAAAGAGTTCCTTACCTTACGAGAACATAGTAGTTCAAGAAGACCCAAGTACTTTGGTACGTGCAATCCAGGAAAGCACGAGTGCCTAAAAGTATAGCTCACCGAATTTTACAAAAACATGAGCTCCAGAATTACGGAAACAGTTGAATTTATCATCAATGGAAGATTTGCTCGTCTGATAACCCGATCCTTTTTAAAAGATGTCGAACTTGTATTACAGCTGAAGGAAGGCAGTTTGAACATCTTTTGTAAATAATAAATCTTAGCATCAAAATAATTGGGAAATAATTAAGGAAAATTTGTCCTAAATTCAACAAAAAGTTAGGATCTCTAACTTGAAAGCGTCACTATATGTCTCACTCACACTTCATGTAATGACTCTCCGTCTCAGTCATACTAGAAGCTTAAAGTTACGGTCTTACGGCAAGCTTTGGGTACACTAGAGTCATTTTTAGTAGGTGAAAAGAAATTCTTCGAAACTGGGTTTCTTGAAGAAAAAATTTTTGTTTTCCGTAATCTAAGAAATATTGTAGCAAGTGTTATACCATTTTAGAATCCTTATTAAATGCGTCAACTTTTAAAGTTACTTGCCAAACTGGCGTAGTACATTTTTTTTCATTACAGTCAGATAAAGTTGGGTGAAATATTAATTTTCTATTCTTGGTTCGGCAAAATGTGACAATTTCTTCCAAGCTGGTACAGTAGACTTAGAATTTAAAGCAGCAGGTTACATAAGCGCTACTCGGGATTACATAAGAAAAATAAAATTAAAAAAAAGTAAAGATTTGTAGCAACAGGAGCTAAAAAACCATCACAGGGTGTACATTTTCTCGAGAACAAAAGAAATGTCTATAATTTGAAAAATACATGACTTAGAATTTTTTTTATATTTTCTGCAACTTGTTATTATTTGGTCTTTACCCGATTCCGGCTTGACGTCGACTTACGGGACACCCTGTATATGTTATATATTAATTAAAAATTATAGCATTTATTGAATTTTACAAAAAATCTATTTGGAGTGCGAGTTACAGTGTAGTGAATTTGGTGAACCGAAGAATTAAGCTACGAAATTATTGACTTTTAACCAGGGTTATAACTTCCATCACACTTCTTCATTATTTGCGTGTTCGCTCTGATTACGGGCAGAACAGTTTAAATTGCCACCCCCCCCCCCCCCCGCTCCCTACCGTGCAATTACCGTTCATTATGACTAACAACGACAAATCACCCTGTATGCATACTATTAATTATATACAGACTAGCTTCGCTACTGTATTACTGTACTTCGAAAAGTAAAAATTCGAAATTTCAAATATGGGTGGGTCCTACTTCTGATATTAGTAGCTACGCACATAAAATCTTATCATGAAATTTAAATTTGAAATTCCAATCAGTCAATGCAATTCTGAATATCGTAGATTGTAATTCCAAGTGATTTCTAATGTTACAATCAGTCGTCGGCTCTCACTTTTAATGACTGAAGTCTAATGTATTCATTAAAAATAACCTACAATGGTATGACATAACGACAAAAAGTAATAAGTAGTTATCAATAACGTCTAAAACGATCTCTCGTACAAGAATCCAACCTAAAACTTGGTGGGTAAGTCGGTATTTAAAATTATGCTGACTTGCAGGATTTTCTATGATATTTGAAGAAATCAGAAAATATGGGAAGAAATGCAGAAATATATGACAGAATAGATAATACAGCTTATTACAAGAAAACTATTTGTTAATTAGCATACGAAAAAAAAAACTAGTCAGATAACCTTACCTTGACTTGTTTTATTTCTTTGTAACATATTCGTAGGTCATCATCAACAGGCGCCGATAATCCAAAAAGTTGAGCATAAGTTGAAAGCTTATTAAATTGTTTTTCTAATTGCGTCAATTCCACATTTACTTGGTCACATATTGTGCGAACGTTTTCACAAGGTACAGAAAAGAACTAAAAATGAAATTGATTTTAAGACATCAGAACGCGTTAATGTTTATTGTACCTACCGCATTTTCGTGAAAGCATCGCGATAATTTTTTATCCGACAATTAAGAATGTTTATTAGAGAATTGATTTTGCCCTTTTGATACTCAAACACTTCAGTTAGATCTTGATTTTTTTGCGATGTGAACAGTTTAAATTCATTCCATTTTTTTGGAAGTTTTTCAAATTGTTTGAAAATACTTTTATCAATATTGACACCATATAGTTTGAGCAGAGATATAGTATCTTTGAGCGGCTTAAAAATGTTCTCGGTGTCGGCCTCTTTATTTTTTGCTTCTAACATAACTGTTACCACTTTTAGTAGTGTACGAAAGTCCTCCTTAGAAAAATCATTAGATAATACTTCTATTCCATTATCGATAAAAGCTTCCAAATCCTTAAAAAATAGCCACAAATAAATTATATGAATGGATCTGGAAAGGCAAGAGTATTTCATTTGTACATACATTTAGTGCTTTAAAGACATGCTGAACTAATTGTTGTTTGTATAAGTTTGCTAGTTTACAAACATGATTGAGCAAAGCTTGTTTTATAGGATTCATATCGACTCCCAGCCATCCATTAAATATATGATAGGATTCCAATTTATCGATATCTTCATGTAATTCGTGATAATTATCAATCTGAAAGGATTTAGGTTTTGATTTTATAGCATAAGTTTTGTACTTTTAATATATAAAAATTGTATAAAATTCTTTTAAGTCAATAATAACTGATAATACAGATTAAAATTTATGGCAAGAATATATCAGAATTGTATACAAGCGAACATTTGCTACATTAAGCCTCAGATATGAATGGAGTCAGGAGTAATGGCACTTTATCAACAATTATCACGGTAAAAAATGTACATAAACTTTATGTAAAATTTTTACTATAATAACGTAATATCTTACATAACCACTATGTACGTACATGAAAGTTATGTAATTTTCTCCAAAATTTAAGTAGATTTCAGAATTCCAGTAAAATAATGTAAAATTACATAAAATTAATATTTTTTCAATGACGAATTTGTAATTTTGCCAATTAAATGTACTGTCTATTGAATTTTACATATTTATTTGTAAAATCCAGATCTTTATTGAATTTTACACTACAGTTATGTAATATTTAATTTCCATTACGGACTATTTCACCTAATTTATGTAATTTTACATTCCCCTCTGTAAAATTTTTAACCACAATGTATTTTTCCCATATTTTTGGGAAAATTTTCAACGGAATCAGTGCATTAAAGTCTTGTAGTTTGTTTTTTTTTTAACATTTTTTTTTTTGACATTCGTCAATAATACTACTACTTTTCAATGTTTTTGTTTGATAAACTTCTTCAAAACATATGGTCAAGCGATAGTCAGCTGATTTAACATTTATTTAGTGTGTGGATTGAGTTGGAACGAGGAAAGAAAGCGGCATTAGTGAATTTTTTTTATTTTTTGTGACATTTGATAAGCAAGGTTGGTAAAGCAGAAACGATAAATAAATATTTCGGTGCAGTTCGTACTTCTTTTTAAATAAGGACATACAATCCTACAATCGGCATCAGTAGAAGCATCGTTCTTACAGTAATGTTGTATTTAAATGCTTTCATGAAAGCTGTGTTGTTACTTTTAATAATTATTCGTCATTTAAATCTCATATTCACCGCAACCATTATCTTGGAAAAAAAATTAATTAAAAAAATACGCATATTTCTTGCACTGTGCCAGATTGTAAATTTTAGTCAAAATTACCACGAGCTATAATTTCACATGTTCAGCGGCATATGACTGAAAATAAGTTAATTAAGTGTCCAATTAACTCGTGTTTCAAATATTTTAGCAATAAAAACACATTCAGAAATCATATTTTTCGAATGCACTCAGATATATACATATAATTCTAATTTGAATAACATTATAAAGTCTCCAATCAAAAATTGTTCCTCTTTATTAGACCATACTATTTCTGAAAATAACCCTAATAACATAAGCTCCCAAAGCCAATATAATCTTGGTACTTTCTTAGATTGTAGTACTGCCGATAATGATCTTAACGGAAGTTTTGCAGATCAACATAGCCCTAATCCTTTAGGGAACTTGTTATTGACTCTTAAATCAAAATATATCGTCCCCGATTGTGTTCTCAACTTTTTTATGGCTGAGATTTCATCAATTATTAATAATTTATCGACGCCTTCTTGCAGTGCAAATAATGTTGATGAATTGAAAGCTTCGTACAAAAGAAATAAATTCTCTTCTAAAAAGTTTAACTTCGTTGAATCAGTTAAAATATTTTTAGGTCGAGATAATTTTCACAATGAGTGTTTCCACTAATATGTTCCTATTTTAGAGTCAATAACTGCTTTGTTTAAAGATGCTGAATTCCTTAAATATTTCTACAGTAATAAAGATGCTGGAGAATCTATATTCTCTGATTATACTGACGGTACTTCTTATAAAAATAATACTTTTTCTTTCCATTGGATCGCGTAAAATTGAACTGATATTGTATGTGGACGCTTTCCAAATATGCAACCCATTGGGTGCAGCAAGATCGAAGTATAAATTATTAGGAGTCTATATGATGATTGGAAATATTCCACCAGAGTTGTGCAAAGAAAAATTCGTAAAATATTTTGGTATAAATAAAGTCTTTGAGAAATTGTATCTTGATCTAGTACTGCTGGAGACAAAAGGAATAGACATTTCCAATTTCCCACCAATATATGGATCTCTATTTGCAATTACTTCTGATAATCTTGGAGAGCATCAAGTAGGAGGTTATGTTGAGAATTTCAGTTGTACACAGTACTTTTGCAGATTTTGTTACTACACTAGAGATGATCTAAATGCTGGTTCCTTAAGTCCTAAAACAAAACGTTCAGTAAACTCTTATAAGAATGATTTAAATTTAAAAAATGAAGGAAACAGTAAGCACTTTCGTCGATAAAAATTTGACTCAATTTTTAATGGCTTAAAATATTATCATGTTGCAACATCGGGTCTTCCAACTTGCATAGCACACGACATTTTTGAAGGAATAATTCCTATGGAGGTTCAATTATTAGTAATTCAAAAATTTAGTTCAAGGCTTGAGCTCAAATATAATGAATTCATTATGGAATTAAAATCAGTTCAAAGGATTTTAAAATCCTCTATAAATATTTCCATTGATCCAAAATCGTTTAAGATAGTAGGAAAAGCACATGATTTATGGATATTTTTAACAATTCTACCTATATTGCTTCTCGATCAGGAAAAATGTCTTATTACGAAGGAATAGGAAATGCTTACCATTCTTATAGATATTTGCCGATTTGCTACAGCATCGAAAATTTCTATTAATCAAACAGATCATTTGAGAGGCCTTAATTCTGAATATATAGCAGTGCGCAAAATCTGCTTCCCACATAACTCAATGATTCCTAAACATCTTTTCATATCCCACTATCCCGATTTTATAAAGCAATTTGGTCCATTGATTAGACTATGGACCCTTCGATTCGAAAGTAAGCACCAATATTTTTAAAAATATCATCACTCATTTAAAGAACTTTAAAAATGTAAAAAAAATGCTTTCCTTTAACCATCTATACTACCAAACTAGTCTCCATAATTCTATGTTTAATAATGATAATCCCCAAAAAGCGCCTTTAAGTCTTTCGCCAGATATGTACAATATATTTACTACCAAAATTGTCGCCAAAGGTACAACATATGCCGCTGACTCGTGTATAATTGCTATTGCTTTACCTGGTATAAATGAAGTAAGTGTTATGAAAATAAACTCTATATTTATTGAAGAAAATTATAACTCTTTTTTATTTTATGGGAAAGTAATGCCAATGTGGTACAATTACAAATTAGGATTGTTTCAAAGTACAGTAACTTTTAAAGAATACAGTTTATGTAAATTGGAAAATATAGTAATTAACACCACAGTTAATCTGTTCAAAAACAAAAATACGCATTACTTATCTGCGCCGTCATCTTTTACTACGCAAGTTAATTAAATCATACCCATTAAAAAAAAATTGTAATGATGTTTTCTTTAATTTAATAGATGGAGAGTCAGTGCTTTAAAGTATGGAATAATACTAGAACCATTAAAACATTTCTTTCATGTTATGCTACAGTTGAGAGCGTTATTCAGACAGGTAAATGCAAATTTCCACTATTGTGTTCATCGTTTCATGCAAATTCTCAATATGGCAAATGCAAGTGGCTTAATTGGAAGTCAATTAGTTTTAGAAGCGGACGGGACTGCAATTGAAGATAACATTGCTTAGGAATTTTGCAGTAAAAATACTCTTATTTTATTAAATGAAGCTTAAATGGCTATCATTATCCAATTGCGCTGGCATTACATACACTACCGAAAAAGTTGATGACTGGGTTTTTTATCTAATTGAAAAAAAACCTGAGGAAGATAAATCTGCACCCACAACACCGGATATTTTCAATTCACATACGTCCATCGCAAGTACAAGCAGTGGCCATTCACTGAAGTAAACATTTTCTTCTTTTGTTATACCGTGGGAAAACATCCCCACCTATATTGGAAATATTTTGCAGACAAAAATGTCTCTAGGTATTCAAATCAATGATTTTGTTCACTTCATTGTAAATGCATTGCGTTGCAAAGCTATATACATTCCCACAAGTGTCTTTAGAAAAGTCTCACAAGACATCTGCAATAAACATCCTGATACTTTTCTTGACAAAGACGAAGAAGGAAAATTTATTAACTCCGTTTCCATTTATCTTATCAGTAAAATGTTAAACTACAACAATTATCTTAATCGTAATGAAAAAGCTGCACTCAATCCGAAAATTCCGTTAAAAAGGAGAAAGACATCTAAGATGATGAACGACTTTTGTAGAAATTGGCAACCAGATAATCACCCTAATAATGTAGATGACAATATTATTTTGGAGAAAAAACTTTGGCTTATGCGGTCATCTGAAAAAAGTCTAAGTGAGACCGATTTGCAAACAGTCGGATCATATATGGAGGCATGCTTTCCAGCAATACGGAAATTATTTTAACAGTCAGGATCTTCCGACGATTGAGAAAATAAAGAAAGAGTGGCCGTTTTAATGCCAAAGGCGTTTCCTATAATTATCATTTTAAATACCTAATGGATAAAGATATTCAAATCTTCAGTCAACGGTTTATGAAAAATTACACCAGAATAATAGATTTTGGAAAGGGCCAGAACAAAAAGAAATTTATCGAATTATTTCATCAGAAACATACTCTAAGTGATGATATCCTACTTGTAAAATTTGTATCAATGTATTTTTCCGAGGCTGATGAATACATATTTAAAGAATACCAGGTAAAGCCACTGAACTTATTGTAGAAATAAAAATAATTAAGCTCTGTTTGATATAAGTTTTAGGTTGGGACATTGCTTTCGGATATTATACCTGCAATCAACATGCCTTGGATTGCTGTGATTACAGAGTTTTTATTGTGGATTTTTTAATTAATATAGCAAACAAGTATCTCCCATTGTCATTTGGTGCCATTTTAAATGTTCTGTTGAAAACATGGAAAAGAAATATTTGAATAATTCGTAAAATATTCTGGTATTACATTTTCTAATTATTTGTAATATTTTACAGATATGGATTCTGATGAAAATTCCCACAAAATATATTATATATTTATTGAGCAACAGCTTTTGAATTCATGTTCTAAAACGTTTGTGGACGCCGTGCAGCAGGTAATGGCAGCTCACTACAACTTTAATTTAAAATATAATGAAAACTGTTCTTTTTGGAAATTGTCCACGAACAAGTAAGGGGTGCAAAACGTCGATTAACTTCTTTAAATAAAGTTCACACATTGATCCGTAAATTAAAAGAATTTAAATAAACATTGTATTCAAAAGTCTGATAATTCCATCAGTTGCCTATATTATGTAAGATTTCTTATTTGTTACTTTTATAATTTTGTAAGCTCGTTCGCCTTATACGAATAATTATTTTAAGATAAATATAATTTTATCAAATGAATAAAGAACTAAATATTTACTAAGCCAGAGTATCTACTTCTTGATGTCAAATATATTTAAATGTTGCACAATAGGCATTCTAATATATACTTAGGTATATTTTTGTATAAAAGAATTACACTTAATTTACTTGAATTTATGTACGATAATCGTAAGAAATGTTTTTTTTTTTTAAATGGTCGAAGAAAAGCTTAATTTTAATTATTAAATAAATAAATGTATTTTATATTGTTTTTTAAAAGCCATAGTTGAATTCTTACTGAATAGAGTTTCATATCGCCATAGATACCTATTACTCCTTCATTTGTATATTGACGGCTCCAATTTGACTTATCTTAGTGTTTCATGTGCTATGCTATGGCTCAAAAATTTCGAATTGTTTCAAATGGGAACTTAGTCCGATTTACGAAGTAAGTAAACGTGTTTAACACAAAATGCTGTTTATTTACTACCCCGATTAAAGCCCGTAAGAAGACCTAATATACTAACTTGAGTTAAGATAGTTATCCTTGGAACCATCTATATGTAAGAATTGACATTTTCTTCTGCTGATTCGTATAGAATATTAATTACTAGAAAAAATCTACTTCTTCGTCTTTATCTCAGCAATCGCAGATATCGTAATGATATTACAGACGTAACTGTAATTACTGTGTTTTTTTTTTGTCGCAAACGAGCTGATCTAATTTCTCTGCGAAATTTTAGATCATGATGTACCTGATGTCGATAGACCAGAATTTCAAGTAGATAAGTCGAAGGCTTTTATTGTTTTATTAGCTCACAGAAGTTAAGCAAAGGGAATCCAAAATTCTGTCCATCCTTAAAGTATGTATACTTTCATGAATTAATTTCTAACAGATTTTTCAATTTTTGCATCTTTACCATTATTCAGTGGCCTAACATCGATAAATGTTAATTATTTAGATATAGTTTCCTCTTCAGTATTTGATGTTTATATTATTTTGCTCATTTTGCTTTTTCCGAAAATTTAAAAAAATATTCCATATTTAATCCACCTCATAAAGAAGTAGGAGAACAAAGAATGAAAAAGATGTACATCAAAACAATAATTTTATGGCAGTTACTCGTTTTTGGGATTTTGTGTATCTTATGGAACAAGATATTGGCATGTGAATGTACATGAGAAACTTTTACATATCAATTAGTTAAAATTACAAACATGAAACGAATTTCACATATTTCATGGAACAGCATTCCATATGTAAATATACATAAAAAACACTTTTACATATCAAGTAATTAAAATTACTTTCTTTTACATAAATTTTATGTATTGTGATTTCGAACTTTATGGAATAATACATACTGTTCATTTACATAAAAATTGGAAATTCTTCGCCGTATGTAATATTACATAACAAATAATTTTGCTTTACACAGTAATAATGTACCGTACATTTTGTAATAGAATATTCCGCTATTAATGATGGCAACAAAATGCCAACCATTATAATGGAATTTTCAACAATTTTTTTTTTACTTTATGATAAGCTAGGCTTCCAAAATATCTTTTTACAGAATCCATCCTGAGATTACTTAGAATGAAATTATTAATTAATTCTGCTGCATATTGGTGTTATATATCACTCAATTGCCAATAGAAAAATCTTTACTCAAAATAAGAAAAGCGTAATTATATAGGGAATGAGTTTATTCCGAAAGGACATTCCGTATCTTCTGCTATGGCAAAAAAACTTTCTAGCAAAATATTTTACTATGACAATGTACATAACTGCTTTGACGTATTCTCCCCATCCAAACTTGGCTGTATAAAAACATCATAGATGCAGACCTTCAATGCATCCTAACCAACTTTGTTGAGTCTGAATTTTTGGGGTTTATATATAAAAATTAACACTTTCACATCCCTCCCTGAGACGTTTGATTTATTCGCCCCATTTTTGGAGATTTCAACTTATTTACAATCAGTATGTAATTTATTTTACTGACGATGTTATTTCTTCAGGATTGATCCAGTTTACTAAGATAATTAATTAACTGAAACACAAAACTAACTTGCACTAGAAGCAGTGGCGTATCCAGGATTCTTGTGAGGGGGGGGGGGGGGCGCACAACTATGGTTTAAAAAAGGTGTATGCTGAAAACTGAGCCACCACTCGCAAATGTCAAATGCACAAAATTTATCATTTAAAATATACGAGTCGAACAGATTAGCAAGTGGCTACTGTTATGGCCCAATATACGGAAGATTCTTCCAGCAGCCAAGGGCGCATTTTAGTGAAATAATTAGCAATTGCTAAACAGTAACGTCGCATTGTACTGTTCTGCAACTGTCGGTTATTTTGCTGATTAGCTCAACTGCTGGCTGCGATGAGCGCTTAGTGGAGCAATCGACGATTACAATAATAATTAACCTTCGCATGGTAATTATTATGTAAAGCGATTGTTTACTACTGAGCGACTCAGGTGCTGCAATCGGTAGAGCAAACGGCAAGGTCGTTGTCGTTTGTTTACATCCGCGTTGTTAAGTAAAGTCTACTTCCGAATATTGGTGCATAAAAGACCAATGACTGGACTGGCGAGTGCCTGTAGTATCTTTTAGCCGCTCAGTTATCACTCATCGCGATATCAAGTTACAGTTCGGTTCAGATTGGTTTTGCTTTTAAAAGGTATTAAGATAGGTCAGTTTGGTTTATGGTTTAATAAAGAAACTGTGTTAAAAGAAATTCGAGTATCGCTTTTAATTATTGGATTCGTTAATTCGATTGCTCAAGGGGCACGACAATTTGGCGCTGCCGGTGAAAAGTTTAAGTGTAGCTGTAATACAGGTATTGTGTTTGTTGTGTTTTTATTTTTGGGAGTTATGCTTTTTTAGCTGCTCCATTTTTTGTTATTTTTGGGAGTTATGCTTTTTTAGCTGCTCCATTTTTTGTTATTTTCGGGAGTTATGCTTTTTTAGCTGCTCCATTTTTTGTTATTTTTGGGAGTTATGCTTTTTTTAGCTGCTCCATTTTTGTTAATTGTGGGAGTTCTGCTTCTTTTAGCTGCTCGATTTACTTTTCAGGTTAATTAAGAAGTGTTAGATTTAGTGTATTATAGGATCTTTCAGTCTAAAGTGATATTTGGTGGGTTTTTGCTCTTTTGGCGACAAATAAAAAAAAAAATTTATTAAAACTTGTTATATAAGGTGAATGTGTTTGTATAGAGTAAGGTGTTAATAAGTTTAAGCCGTGATCTTCGTTTCACGCAAGCATTAGTTAAAATAGAAATTCGAATTGAATAAATTGGTTTGGGATAAATGTGTAAAGTGCCTAGTAAGAATAGAATTGTGTGATAAATAATTAATTTGCATAGAGTAGGGAGCTTGTAATTTTATTTCGTGATTCTCGTTTCTTGTGTATAAAGTTTTCAATGTCACGTTTCATTTTAGGCGTTGATCATACGCGCGTATACTCAATTTTTCGGATTTTTAACAGTCGTAGTAACTACTGGAGCCCCCATGTAATATAACAGAGTTTGGGAGTTTTGTTTGTGAGAGTTGAAAGAGATACCAAGATAGTTAGGGTGATATTGTTATAGTTTAGGTTTGATTTTATAAAAATATAGATCTGAGATTGAATGAGGAAATTGGGAAAAATTTGAATTAATTTTACTAGGTGTAGTTTAAAATTAATTAACTTTTGTGTAAGTTGTTTTGTTGGGTGAGATTGTTTTCATGGTTAGGTGTTATATATAATATATATATGTAACTCGGCTTAGATTGGAGGGAAAAGAGAGAAGAATTAGATGATCTTCTGGTGCAGACTTCAATGTCGGTGGGTAGAAGTAATGTACTGACAAGAGAGCAACTGTTACGGTTCGAAACTCAAGAGAAAGAATTAGAGAAAAGATCGCAGGAGCTAAAAGAGTGTAAGGAGAAGTTAGAAAGCTACGAGCAAGACTGGCAATATATTGGAGAGCATCTCTCGGCAGAGTTGCAAAAACGAACATCAAATGAAGAATCGAGAAAATTGATTCAGGAGTGGAATACAGCTGCCAAGTCCTGTACGAAAGGCGAAGCTTTAGACTTGCTGGTAACGGCTACACTCGAGGTGATCCAAAGGGGTGAGATCCAAGCAGAACAATTCTTAGAAGAAGAGAAAAGAAAGAACAATGGTCTAATAAAGAAAATATTGTCTTTGGAACAGCAACTGAAGGAAGCAGAAGAGGCAGCGGAGGCACTGGAGACAGAATTAAGAGCCGAGGGTCTACTGCCGCAAGAGAAAGTATACAGGCAAGAAGTCAGTAATAAGTGGACACCAAGGAAATTAGTGTTCTGGGATAAACCACGAGAAACGAAAGATAGGCAAGATATTTCAGCTAAGAGTAGCTCATCGAAGGGAAAGACAAAAGAACCAGTAAGCAGTAGATCATACGGATTGCCCAAGAAGAGTATGGCGGAAGCACATGGGAAAGTTATGGATAAGGTATCCAAATATATACCATTATTTTCAGGGGAAAGGTCACCAAAGCTGGGCAAAGAATTGTACCGTTTCCTGAATTGCAGCAAGGAACTCTACGATCAATTGACTACTGAAGAAAAAGCTATCTTTATCAAATGTGTGAAATTTCGGCTTACAGATGACGCTTATTATCTAGTGTGTTCCCAGGAGCCGAAGGATTTTGAAACTCTGCAGCAAGTTATTACAACTGCATATACGTCACGAAAATCGTTCAGTGAGCTACGTACGGAAATGCTGGAGTATAAACAACGATCTGGAGAGGACATTCGAGAATTCGCTGATAGAATGAAGGAGCTTCTGGACAATATTAAAACAGCAGTCACAGTTAAGTACCGAAATAAGGAGGGGGGACTAATAGCAGAATTGGAAGCTGACGCAGTGGCTACTTTTAAAGCAGGCGTAGGGAATAAGGCAACGCAAAAGCATCTGACGGGAAGGAGATTCCAATCTCTAGATGAAGTACAAGAAGAAGCTAGTTATTTCGAGAAGGATGCAACCAGGCTCCAGAGTAGAGAACCAGAAGTCTGGGGAAGTTGGAGAAAACTGAATTCCGAAACAATGCGAGATAGCTGGGGGACTAATCGTTTCAACAATAATACCAGCAGACCATTCAGAGAAGCCGTACAGAAGGGCCCATCTCCAGCAACAGCAGGAATATATCGTGGATCACAGGCTAGGGCAATGCCGCCTAGGCCCATCCAGTGCTTCCAGTGTGGGCAAAGAGGGCATCTTGTAGGGAATGCCAATCAAGAAAACAGCCACCATACTGTGTAAAATGCCGAAACTATGGTCACGATACTGCTAGTTGCCGAAGACAAAGCATAAGGTTCGCGGATACTTCAATTGGTTCTCCAGGACAGCTGTAAACAGACCCAGAAATCCTTTATTGCCAATTTTGTAGAACCTGCGATCATTATACCGCAAACTGCGTGAAGAAATATCTAGCGGAACAAGAAGCTCTAAAGAAGGGAAACGGGGAGCGGCAGCTGGGGGAATTATCCGCAGCTGCCTTCAATTAACGGAATTTAAGACCATGAAAACCTCACAGAAAGAAGCCAGTGTCATAGAGTTAAGTTTGTTAAATAATTGCATTATCTCAGTAGAATCAGATATAGGTATAACGGGTAAATTAACATTATTAATAGATACAGGTGCAACATGTTATATAATTAAGGTAAATCGTATTAAAGGAAACACGCCTATACAAACTCTCAAGGAAATAATGATTGGAGGGTTGTTTGGGGCACAATAAAGCTCAATTGGAACTTGCCAAGCCACACTATGCATGGGTGGAGTAGAACAGCCATGCGAGTTTAATACAATTTATGACACTAATTCGATTCCAGCTGACGGTATTCTGGGGATCGAGTTCCTGAAGGACAAAGCAGTCATTGATTGTATAAATGGAAAGCTGTCAGTGAAAGGCATGGAGAAAATAAAGGAAGAAAAACCTCTTTTTGGATGCATCACTGGAAAGGAGAAAATCGAGTTAATAGAGTTGAAGGAAAGCACTCAGGACAATCATCACCAGTTTATCCAGAAAGAAGAGTCAGTGTATTCTTCCCCAAAAGAGATTCAGCAACGAATGAAGAATCGAGTCGCAGCCTTGCGCGACATTATATCCAAAGCGGGCGTGGTATCAGATAGCCTTACAAAGTATCTTTCAGAAGTAGAATCTTGCCAAGATGGTCAAATAAAAGAAAGAAAGATGACTTTTCCAAAAGAAGATGATGTACAGCCAACTCTAACAGCTGAGGAGTGGCCTTTCGTACAATTGGTCGAGTCCCTTAGCACGGGAACGAATCAAAAAGATTCTCAAGAAGCACCCATCAATAGGACTAAACTGATGGGGAGCAGAGAACAAGAAGGTGTAGCAGGAAAAAGGGAAAAGGAGCTGGAAATTCCTCGCATGGAAGTCCAGCGCGACCTCTCTAAAGCTACAGCTTACGCAGAGGCTCAGAGCGAAAATGTACATCTTACACAGCGAAAGGAAAAGTATTACTTAGGAAAGAGTAAAACCACTCAGGGGACAAGAATTAAGTTGAACCCAAGAACAGAACGGCTGTTGGAAATTCCTGTCATAGGTGAGGAAGATTTAGTGTGCATGGCGGAAGAAATTAGGCCAGGAGTGTATTGTGGGAATGCTATAATTAAGCCAAGGAACGGTAAAGCGTGGGCAGGTATTATTAACGCAGGAAGGGAGCCCGTTGAACTAGTGAATTTCAGGCCGAGGCTTGAAAAATTGAGTAAGTATACTGTGCATCCACTAGGACGGGATAAGGGTAAGATTGATTATCGCCAACAACGGCTCAAGCTAATGAAGGAATCACTGGTGCTGGGAGAAGACCTTAACTTCGAAGAAAGGGAAGCAGTAACCCATATTTGCTACGAATACAGTGATATTTTTCATTTGCCAGGCGATAAATTGTCATACACCCCGACGAAGACCTTTAGTTACCGGTAATGGCTAATACGGCCCCCATACACAAAAAGCAATATCGCATGCCAGAAGCCCATCGAGAAGAGTGTCAAGAACAACTCAAAAAATTACTCGAGGACGATATCATCGAACCTAGTGACAGTCCATTTAATTTCCCCGTACTTCTAATTCCTAAGAAAGGAGTAGATGATAACGGTAAAAGAAAGTATCGGCTATGTGTAGACTTCAGAGAACTAAACAAAGTCTGCATCCCCTTTTCTTATCCCCTTCCCCGAATTGAGGACATCTTAGATCGTTTGGGTCATTCTAGATACTTCACCACGTTAGATTTAGCTAACGGGTACCACCAAGTATTAATCGACCCAAAAGACAGAGAAAAAACGGCGATTAGTACCAATTTTAATCATTTCAATTATAAACGATTACCATTTGGTTTAAAAACGGCCCCCCCCCATTTTTTCAATCCCTACTGAACGGAATTCTGACGGGACTTCAAGGGATTAAATGCTTCGTGTATCTCGACGATGTCGTGATATTTGCTAAGAGTTTGGACGAACATAACAGCAAACTACGAGAAGTTTTTCAACGCTTCAGAGAACACAACCTTCAGTTGCAGCCTTCAAAATGTCAGTTTTTAAGGAAAGAGGTAGTATATCTTGGCCATATTTGTTCAGAATAAGGGGTAAAGCCTGATAAACGATTAGTAGAAGTAGTGCAAAATTTCCCAAAACCAAAAACTGTTCGTCAGGTTCAATCTTTTTTAGGGCTAGCCAATTATTATCGGAAATTTGTTCCGAATTTTTCAAAAATATTGGCACCCATTAATAGTTTATTAAAAAAAAGCGTTAAGTTCACATGGGGACTCGAGTGTGACAAGGCTTTCAGTCGTATCAAGGAAATTCTTACTACACCACCACTCTTGATATATCCGGATTTCACAAAGGAATTTACGGTTATCACTGATGCAAGTGGGGAATCTTTAGGGGCAGTTCTGGAGCAAGCGGGCAAGCCAATTAGTTACGCTAGTCGTACTTTGAACATGGCAGAAAGAAACTACTCCACTACAGAGCGTGAGATGTTGGCCATTGTGTGGGCAGTACGGAACTATAGGTGCTACCTTCTGGGCAAACCTTTCAAAATAGTAACGGATCACCAACCGCAGCGGGGAGTTTTCAAGGTGAAGGACACTACTTCACGTATGCTCAGATTTCACCAAAAACTATCGGAGTATGAATTTGAGATTATATATAAAACTGGAAAGGAAAATGGTAATGCCGATGCCCTAAGCAGGATTCCAAGGCACATTGAAGAACCTGAGTCATATCATAACAAGGAGTACCCATGCCTTGCAATAACTCGTGCTCAAGCTAGGGAACAGAAAGAAAGGGAACAACCAAAACAAATACCGTTGCGAGATTCTGAAAACGAAGGTAACAGTATTGAAGGGACTGAGATACTCACCGAAGAAAAACTGAAGAAACCAGAACCAAAACTGGTGACCAATCCAGAAGAGATTGAGCTAATTCTAAGAGATTATCATGACTCTAGGTTTGGAAGACACTTTGGAAAGAACAAAACGTTCAACAGAGTAAAGCACTTCTACCGTTGGAAGGGAATGAAGGCTGATATAGCTCGGTATGTTAAACGTTGTACGATTTGCCAAAAAAATAAGCACGCTAGAGCCATCAAGATGCCATTAGTAGTAACGGAAATCGCGGGAAGACCTTTTGAGAAAGTCTATGTTGACTTAGTTGGACCTTTGCCAGTCAGTCACAAGGGTAACAAGTACATCTTGTCTATGATGGATGATCTGACTAGATTTGTAGATTTCGTGGCGATACCAGACCAAGAAGCGAACACGGTAGCCCAGGCCTTATTTGAGCAAATCCTCAGCCGGTACTCGCTACCGAAACAGCTAGTAACGGATCAGGGAGCAAACTTCACTGGGGAAGTCTTAAAGGATCTTTGTAAAATGTTGAAGATAAAGAAGCTGCAAACAACTGCCTACCATCCCCCCTCCAACGCTGTGGAGAGGCAGCATTCTACGCTAGCCAACTATCTGAGGAGTTTCGTTGATCGGGAGCCACGAAACTGGGACGAGCTGTTGAGAACCGCACGCATGCGAAACAACAACACCGTGCATACAGGCACAAAACTTACACCCATAGAAACGTTGTTTGGATTTGTAGCGGAAATCCCCAGTAGCGTACAGCGTCAGCCTGAACCGGTATACAATATGGATAAGTACCATTCGGTATTGCGGTTCAAATTGCTGAGGGCGTTTCAACTAGCTAGGGAGAACTTATTTAAAAGTAAACTAGTGGCAAAGAAGTACCATGACAATTCAGCTAGGCCGGAAGTCTTACATATTGGTGATAAAGTTTTGGTTAAAGACTTAGCTAGGGCAGGGAAATTAGCATCCATTTTTAAAGGTCCATATGAAGTAATTTACGTTCACAGTCCTGAGAATGTAACTATACTTCAAGGGAAAAAGCTCAAGCGGATTCATACGAATCGTTTGAGAAGGTATCATGATTAATTTTAAGATTAGAGTTTTTTCGTCATATAAGGACGATAACCTAAGTGGAATGAAGCACGAGAGAATAGTTTTACAATTTGAATATTTTATTTTATTTGGTCTTTTTCATAGTTTTTTTGTTTTTCTTGCAGAACAAGGCTTATTAAAGCATTTAGACTGAGAGGAAGGGAAAAAGAAGATTAGGCAGATGCGAAAAGATTGCCAATGGAGGGAAGTAAGTAAGTATATGTAAAAAAAAAAGAATGATTGAAAAAAATGATTTAAAAAAAAAACGAAATAGAAAAGAAAAAATAGAGATTTAAAAGAGAAGAAAGTAGAGTATACAAGGATTAATTGAATGAAAAAGAAGAAATAAAGAATTTAAAGGAAATAATAATTAAAAAAAAAAAGAGAAAGAAAAGAGGAATAGTAAACAAGATATAAAGATTTAAAAAAAAAGGGATAAGAGATTTTGAAAGAAATAATGGAAAATAAATAAGAAGAGCTGTTGAAAGAAAGCATAAATAAGAGGTTAATAATAAAAAGATTAAAAAAAAAAGGATTTAGAAATTTAAAGGAAAGATAAGTTTTTATACAAGTTGTGTAAAGAGAAGAGAGAATTGCTAAAGAAAGAAAGTGTAAGAGAAATAAAGATTGTAAAAAAAAAAAAATTATTAGAATAAATTAGGAGTTTATGTTAAAGAAAAACAAACTTCATTTAGTCTAAGATTACTAGGATTGCCCTAAATTTATATAGTTATAAAAGAAGGTTTAGCTTCGCGATGAAGGCGGTAGTAATTTTAATCTTCGCTTTGATAGCTGGGATACAAGCAGAGCAGGCAGGTTATAGCATCGAGCCGATACCACAGTCGGGAGTGTTGTTCGAGCGTCTCGGGGTAGTTAATTTCTACACGAAACATTGGACTATTCTGTCTAAGTTCCAAATACCAGATCTCACTGAAGACTTAAAATTCGTCAGCAACTGCAGCGGTTTGATAAGCGGATTATGTGCAGACGTAACCGATACTGGAGGCGTTGCAAGGTGTAAGGCAGCAGTTAAAGAGATAGGGGGCTGGGTGGAAAAAATTAAGCGTCAAGATGAGGAACTCTCGCATCATACCCAAAATGAGGCGCCCCGAAGAAACAAGCGTTCAATTTTTGATGGAGTGGGATCTCTGGCCAAGACACTGTTCGGAACCATGGACCATGCCGACTGGGAAGAAATACATGCAGCTATAGATGACCTTAATGAGAAGGAGAGCCGAACATTAAATCTACTGAAGGACCAAATTACAGTCGTCAAATCTACGTTCGATTTGTTTAATGCTTCAAGGCTACAGGCAGCAGAAGAGAGAGAAGAACTACAAAATAAACTTTCAACCATCGTTAAAGAGCAGCAGGGTCAATATCGGGAATTATCGTCATTGAAACTAAGAATAGAATTGAGTGAGGTAATTTCGCTAATGAGCCTTCACTTAAGAGAAATCAGCGAAATGCAAGAAACAATGATGAGCATATTAATCTCCCTAAGCGTAGGAAAGCTACACCCGCTGATAATTCATGCACGAGAGATGACCGAGATAATGAAGAATGCCACCAGTAAACTGGATTTAGATGAAAAATTCCAGAATTTCCAATTGCTGGTACAAATTGCAAAGGTACAAGCACTCCAGGTAGGCCAAGAAATCCTAGTCAGGGTAGATATCCCACAGCCCCAACGAGTTGCATTTGACTTACATAAGGTATACACGATCCCGATAGCTATAGATGAATTTGGGTATCATGTACATGATCTGGACGCTGACTTTGTGGCAGCCAACAATCATGAACGACAGTATGTCTTGCTGAGCTACCAACAGTACCAGAAGTGCCAGAGGTTGTTAACTGTATCGGACTACCCGCAAATCTTATGCCCACAATTAGCCCCAACTATTACTGCTATTGGAGAAAACTGTGTGCTGAACCTTTTTCGGAGCTTCAACGTAAATGCGAAGGCCTGTAAGGAAAGAGTTACAGCAAAGTGGAGCAGCTTAGTGAGAATGGTAACGAGAAACCACTGGTTATTTGTGATGTCTGAGAAGACCAAGCTGGAAGTAAACTGCCAACATTCACCAACTTCCATCGGTGAGCTGAAGCACACAGGGGTATTATTCATCGAAGAACATTGTCACCTGCAAATCGGTAACCTACGAATACAAGCTGAAGATGCCGCACAGCGAAATATATCTCTATGGCAGCCCAGACGAATGGAGTTACCAGCCTGGAACAGCATCGCAACACAGACAAACAGGCAGAGAGAGGAGGAAGTAGAAGGCAAAAAGGACGAAATACGATTGCTGGCTAGTGACAACTTTAATCAAGCATGGAGAGAGCAGGATGCCGCTATAAAGAGGGTTGAAGACAAGATCAGCACAGAGGAGGCAAGTAGACGCGCCATTCCACATCCAGTACATTTAGCAGCGACAACTACTACCGCATGTTTAGCCGTCATCAGCTTAGTAATCTTGATAGGAGTATTATGCCATTTGAAGCGCTGGAAGAGGAACTACACCCAAGCCGGCACCAACAGGGTGATTCAACCTATAGTTCATAAGTCAGAGCAGCAACCCAAGGCCCTGCAAACATAACCATTGAGACAATCTTGCCCACGACAGCGAACTTGCCAACCACCAATCTGCCAACTATTGTGGGGAAACAACTTGTGCAGCTAGAGTAGCCGCCATAGGTTTAGTTAAGTATATATATATATATTTTGCACTTGTATAACGAAGAAGTAATTTAAGGGCAACCTATAGTTAGAGATTAACGTATAAATTTATATAGAAATAAAAATATGTATATATGGTTATTAATATTAAATCATGTTCAATGGAAAGGAATGGATTAATTATTATAAGATTTAAATGTAAGAAATTATTAGTATAATAAGGTATTTAAGAAGTGGAGGAAGTTTCCAAGAAAGGACATGTGAAGTAAAAAAAAAAGTAAATAGATATGTTGTAAAATCAGAATAAAAAAGAAATGAGATGAAAGTAAGAAGGAAATTAAATGTGAAAATGAAATGTTGAACTTAAAGAAATTAAATGTAAAATCAAAATAATAAAAAGAAATGATGTAAAAAGATGTAAAAATGAAAGAAAGGAATTAAATGTGAAAATGAAATATTGAATTTAAAGAAGTTAAATGTAAAAGAAAATAAAAAGAAAAATGATGTAAAAAATAAGACAATTTAGATAGTATGTAATGAAAAATGTAAAGAATCTGAACCGAACGAGGATAAAGACATTTTCAGTTTTTAATTAAGATTGTTGCACTCTCCAGATCTAGTTCCCGACAGAAACTAGTTTTTCCCAGGGGGGAGGGATGTTATGGCCCAATATACGGAAGATTCTTCCAGCAGCCAAGGGCGCATTTTAGTGAAATAATTAGCAATTGCTAAACAGTAACGTCGCATTGTACTGTTCTGCAACTGTCGGTTATTTTGCTGATTAGCTCAACTGCTGGCTGCGATGAGCGCTTAGTGGAGCAATCGACGATTACAATAATAATTAACCTTCGCATGGTAATTATTATGTAAAGCGATTGTTTACTACTGAGCGACTCAGGTGCTGCAATCGGTAGAGCAAACGGCAAGGTCGTTGTCGTTTGTTTACATCCGCGTTGTTAAGTAAAGTCTACTTCCGAATATTGGTGCATAAAAGACCAATGACTGGACTGGCGAGTGCCTGTAGTATCTTTTAGCCGCTCAGTTATCACTCATCGCGATATCAAGTTACAGTTCGGTTCAGATTGGTTTTGCTTTTAAAAGGTATTAAGATAGGTCAGTTTGGTTTATGGTTTAATAAAGAAACTGTGTTAAAAGAAATTCGAGTATCGCTTTTAATTCTTGGATTCGTTAATTCGATTGCTCAAGGGGCACGACACTACCACTCGCAACGAAGAAAGTTGCTCAACGTTCTCCGCCACTCTCGAAATTTTTCATTTTGTTTTGGTTTGTAAATGGTGGAAGTGTAAAACTTCCCAAATATCCATTTTAGTTAGTAAAACTAGGGAAATGTATTTTATTCAAATTCACGAATCATCATAAATTATATATTTGTAAAATACAGGGATTAAAAATTTGATTTATTTAAAATAGCAGTCACAGAACAGATGCAATACATACGTATGTAACTTCGTCGGCAAGTTAAGAAAGTGTGACTTCTTTTGTTTTTAATATTATTAAGCCAAGCTCAGGAGATATCCTACAAACTCTGATGCAAAGCATAGCATGGCAAGGAAGTGATAAAGAAAGGAATTATGGAACGTGAGGAGGGTGGCAAAGGTGCTGATGTATGTCACTCTTAAACTTTCGCAGATTGAATGTCGGAGGAAAGACAGAAGATGATAAACTGTTCCACGTTCGCACAGTTCGGGATAAAAAATCATCACAGAATTGTACTCTACGGCCGAAAGTATTTTGATGGGTCGAAGGATGTGCGCAGCTTGGACTGCGAGTATTACATGCAGGAATCAGAGATCAGACTAGATTTTTAATCAGAACATTGACCATGCATGTCGAAATATAGGAGCGAAACGGAGCCAACACTGCGGCGGTGCTCGAGTGAGTCCATATGACATGTTTTTGCAACATCACCAGTGAGCCAAAGGACTTGTAGAGGAGCGCTAGAATCGATGGGCTGAAATATTTCATACACCTTTGCAGAAATCCAAGATATTTCGATGCTTCTTTGGCAACTGAGAAGATGTGATCTGTTCAGCATAACTTACTGCAAATATAATGTCAAGAATACATAAGGACGGTGTATCGTCAAGAAGTGCTCCATCAAGAGAAACGCGAGTGGAAAAATTATGATTGTTTTAAAGAGATGGGACAGCTTTGGAGCTTAGATGTATTGAATTCGATACGATTCGGTTTTCTCCAAGCGACGATATTATCAACGTGGTTATTCAAGGATCTAATCATGCAATCTGGTTTGACAGATGTGGCATTTCCTCTGTAGTCCGTAAGAATGTCAAAGGAGTAAGCGAAATCAAGGGTATTGCTGTCGGCAAATCAATGGATGGGTTTGAAGGGAAAGTAGATCATTAATGAAAATTGGGAAGAGAGATAACAGCGCTCTGAGGAACACCGGCATTTATTGGCTGAGACTCAGATGAATCTTTTGTAAGTTTTGGACAATTTGGAGGATTCGCTAACTTGCATATCACGGGTATGCATTGGACATTGTAGAAATCTCTCTCTTTTCTACCGGCAAGTGGCAAGTTGCTAAATCCAGCCAAAACAAAGCTGTTGCATCATCCTTTCTAAAGAATGAAAGAAATGGCTTCTGAAGACACTCCTTAACGTATACATCCATGTTGATTGTGCAGGTGCCTGTCGTCAAGAAATGTGATGATTTTTGGCCACATTTACATACTGCTTGCCAAACTAAGTATTTTCCAGGAAATTTGGTGCACCGACGACGATTCTTAAACTTGGGATCGCGCCACGCCTCTTTTTGTCACATAAAATTCCTGTCTTAGAAACTGGTTCAAGTTCATTTTCACCTAACCCGAATTTCGTGAGGAAATTTTCATAAAAAATTGGGCTTCTGGATTTTGCAACTTGGTTCTTTTCTGGTGTTCTGTTCGTTATTTTCTGAGCATGGAAACTTCGTAGGCCTTCTCTCATTTTAATTCGATGGTATTTCATTTAAAGTTGTCTACTACTTCTTTGGTCAATTTTTGATCTAACGAATCTGCTCTCCTTCCTGACCCGGATTTTCTCTGGGTATTATAAAATTCTCGAAATTTACTGAAAACGCTTTGAATGGTCTTTTTCGG
The DNA here is from genome assembly GCA_963930735.1 of Dioctria linearis. Classification (NCBI taxonomy): domain Eukaryota; kingdom Metazoa; phylum Arthropoda; class Insecta; order Diptera; family Asilidae; genus Dioctria; species Dioctria linearis. The sequence goes on from OZ005741.1 coordinate 237,128,398, forward strand.
AATTTTCAACCTTTTAGCTACGCCTCTTTGAAACATATTCCGATTTTCCATATAAGTGGAAAGTATTAATTTGCGACGTTCTACTTGGCTGACTTCTATTTTTACTGCATTAGAATTTTGCACTTAATGGCTTGCATTTATAAGTGCACACCTTTTTATAGATGCAGTCTCACCAGCGGTCCCTAATTTTTTTTATCTGGTGATAATGGAAGGGGGGATAGGTGCTAGGTTTTTTTTTCTGAAACAGTCCGTATTCAGAACAATGTATCGATTAAAATCAACCAAGCTGGATTTATAGATAAGGCAAAACATATAAAATCTCTTTTGGTTTGTCTTAAAAATTAATAAGGAGTGTTTTTGAGTTATTGCATAATTTATTTTAATAGTAATATTTGTTCAAGTAGGCCTTTTTGGGATTCTCCGGTACAAACGAAAAGCAAAAAAAAAAGGATTTTTTTTTTATTTATTTTATCATACAATTATTTTATTTAGGATGGAAAATTTTCAAGTTTTGGGTTTACTCATCAACAGGTCCCAAGCAACAAAATTGAGTCACCCAAAAAACAAATTCAAAATAGAAGAATGGAGAATTTTGATTGCATCACCTAGTTTCAGTCATTCTTTTTCGAGTCACTCAATTCTATTGTTTGGGATCTGTTAATGAGTCGAACCAAGACTTGAAACTTTACCGCCCTAAATCAAATGATTGTATGATTGAATAAATAAAAAAATTCTAGTTTTGTACGTTTCGATTGTACCGGAGAGTACCAAAAAGCCCTACTTGAACAAACATGAACCTTACTCGGTAAAAAAATCATAAAATGCTGTAGTAATAAAACATCTCATTTTAACTTTATTAGTAAATTGTTTTGCCCCATATCATACAAGCAATATATTGTTTGGAAATCTAGTTTTGCCCCATTAACGACATGGGTTCATGTTAATGAAATTTTAACGGAAATTTTCTTCTATTGAAACAAAAATAATTGAAGATATAAATAGACGGAAAATAACTGAGTTTTTATGCAAATTAAAAATAAAAAATGTATCGAAATTGTTTTTTATAATAAACTGCATTTATCTTAAAAGTACATTTATGCATATGGGGCAAAACAGTATTCATGGGAAGAAAAGTCTTATAAAACTTCAAAATACAAAAACTAAGGCCCATAGAAAATCTGGTGATTTTTCCAAAGGAACAAGATACTGTCAGTTTAGGCGAGAATATAAGTTCTTAATTAGATTTATGTACCATCAATACATTTGGTTTATGGAGTGCAGTATTAAATCCAATAGCAAGGCATTTTGGTCATTTGTGATACAAAACATAATTCAACAGGTCTTCTGAAAATGTTGCAATATGATAACAAAAAGGCCTTTAATTTAGAATCTAATTGTGACCTGCTTATCTTAATGTTATTGGTTTTACTCCCCCGTTTTCTCTTGACATTGGTGTAGTCTCTTGTCAACCAGCGACGTACTGCAGTGCTTAAGAAACTTAAATTCTAGTACCAAATCTGACACTGACACCTTGGCACATCCATTAACTTCAATTTTCAATTTATCTTTTCAAAGAGGAATTTTTTTAGATACTCAGAAAATCTCCTTCATTACACCAATATGTAAATCTGGCAATAGGATGACATAAAAAATTATATAGGTGACTCTATTATGAATACGATTCTTAAAATTCTCGACTCATTCATTAACTCTTAAGTAGCATTTTCAACCAAGGAAATTATTTGATTTGAACAGCATAGATTTATGCATGCCTGGTCGATCATGTGTAACTAATTTGACCTCTTTTTCATATTAATTAATGCTATAGAAGATTCATTTCAAGTTGATGTTATTTACACGGATTTCTCTAAAGCATTTTATTTTATTTCACTTATTTAGAACTTCATCAACGATCTGATTACTGAGTTTACAAAAGTGAAATATAACCATAAAATGATAAAAGTATACATATTCATAATAACGATAAAAAGTGTACATAACAATAATAATGAAAAAACCAGTAACTTTAACTAATCTGATCTCTTATTTGACTTTTTGAAAGATGAAAGTATTTAAGAGCTCAGGGGAGTTTATCATTCTTTGTATACACTGAAATGCAAAGACAATTTGGAAGTTTTACGTCTATTCTCAAGAGAATCTAATGGAACGAGTTTATGTATACAGCATAGAAGGGAGACCAGACAGTACTGGCATACTCCAAAATGGGTCTAACGAATGTGCAGTAAAGGATCTTCGTTATGAATGGGTCATTAAACTCTTTTGACCATCTCCTTACAAACCCCAGTGTAGCATTAGCCCTGGCCACGATTGAATTAATATAATGTTCGAAGGAAAAACGAGTATTAAGGAAGACCCCCAAATTCTTGGTTTTGACAAGTCTAGTTAATAAGCATCCAGTTAAAGTATAATTAAATTCCAATGGCCTCCTTTTACGAGAAAAGGACATAGTATTACATTTGCTAATATTAAGAGGAAGACAGTTAATAGCACATCACTTATGAAACGTGTCTAAGTCCGAGTTTAAAAATCCACACTCGTTTTCATTAGAAACAATGCGGAAGATTTTGGCATCGTCAGCATAGCAAAGAATTCTTGAAAAAGCCAAAATCAGAGATACATCACATAAATTATAAAAAGGAGTGGTCCAAGACGGCTAGCTTGAGGTACGCCGGAAGTATTATCTATTTCGTCAGAAAGAGCTGCGCGGAATATAACTCGATGCGTACGACCAGATAAATAAGAACGAAGCCAATTGACAAAGAGAGTAGGAAAACCAAGAACAGTCAACCTGTGAATTAAAATTTTATGATTAATTCGGTCAAAAGCTTTACTGAAATCCGTGAAAGTGCTATCCACTTGCTTACCGTTTTCAATAGCAGAAATGCAAAAATTAGTAATCTCCAACAAATTAGTCGTAGAAGATTTTCCCTTCATAAAACCATGCTGAAAAGAACACCGGAAGGGCTTGCAGTCGAAGTACAAAAATCACAAACCAGGGCTTCAAATATCTTACCAATACAAATTAAATTAGCGACAGATCTGTAGTTAGAAATGCCGCGCTTATTGTCCTTCTTGTGTAAAGGAATAATCAAAGAAAGCTTCCACTGTTTCGGAAAAACACCACAAGTTAAAGATAAATTAAAGAAATAGCAGCGTAGCACAATGTTTTATGAGTGTGGATGGAAATACATCCGGACCGCCAGAAAAAACTATCAGCTATGCTTGAAATATAATTGGAGACAGACGCTTCATCGAAAAACAGGTCTTTAGGTTGAAGAGAGGTCAGCGGAAGCTTCGTCAAATGGGTAAAATAACTAATATCACAGTGGTTATTACAGAAGGCAGTTTTTAACGAAGTCACCAAAAAGATTGGCAGTCTCTAAGGTATCCACACTGTTTAAGTTACCGAGTCGCAACGATGAAGGGTATCCGTCACAGTTGCGCTTACAGTTAAAAAACCTCCAATATTGCTTTGGTTCAGCACGCCAGCCGATCTCAATCTATATACATAATCGTTGTACGAGTCAGTCAAACACGAAATGTACTGAGCACGCGAATTAGAATAAATAACGTAATCAGCATCACTCCTTGAGGAACAGAACCTAATCCAAGCTTTCTTCTTTAAATTTTTAAGATGCTGCAATGAACCAAGGATGAGAATTCGAATCACAATTCGAACGAACAAGTGGTACACAGTGAGTAAAACAAAGAAATAATGTGTCACAAAACGAGTTAACAGCTTCATCAAAGTCACATTCACCCAGCACACTGGTCCAATCACAAGCGGATAACCATTCATTCATTTTATCAAAATCAGTTTTTTTAAAGTTACAAACAGTAGTTACTAGAAGCATTAAATGATGAAGTTACAGGATGAAAAAAAAAAACTACATTTAGTGCCGGATGATGACTTGTTTCAGGAACCATAGGAGTTAAACAACCCTTAACGAGAGTTCCATTGGGATCGGAAGAAAATACCAGATCAGGAGATTTTCCTGAGTCAATAATGACGCCGCTAGACTGCATTAGGCCTGAAGAAATAATGTTGTCAATAAAAGATATGACATGTTGAGGAGTCGCTGAAAAAGAATGCAGCAAGCCCTCATCGTCCAGAGAGTGTTCCCAATTAACACTAGGCAAGTTAAAGTCACCAAAAAGCAATTATTCATCGTCAGGCAGCAAAACTTCAGTAAGCCTATCAATACATGCAGCCAGTAAGTAAAATATTTCAGCTGGTGAGTATGAAGGGATATAAACAGTAGCAATATATACGTTTTCGTGTGTGAGCTTGAGAGCTACATATATAAACTCCAGACCGTCGGAATCAACAAAATCGATTAATGTGCATGGAAGGCTGCGACAAACGGCAAAAAGCACTCCACCTCCAACAGGAGCATCCAAAGGCAAACGATGCCGGTCACGGTGAAACACCAAGAACTTGGGAATAAAAAGCTCTACATCTGCAATCTTTCCACATAGCCATATCTCGGTCAAGCAGACCACGTCGAAACAGGAGTTCATCGAGCTTGTAAAAAGGCGAGTCGTCTTGGAGCGAAGACAAGTTACATTGGTATAGTGGACGGAGATTACGCCAACAAGTTTTTCGCCTTAGCAGAAGATCCAGAGCGCCCCTTTGGAATAAATTTACGCACAATAGAATTGTGGGGCCAAATCTCAGGAGAGAGGACCGCTCGAAACAGATTTTCCGGAACCAAAATCCTGAAGGACGCAGAAAATGAGCGTTTCTCACGATCATGTCGAGTTGATAATTTTTTGCAGGGAATCAAAGAGGTCAAAGTACCAACACGCGATGAAATATATCTAGTAATCTCATCGTCGGTATTCTCAGGATGTACTCTAGATACGAAGACACATTTTGGAAGCCTGGCTGACCGCAGCGAAACAACGTCTTCAATTACAGTCAGAGTCTCATTGGTTTAGGCAATATCCGCAACCGAAGCAGAGCGCAATGTACCGACTTTCGAAATTGAAGCGTTCGTCCCTTCATCAAACACTTCGTCCACAATCGGAGATACCATGGTATCGGCATCCGAAGATGAAGTATCGCCAATGGAGGCCACATTTGTATCCAGAAAAACCTCATGTCGAACTGAAGAAATACTTGAGGCAGTGGTAATATGATTTGATTACTTTGTCTTTGACGACGACCCACCTTCGCTGAGAAAATATTCTCAGAGGAGGCAGGAGTTGATTGAATTGATATTTCTTTTCTTTTATGTAAACTTAGTATACTTGGCTTTAACCCCTATCTGACTTATCGTAAGGAATATATCAAAATTGGTAGGATCCTCTCCAGAGAGATTAATGCTAATTCTACGTACCTCAAGGTAGCCACTTTGGTCCTCTGCTCTTCTTGCTTTTTCATAACGATATAGTCGGAAGTTTCAAATTTACTAAATGTTTGATGTTTGCTGATGGCTTGAAATTGTTTTTAAAAGTCAATTCTGTTGATCATGGCGCACTCCTACAACGTAATCTTAATAGTCTCTCTGATTGGTGTTCTATGAACAATTTTCACTTAAACATTCTTATATATAAAACTATGACATTTCATCGTTTATTCAATCCAATAGTTTTTCGTTATCTTATAAATAGCAGTACTCTTCCTAGGGTGTTTGAAATTAATAACTTAGGGGCTATAAATGTTACTAAATTTAGTTACATTCCAAATGTTGACTTGATAGTTTGTAAGGCTCGTAGATGCCTAGGGTTCGTTAAGCGTAATTCTAAAGACTTCAGAGATGTTCACACTCATAAAGCTCTCTCATAGCTTTGATCTATTTTAGAATATACATGTGTCGTTTTATGCTCATATATCGTCTTGAATAAATACAGAAAAGCTTCACTAGATTTGCGAATTACAAATGCAATTACAGATATGATAATACACCATCATATTCTGTAAGATGTTTACTGTTGGGTTTCTCTTAATTGGAATGACGACTTTTGTTAAATATATTTTGGATTACAGAATTAACTCGCCCGAGTTATTATCATTGATTAAACCAAGAAATAATTTTAAGTCCTGTATTTTTCATAATTATAAATGTGTTAACTCTTCTTAGAATTAATCGCAGGTCTGCCAGATATTTTAATCTGTAGACAATTAAAATAAATAAATTGATACCATTTGTGTAATTTTATATAACGAATAAAATGCCAGTTCACTGTGGCGCAATTTCTACTTACCTACTCAATTCATAGCATCAAATTTAAACGGGAAATGCCCTGATTGAAGAAGGAAATAAACATCTGAAGTGGAAATGCAATTTCTATCCTCTTTAGATGAACCAACAAAACCACCGGCCTTAAGTACGACCTAATTACATACATAGAACTAAAAAAGGATGTCAAAGTGAAGTTAATTTTGTAAATTAACGTAATGACCATAGTGGTTTTCATCAAATTACTTAAGATATGAATGAAGTAACTATTATCAAGGATTGTATGACTCAGTTTAGCAGGCATTCCCATTCAGAAGTCCTCTTCAACGGTTTCAACGTTATACAATGTAGGTACATACACCTTTTATCCTGCTTTATGGGGTATGTAAAATGGGAAATTTCTAATTCATAGCAAGTGCCATAAAATCATGTGAGTAAAAAGTTTCCAAGAAAAATGGGAGTACATAAAGAAAGAATTTTCTATTTTCATTATTTTTCATAGTCGTCGAGTATGCATAGAATCTTGGGTCTTTTGGGATGTAGAGTGCGGAAAAATTGATACACCCAAGGAGTATCACATGCCCCATTTATGCCTTAGTGAACTTAAATGGTGAAATAGAGAAATCTCAATGTACACTAACTCCAGGAACACAACCTTATATGCAATATAACTTTAGCTCAATACAGGCAAAATTCAGGATTTTACACAATAAAAGCGACGCGCTGTGGAATGGAGCACCCATAGAATACGTTTTGTTGGGTGCTGATCCGGCCTTATTCGACGTATCGATGCTGTAAGCTCTGCTTCTGGTGTACACTCCTTCGGCATGAGTTGGTTTCTTTTATCCTCAACAAATAAAATCGATTTGTACTTTCGATAATTCAGTAATTTACGATATGTGTTCCGTTGATGTTATTTCGGATTCCACTTTTGATCCAGCAACTTAGTATGCAGGCAAATCGTCTTGATAGCAACAAAATGAAATTTGGTTGGGCGCTTTAGCATTCTCCATAAGAGTTTTCATAACCAAAAAGAAGCGGCCGACCGACATGGCATATAGCTATTGCTTTCAACGTCAATAAAGTGAGGCCATATATCGCGTACACAAGTGTGAAAAATAGGAATGGGATAAGGAGGTCAGCAGATCCATTTCTCAATGACCTTTGGCATTAGCAATTTCCCCAACAAGTTGGGAGTCACTGAGAGGAAATAACTAGAAGCAATGCTAACGGCTGTTCTGGATAATTTTGTCTCCTGATATATGCGCTGATGTTTGGGAAGTTGCCTATAAATCTTGGTTCAGGAAGAGCTTTTATTTGGGTCGAAGTCAAACTAGGAGCTATTGCAATACTTTATTGCTCCTTTATAAGTTAAATTTACTTTCATCATTCCCACAAGTTCATTTCAGTTCATTTTAAGCTTGGACAATTTATACTATTTGTGTAGGTTAGGTACATACATGGATAGCATGCCAAAGGTAATTTTGTTTACTATGAGCAATCGTTCTGAATTCAAAGAGAATTTGATTTTCCAGATATGGTTTAATTTTGTATTATAGAATTTGTACGTCGTAGATCATTTGGGAAGTTGTTATGAAAGCTTTTGATAAATGCACTGAGTTTCCGATAAACTGAAATATCTGTGAGAAACGTTGAACTAATTCAGAATTTTAATTTGTCTATAAAGTAATCATGTGCATACTGTGACTGAAATTATTATGCCTTCACAAAACATTTGGTCACAGGGACTTTTTTTTATCAATAAAGCCTGGAGCTAGGGCCCGAAAAGAAGCAAATTTTAATGCAGCTTTTTTAATGAGAAACTGAACAAATAAATAAAATAAATATTTTTTATTCGGCTGTTTTTTTGGAAACTGCAATAACCTATATCTATTATACTCAGTACAGTAAAAGTTTTTATTGGGTTTATGGTGCGTACTCTGTGGTGGTATCAACATTTGCACTCTGCAGGTGAAACTAAGCTGTGATTAAAATGTATCAAATGAATACTTATTTAAAAAATGTATTGAGAAGTTAAAGTTAATGATGAAAAAGATCTTCGTCAATGGTTAGTGTGTAGTCCTAAATCTGGTTTATTTTGACAGGTGTAAGCTGTTTTCCAATGAAAGTGTTACTGCCAACATTAGTGATCTTCTGAATATATTTTATCTATCAGTGCATTAGTTAGTAAAAGTCATACTGAGGATACGCAGATGGAATGTTTTTTTTTGTAGTAATAAGAATACTGGAGAAATATGGTAGTGTCGAATGGTAGTGCTTTCCATTAAATTTTTATTTAAAAACGGATTTGCAGTCTATGGATCAAGAACCAAAATATTATCTAAGAGCTATTGAAGTTTTTAAGTTTTTTTTTAATTCTTAATAACATAGACCAACGGTGGGCAAATGGAGCTCTCAGAGCCGCGTGCGGCTATTCATTGAGCTAACTGCGGCTCCCATGGCAAATTTAAATCTGTTTATTTATTATTTCAGTACTTTTTCACTGAATCTTTTTTAATGAAATAAGTAACTATGTATGTATTTTATGTTGCGTTTATTTTAGTTTTTATTTTGTAGTTTATTCCAATAATTATTTAAATGAGCAATGATATTATTTGAGTTTTTTATATTCCGCATATCGTAAGAGCGGTCAGTTCTCACTTCGCAAAAAAAAACATTGTTTTCGTTTTTATTTCACAGTCTCGTTAAAACAGAGTATCGTTACTTTTACTGAGAATCGCTAAATGTGTTTGTTACAAATTTTTTTAAGAACCGTAAAAATATACTATCAAAAATTCCTTCATTAAACCCTTCACGCAAACCGAAACGTATGGTCATCAGTCACAGACGCAAATAAATGAAATTGCCAATAAAGTTGGGATTTTCGGAATGACCAATGGGAAATTTCGACTGCGTACATGAAATTGCGTTTCCTTAATCCTGTTTTAAAATAATTTTGTGGTGAGCGCACTTGAACAAGAGTGAGAAGCATACTTTATTTTGAATTTGTTTTAGGTGGAACCATATTTCAGTGATAGTTTTCCAATTAGTTAAATGTCCTATTTCGTATTTATTTCTTATTTCAAAAATCTGGTAGACTTTTTTATCAAGCAATTTAAACTTGTTTACGATATGTAATTTTTCCGCGGCGTAAATTTATTAATTTGTTTGTTTCAATTTCAAATTTAGCATACCAATTTACTAAATTCTTTTATTAATGTAACCTCAGAAAACATAAAAAACGAAAATATGAACTAGAAAATAAAAAATGGAACCTTTAAAAAAATTGGGTAGAAAAATTAGATTTTCTTTACAATAATGGGAAGTCGGTGTGTCTTATTTGAAAAGTCGCAATTGCACAATATACGACGAACTAAGTCATCCCCGGTTTAAACTCAATATCAACAGATTCAAAATTGCGAACAAAGAATCTTAAAATATTGCAACCAGGGCTTCGTAACCATTAAGGACTCTTGACTTCTTTTAGTCGCGAAGATGATAGAGCCAACTAAGCTAAGTTTTTGATAGCTTGGCATATTGCTTGTGTATAATTGAACGTTGTATTAGTGAAAATAGTAAATATTTTGAAATCAGGAGGGTGATTCTGATCTTTTCTCGTACTTGAATGTCAAAATATACGACTAAATAAAAAGAACTTTTCTACTGATTTTTTCGAGTTTTTATTGAGATCAGCATGACATAGAATGAACTGAAAATGACACTTCACATAACAAATTCAAAATAATATTTCGAATTTAAGCACTTGTAATGCTCTAATTAGGTGTAGAATTTCTATTTACCAGCGTAAAATTTTTGTCACAACCTCAGGGAGCAGTTGACTCATTTGTCGTATATTTAGGCGTCTTTTTTGACGTTTGTTCACTGAAAATTCATTGTAGTTCATTTTGTGGTAGATAATAGTGGAGACCCAAAATTAACTGTGTTAAAAAAAAGTACGACAAAATATGTCAAAATTCACGACCATTTAGTAGGACAAAAGATCAGAATCACCCAGGTTGTTGATGTGTGATTTGAAAAATTATATGTACGTTGTGACTGACAGTCATCGTCAATTTCAGATCTTTTTAGAAGAGTTACGGCTAAATTATGAAACAGATGTATTGTCCAGTGATCTCTCCTTATAATAAACTTACAATGTTTCCCTTTTGCATTTTGTGGAACGCCACAGTCTTACCATAACATGTGCAAAAGAAAAAGGAAAAAAAACTACCCAGAATTAGTAAATGGAACTTTTCTTTAGTTCCTTACCGACATTATGGAACATTTTATCGGAAAAATAATTATTGATTTGTCATAAACTGTTTTTAGTTTTGACGCCGAACTTCGGCGATTTGTTTATGATTTTAATTCCAAACTAGTTAATCACTATCAACAAAAAAAAATTAAATGAAAACCAGGAAAAATTTAAAGATTTGAAAAGTTTAAAGTCAACATTTGCATATTTTTTGAACCCATTTATTTGTAATATTATTGAAGATGAATTTCGAATTTCTGAAATTTTTTGAAAAAGCAGTTCGGGAATTGGATTTATTAGAAATGAATTAAGATCAGGCATTGCAAATGTAGCACAAAGATTTGTGTTACATTTGCAATGCCTGATCCTATTTCATTAATTATTTCAAAAAAATATTCAATTTAATGCTTGATCCTATTTCATATATTATGAAGAGCCACACCATAGTATTTAAGTATAAAAATTGAAATTAGACAGCAAGCAGCTTTCTTTAAGTGTGGATATTATGATTCTGGTACGAATTTCCAAAAATTCACTTATAGAATAAAACATGCAGGTACAAACTGCCCGGTGATGGTCGTCTACTCTATTAAATAAAACCAAAGAACATATAACTAACTCTGTTAGATGTTCTTTGATAAAACTGATTTCTAAACTGGAAACTAAGCACTTTATTTATTCCTAGAACAGGTATGGTTTTCCAGGCAGCTGGTTGGACCGTCTCCTATTTAAAGGCAGAATGAAAACAATGCATGAGTAAAGAATAATCAGTGAGACTACACTAGCCATACGCACTTCAACATACACTTCAATCGTACACATTCTTGGGGTGAAGCCAATCAACCCACACCGCCGTGGCGTACAACGACACGGTTAGGAAAAAAGGATTCTCCTGAGAGGAAGATTCACCAAGGTAAGCGCACCGTCATGAATCTACCTCTCGCGCTACCCCCTGATACCCAATGTCACACATCGACGTTGTAGCGTTGACTCACCGTGGCGTAGACCGGGATGAGCACCATGCTGCCTAGACTATTTCCTATTTACTACATACACATCACCAATCACAGCCCTCATTATATTAGATAAACTATCTAACTAAATCTAAACTATCTTATACTAGCACTGATTATGTTTAATATCTCAATGCACAATTTCTGTACTTCACTTTGTACTTGCTTTTTTCCGTCGTTAATGTTCAACTGGGAATGAGTACCTGCACTGTTATATTTTCGGGCACAGCTCGTCATCCCCTTCTACTAAGTAACATCTTAGAAATTTCTCATCTAATCTTAACTACGACTACTATACTCTGGCTTAACCTTACCAATTGTGTGTCATGAAGTATCTATATGCCTATATCTATACTCCCATAAGTGAACTTTGGGAACTCGTACCAGAATCATAATATCCACACTTAATGAAAGCTGCTTGCTATATAATTTCAATTTTTATACTTAAATACTATGGTGTGGCTCTTCATAAATAATATATTGAAAACCGGCATGCGGCTCTCATTGACCTAATGCAAGCCCACCCCTCGCATAGGGCATAGACACATACATATGTGTTATTGAAGTCATGGCATTTGACAGCTGTGTGGTATACTAGATGTGTGTCTTCACAAACTAGTTGTATACCAGCGGAAGTACCAGGTATATCGTGCATGTAACTAGTACTGAAACACCACATTTTTTGCTGACATCGTAATATTAAAACCTAGTAGAGACAGTTTTCTACACTCTAAAAATGTAGGAAAATTCCGTAAATTTAAGACATGTTTTTTCCTATAAATAAAAGTCAATTTCTCTGATAGAAAAAGAAAAGCAGTCAAGTCAATGGAACTTTCAATGTTTTTAGGTATTTGGCACTAGATAACCTATAAAGTAGGTATAATTTCCTAAATGTTAAGCTTTCTCAGATATAAGGAAGAGACCATTCAATAAATTAGGTATTATTCTACATTTTTAAGGAACACTTACTTTACTGTTTACTGATACCACTGCTATTTTACAAAAAGGGTAAAAGTTACAACAAAATGTGACATTTGTTTGACAAGACATTTTCAATGTATCAAAAGTTTGTATTAAAAATGAAGAGTGCAAGGTTTAATAAAAGGAAGGAAATTTTCTCGGGCAATAAAACCGCAAAAGTAATAGAAGTTTGACGAAGCAAAATTGGCACAAAATATTATTAAAACTATCCTTTTCGAATTTTAGAAGCAAAAATACAAAACTGCATTGGAAGATTGCATTTCTGTTCTTCAGAAACCACTTCGCTTTGTTTCTAGCTTTATGTCTTTTCAATAAGTACATTTGGTAGGATGTGCACAGCATATTGGTCAAAGGATTATTTAGCTACTACAATCGAAATTATTCTATTTTACACCCTCCCCCCCCTCTCCAAAATGTTCTTAACAAGGGGAATGCTTTTGTTATGTTTCGTAATGGTAGGTGCATTATCTTATTGAACTTCACCTCCCATTCCTCCCATCTTCTCTTTTAAAGCATACATTTCAGTATGCTGGCCCAGCGATTTCTGCATGAGCTCATAGGATGTCACATCCTTCACTGAATCACTCCAGAACCTGTGCTCATATCAAGATTGATTCGGAAATCAGAGTTTCTTGAATCAATAAAAAATGGATAGAAGTAACAGTGTTGAGATTCAACTGTGTACTTACCTATTTATCTTTTAATAATTAGCAGTACGAAAGACTGTACTCATCATAAGTCTTTCGTACTGCTCATTATCGTTCACCATCCCGATCGCTTTATTTTAGTAATATTTGTTTTTTCCGAAACCTTAATCTACACACATACATATGTATGAGTATCATATAATCGACTTGTTAAATAAAAATTCATAAAGATAAAGTATTCTCCATCCAAAACAAAGTGCTTGGCTGCTAGATTAGAAGAGCCAAATCGATTCAGCGTGAATCAATAAAAGCCACACTTACTACATACATATGTAGTTAAACCAAAGTAAGGCACCAAAATATAATTATCTTTATATCTACATGCCTACGTTACCAGCGTTGAGCCTATACAAACGTACTTATATGGATCTCAAATGTAAATGAATGCAATTGAATATAGAACGTGGAATTATTGTAGACAATTAGTCCCTTTAGGCAATCCAAATAGTAATTAGTTCCAGATAAAGGCCACATGTGGATATGCAAATGGTAGATAGCGAGGCCGGAGCACGTAGAAACGAAATATGAAGATCAGGGAGCTGTTTTTGAATTTCATTCACAAAGGAGGGATAAGAGTTGGGGCTGAGATATTATCACCAGTTTAGAAGGAAAAGGGGTTTGATTAGGGTGGTAAAGTATCATTAACATAGTAAATATTGTGTGAAATACTGAAACATATCTGATTAAATATAAGTTTTTTCTCTTTTATTCAAATATTATTGCGCAAAACCGGATTTTACTGTTCGTTCATTTTACTCGTCCTATTAATTGTTATAACATTAACTTTTCTTGCTTACTTTGACTAATCAGTAAAGATATCAATTTATGATGTTGTTATGATTTGGAAGCTTCTAATATCAATATTATTACCTACGTACTTACCATAAATTATATCTATAGTTAATTTAGGCAATATAGTATATTATACTACTACTATTATATTGTATTAACGTCATGGTCATCGCCCTCAAATGATATAATAAGGATGTGGAAGGAAATAACCGTTGTATTGCAGCTGGTCTACAAGATAACGAAAGTCACTGCACCTATAAGATCACTCTGTCTGTATAATTACCGTAACTCTTTCAAACGGTTCGGAAAACAAAAGAGGAAGTTATCTTGACAAGTGTCATCTCCAAAGGGACTTTTTTTGGTTAAGAAAGAGTTTTGATATAAAATTACGCTCAATTTGTAGTACATTGGAAATCAATATTGATATCACAAAAAATGTACGCGGTATACGAGTTTAATGCAATATGACCCTAGTTATAAATCGTAATCATTTAATACACGAACCTTTTAGAACCGAAATTTATATTGCAATGTTGGCTGCAACTTTTTCTGACATTTAATGCTTGACACTTGTCAAGCTGAAGTGTCTATTTCGTTTTAAATTTCCATATAGACAACTAACTTCGCAATATTTGTTCGCATTTTGTACGTGCGCCGAGCTTTCGTAAGTCAAATGACAAATAAATATAATTTCACTAATTAATTTCTCAGTATCGTAAGCCGCAAGTGTGTCTCTGAAATTTTATATTGCTTTCATCGTTACTGATTAATGCCAGCTGAACGCAAAACGTTGCTTAGTAGGCTAGTTACAAATTATGAAATGCAAGAGAGAAAATCATCTGTCTCGGTAGCACAGTGTTAAGAGCAGTCGCCCGGTAAGCGGAAGGTCCCGGTTTCAAATCCCGGACGAGACCGTTGTTTTTTCTCTTGTATTTTTAAAAATAAAAATTCTTAAAAATTCTTCTATTCTCCATCTTTGACCGATTCTAACAAGTGTGAGTTCGAAACCAATAAATATAAATACGACACAACAGCAAAAGCGAAAAAATTCTCATTTAGTATTTCATCACACAGCCCATTTAATTTTGGGTGGAAAGATTCAAGTCTTGGTTTGACTTATCAGCAGGTCCCAAATAGCGAAATTGAGTGAGTCGAAAAAACAAATGAAAAATAAAAGAATGGAAAGAAATGAAAAATTTGAAGAAAATAGAAAAATCTTTGGAGTGTTCTGAAAACCAATCGTTCCCATTCAAATGAAAATTTTTCGTTTTTCAAAGGAGATGTAGCAATTTAAAGACTCATAATTCCTTCCTCAAAATGGAGCTTTTATACTTTTTAACGACATCCGACATTTTTCGATTTATGTTTATATGCTTCAGTTATCAAGACTTTAAATAAACTTATTGAAAAATTTCATACAAATTTGTTGTTGTTGATCCCGTAAATAATTTTTCTTTCTCTAAAATTTTAAAAGTATATTAAATAAATTACCTCAATTTATGTAGTGCGAAAATTCAATACTAGCATATTTTGAAAGAATCTCCGAAGTGTTTCAAATATTTACTAAAAAATTGTTCAAACATGGATATGGATAAAAATTATTTGTGTTACTGAGGGAAAAATGGTTGTATAGTGTTAAAAAAATTCCACAAGGACTACAAACAAAAATTATAAGAGAGAAAGAGTTTGGAGTGGTATTATAAAGAAGTTAAATTTGGCTCGCTACCATTTGAAGAAATAATAGAAACAGTTATATGGATTGTGAAATTCTAGGTCAATCGATCTTCAGTAGTATCATAGATGGCATATGGTTCTTATTCCATCTATGGTAGTATCTACGTTTGAAAGGGAGAGCCGAGTGCCAACAACTTTATCTACTGACTTCAAGAATACTAAGCGAAAAAATTCAATGAATTCCAGAAAGTAGGCAATTATCTTTTGGGAATGAGCTTTGAGCCAGTCGTTGGATATGCTTAAAAAAAGGGTTAAGCTTTAGGTACAGATTGTCATAAATTATATTAAAGGGAAGCTTTTGGGCTTCTTAAATCCCATATGAAAAATTGGAGTTGATGACGTGTTTTTTGATAAATATAGAAGTTAAAAAAGCGAGTCAAAGATCCGAAATTTTAAATAACTGTAACCAATTTTGTGCTTGTTGTTTGTTTAAACATGGTTTATCCATGGCCTTCACATGCAAGACCACATACGGGGCACCCTGTATAGAAACAATTTATTGTTTATTTTCTTTCTTGCGCCTTTATTCCTTCCAGGATATTCAAGGATAAGGGATAAAATCCTTATCCTTACTGTCTTTTTTCATTTATATTTTCAAGATTCTATTTATCTTAGATAGTTTGAGACCCTATCTTTCAAATGAGCCATATTTTACTGTCTAGCATAAATAGATTGGTGATTGGTGTCACACTTTTCATGATTTTTGGTCGATTAGCTATGGAATGACCCACTGGCTTTTGATAAGGTCTGTTTGCAACTTATCTTTCGGATACAGATGATAGAGGACATGGAATCATATTGTATGTTCTATATGCATCTATATGGTATATGGCACGTTTGAATTGTATAAATTTACGTCTTTTTCTTCATGTTATGAGTGAAAACAGGCAAAATCGCGTCCTCCCTGCTAGCCCAATCATCATGAGCATACTAATAAGCTCATGATGATTGGTTGGATGAATATAACTCTGAACTTTGTTCTAGCACCGGGACTAAGCTCATTGATATACTTCGCATTCATATGATCACCAATTCAAGGATTGCCCTTGTGAATAAATCAAGTTCCCCATCGCTGAGCGTAATCATGATTTGCATGGTGAGTAAATCAAATACTTCATCGCTGAGCGTAATCATGATTATCGGGGGTGGTACTTGAACTTTACTAGAACTGTGTGATTTCAATTACACTTCACTTTAAGTTATATATCACCTTCCTCGCTTCGATTTTGACAAAGGAATGAAGAATGATAAAATTCAGTCCCACTTCGCAGGCGCGCCAAAGGAAATAAATTTTTAGCGCAACACCATTTATCTCCCTTTCACTCGTATATTAGATGCACTAGACCGACAGATCAGTTTCCAGCCCAATTTATTGATGAGCTGATAGATGCGTTAGCGAAAAACCTCATCGAGGCGCTCAGAAAGAAAGTTAGATGTTATAGGACCACACAATATACACTCACACTGTCGTACTTGAATTAAAGCGCTAAAATTGTCTAAACTCATGAGCGTTAGCTACCAGGGTTGTATCCAAGAGTGCGATAGTGTTAAGACTTTTTGTCTTCCCGTGGCTGTGTGCGAACGCATTTGTAAGAAAAGTGATTAGAAAAGGTAATAATTCCTAGAAAGGATGAAATGGTCGTCTGACTTAGGTGTAGATTTCATTGCTAGCAATTAGGAGGTAGAATATGTGAATGTGTTTTATGATACTTTGTCCTTCCTAAAAGATCCTGGTAAAAGGTATGTTGTTTAAAATATAAAATCCAGTACAAGTGTGTTTTTCATTCGTATGCACCATTATCAACAAAACAAAAAACAATTTTTTGTGATTGTAATATAATGACGGATTTTGAATATTATTTTCAGGAACAAACCGATTGTTTAGCTGTTTTCATGAGCTCTATATGAAATTGCACATAAGTTCAAGTTTAAACATTTTTTTTTTGTCTACTGTACGTATAAATCATTTCAATAATAAATAAGCAAAATGGAAAACAGGTTAAAATGAAAGAAAAATACATTATTAATAAATTAAAGTAGAGACTTAGAATAAAAGATAATTAACGTGCTAAAACTAAACTATAAACTATAAACTTAAGAGAGGATACAGAACTAATAAATAAAGAAAATATACTCAAAAATTAAAACGGTAGTATTAGTCATATATGTAAACACTGTCTACTAAATGATCGCGCACTTACGTACTATCCTCGCACTAAGTTAATGTATTTTGTTCTAAAGTGCCAAACACAATTCCGCCGTTCCGATTCAATTCGATTCGATTCAATTCGATCCGTTACGTGCATGAGCACAATTGCTCCGTTCAAACTTACCATCAGTTTTAAATTTCTCATTGAAATTTTTCCAGATTTTGTCTTTTCTTTTTACATCCATGTAAAATTTGTTGTCTTTGTCATAAAGCTCTTCATATTTTTTTAATTTCTTCAATAAAAACTTCTTCATCCATCTTGAGTTATACATAAACATTGTACAGGTAATTTTTCTAGGTTATGTCATCCGTAAAAGTTGAAATTTGCTCAACTTCTCCGTTTCGATCCATTTCGGTGTAATGTGTCCAATTACACGTACGTCTCATATAAGCAATTTTGACATTTGTACGTATCGGATCGAAACGGAGCAATTGTGTTTCCCACTTAAGTCTCGACTTCAATTTATTAATAATATATATTTTTCTTTTCCATTTTACTTATTTTTTTTTTTTAAATACATTTATAAAGGTATACGAAGTATTTGTAAGAACAATTTTAAAACTAACTTATGTGCTATTTTATATAGAGCTTCTGAAAAAGGACCACGCTTGGACCGGAAACGTCGAACAAATGGAATAAAAAACCATTTATAACCAAACGATCGGTGTTTTCCTGCAAATAATATTCAAAATCCGTCATCTAACTAGCCCGATCAAACACATAAAATCAGCTGTAAGTTCATCTTTTGTATATTTTGGTTTAAACGAAACCATTTTACAAAAATTATTTTTATGTTAAATCAAACCTTTTTCGCACGGAATGATACCTTATTCGCATGGACTGAAACTTTTTTCAAATGATATGAAACCTCAGGGAATAAAAATCGCAATTAACTTAATTATGTATTTCCTTTTCATTTTTTCTATAGAGTGATTAATTTTACAGTTATAGTTTTGAAGTGTAATTTAATTTGTGTGCCGTATCGGTTTAGTGCAGTATTTCTCATTTCATTACCTGGAAAGAATAAAAACGTTTTTAAATAAATTAAAATAATAATGGCCCAAAAAGGAGCTGTTTACCTTAACTCGATAACGGGGCAAGAGTAATTAAGTGAGAAATATTTGATTAAAACTTTTACAAAATTTATTACATTTTAAAATTGTGACTGTAAAATTAATCGCTCTTTTGATTTTATTTAAAATAGTTTCGTTCAATTCGAAAATGGTTACATTTAATACGAAAATGGTTTTATTTAATCCAAAAATGCTATAATGATCCAGCGTTGGAAAGCAATTTAGTTTAATATGTTTTTCGTCTACTTCGCCTAGACCGTAAAAAAAATCTGTTGCTCTTTTCTCTACTTATCTTTATTAGGTAGCGCAAAAAAGATATATTGTACTTCATTCCATAGCTCCCAACAAGTTTCTAAATTAATTTGACTTGTTGTTGTTATGCTTCAAGTTAAACATCCATGCTTTAGAAATTCGCTCCCTGGGAAGGGATTCTGATAATGTAAGAAAATCAATAGAGTTAAAATTAAAGCAATTCAAAATATGTTCATTAGCACTGATATATACGTCATTTTTAAACGACATTCCACTACTCCTGGTTTTCCATAAAGAAATGTGTGAGAAACAATAGTGAAATATTGTTTTGTGCAAGAGATTTTATGTAATCGAGACTCCAGAGTCTTGAATAACGATGGTGAAGTGCGCTATGCTGTGCTGAAGAAAGAACCCGAGATTTTGCCGTAGGAAATCATTTTTCAGGCAAGTTTAATTGTTTCAATAATAAATTATAGTGTTTGAAATAAAATAGAAGCGAAATAGTTATAAAAATAAACAGCCGTAGCAAGAAAATTGAACATTTGCCAATTCTGGTTTTGTTTGTTTACAATTGAATTGTCAGTGGTCATTTACATGATATGAGTCATACAAAGGCAACGCCAAAAAATATTGTCAGAAAATATTGGGACACAGGAATAATTCTTAAAAGCTTAAAAAGTTATAAAAAAAATATAAAATTATAAATTAAAAGTTAATGTAAAAATTTTGTGATATAACGACATCTCTTCTATTAAATTTCTTCAATACACAATAAAATTCAGCAACTAAATTATGTGCCCGCTCTGAAAATATCGTAGTTTGCGACTCCTATGACTAAACAAACACATCGATGTGATTCTACTACATGAAGGAAAATGCTTAAGTTTTTCTTCCTCATAGCCTATCATTTTTGTTATATAATCTAAGATAAATTCACAACTCCAAAAATAATACCAATTAAAACTGTCACCTAGCAACCGTTCACTATCATACACTACACTGCATTGCATTCAATAGGTCCATTCGCTTGGTTTGGTGAAAGTTTAACTCAGAACTGTCAAGTATAATTCTACACCAGCACCAGAAATCAGTTTTTTTTCAGTGCTGTCCTCGCAAACTAATGAAGTGGTGGTAAAAAGTGTAGGTATAAATATTTTTGTTCGGAGAGCCGTCCACTTGTCAACTAATCACAATGTATTCATTGTTTATTGTTTGAAAGCGCTTGATTCTATTTATCAAAGTTCAATCTAGATGTTTGAGTGCACTTATTTGGTTGTTTTACTATAAATCAATTCAATTATTTAAATTACTGAGCGCACTTGTTTTTTACTCAAATCAATTTATTAATTTCGGTTATTACACAGTTGCCTAAAAAGAAATCAACAAATGACCTTGATTGTCGCGTATGTGGCCTTACACACGAAAGCTACGGATAGGTCATGCTTAGACTAGCAAAAAATTGTAAGGGGGTGGGGGATAATAACGGTTTCCTAGATAACAGGACTTTAAGATATTTGGGTATGCTTTTATATCTCACCCTGTAACTTCTGAACGTTGAAGATAATGATTTAAACTTTGATAGATAGATAATCGTTGCACCTTTTCAATGGTCTATAATTTTTTTTCCCTCCTCATCTCCGTTTTGAAGTTATGGTTCACAAAGTTAAAATTTTTTGGATTTTTACTCGTTGTTGTTTTATTAATCTACTATTTGGGTCAAAAAACATGTCATCGATATAAAATTTTCATATTGGATTTAAGAAGCCCAAAAGCTTAGCTTTAAAATGACCTATTACACTATGTACCCCAAATGTTTCCTCTCTCCGTTTCTTGCACTTTTTCTTTAGCATATCCAGCGAAAATGGCTGAAAAAGTTCAATAAGTGCCAGAAAGTAGGCAATTATTTTTTGGAAATGACCTTTTTCAGCCATTTTCGCTGTATATGCTTAAGAAAAAAAACTGCAAAAAACGCAGGAAAGGTTGCAATTTCGGTATAGGGTATGATAGGTCATTTTAAAGCTTTGCCTTCGGGCTTCTTAAATCCAGTATAAAAAATTGGTATTGATGACATGTTTTTTGGTAAAAATAGTATTTAAATAAAAAAAAAAAACGAGTAAAAATTCGGAAATTTTAAGTTTGTTGAGCCGTAATTTCAAAACGGAGAGGATAAGGGAAAAAGTTTATAGACCATTGGAAAGATCTAACGATTATCTATCTACTAAAGTTTAAGTCATCATCATAGGGTGTAACGTTCAGCAGTAACAGTGTGATCTAGAAAAAGAAACCCAAATATCTTAAAGTCTCGTTATCTCGGAAACAGTTACGATTCTCCCCACCCCATACTATTTTTTGCTTGTCTAAGCATGACCTATCCGCAGCCTTCAGGTAACAGACCATATACGGGATACCCTGTAGCAAATGTAACAAACGACAACACATTTACAAATCATCTTTCCTAAACTGCTTACATCCATAATTTTGATGGTGCAGACAAATTACACTCAGTGTACACTGCACCACATTTTGACATGCAAAGCCATTGCATGGGTTACAAACTAATGGTTTGGTGTAGTTAAGTGTAGTTGCGGACTACATCAAGCTTACAAACGAATTAACCTAATGTGTTTTACAGTGTGTACACTGCTTGGGCACTGCACTACACCGGCGAGCGTATTCTAACAAGAGAGATCTCTTGCACAGTTCTTCAATACACCCTTATTCGCCAGTGTGTAAAAAACAGCAGTGAACCACTACATCCTTATTCGCTAGTGTGTAAAAAACAACGTTATTGTTTATTGAAAAATGTAAATATTTCTCTGTCAGAAAGAAACAAGTATATTTCCCTTTTGTCATACACGTGTTAAATTTCCTTAAATGCTACTTGCAATCCTTTCTTTCAAAATTTAGATCCTTTATACTCTAGATGAAGTCTAAGGGGTATACTAAGCTTGTATTTCCGTTTGTAATACCTAGAAATAATGATGGTAGAGCAAAATGGATTGGACACCCTTGCCTAAAATTAAACGTTATTTTGATTTTTGAATGTTCGTCTGACCATCCGCACGATAACTCAAGAACGCATTCATTTAGAGAACTAAAATTTTGCACGCAGGTTTTTTTTTAAGAAAAAAGTACATTTTAGTTCGAAAATGGACCAAATCGGGCAACTCCTTCGTACGGTTGCCATACAAAAATTTTTTTTTTCAATATATATTTGGGCACTGTCTGAGAAGGCGTCGACATAGCTAACTGAAATTTCGTACATGGTGTTTTCATAGCAATGGTAAATAAATTTTCAACAGTAGGGGAAGGTGCTGTACTTTGGTACCATTTTTGAAATAGTCGTTTTTTTGCAAAACTAATCGGACAAATCCTAAGCAACCAATTATTATAGATTGTCTAACACATAACCTTTCCAATAATAGTCGAATATACGGATAAAAATGTATATTTCAGGATATCTGAAAGGAAATATGAAGCTCCTCCTTTTGGTCCAAGGTACAACATGCAGCTGTACCATGGACAGTGGGGTATTGTACCTTAGACATTTTTAATTCACTAATTAGAAATTATGGTATATCAACAGAATTAAATTAATTAACGTTCTCTATTCAACCAAGAATAACAGTATTCGCAAAGCAGGTTACTAAACAAAAAATTGCTATAGATATACATCTTTAATTTATTTTTTAACGAAAGGCCGGTCTATGGCTTTTTTACATGTCCGTGGTGAAAATGTTTGAAGTGTCCAAGGTACATACCCCTTGCAAAAGAAACAAAACTGCCTGTGAAATATTTTAAGACGCACAATTCACCACATGATGCACGATTTATAATAGTACATATAAACAGGTTTAACCTTAGTTGGAGTCCAAAGATATAGAAAGAATAGAACTCCAACACTTTCAATTCTGTATCACTGGAAAATATTTACTTTTTTCACGACATTTCTTTAAAACGCAATAACTGCTCATTTGTCCGACAAACTAATTCCCAGAATAGGTTAAGTGTCATCTGTTGATTAGTTAAATCGGATAAAAGTGCGTTTATTTAGGTGATAGCTACAGTCCGTGTGAAAAATAAAATGACCAAGGTGCACACATTTCCAAGGTACAGCATCTTCCCCTAGACTAATTTTGGTAACCCTTTCTTGGTGTTGTCATACAAAATTTTGGTTACTTACATACTTATACTATGAAAACGATCAGTCCTAGACATTTTTATTATACTGAAGAGCTCTTCAGAATATGAAATCTTATGAAATTTGTTATAATCATTTTTGCTGCCCGACGAACCGTTCTGGAGATATATGCGTAAGACTACTTCAACAATCAAACTTGCGCAAATGGCTGACCATACGAAATTACAAACGAACATTCATCTAGGGTATCATAAAAATTGGTCTTTGACTAATTCTAGCTTTTTTACTTGTTTATCATTTTTTTTTTCAAATTAGGCCTACTCTGGTGAATAATCTGTTTCTATTGAATAGCTGTTCAGGAGATTTCTCTTGTTAGTATACGGTCGCCCTACCACACTGCACTTCAATGTACTTCAAGCATATCGCTTAATATTAACTACGAATTCTAAATCTAACCTCGTAAAAGATGGATACATACCTACCTATATGCACATTAAGCACCACAATTACGCATATTGATTACCATGCATCTCCTCATAGAAACAAGTACCGCCTGATGGTAGGTGGCTCATGTTAATATTTATTTACATATATGGCAAACTTTTAACTCTCTCCTTTTCTTCCCAAAAACTATCCTTTAAGCACACATTTAACAATTTCGTTCCATCAAATAATGAGAGCAAAACTGCAAGTATGATTTAATACATACGATATGCAACTACGGTAATTATCTGTATGGAATCTGGTATCACATTATTTCCATAACGAATGTTAGCTTAAAGCAAAAGTTCTGAACTCTTGTTGTAAAGTTCTCGGAAGACAGAAATACAATTTAAAATAAAATACATACTAGTTACTTGCTCTGCGGTAGGAAGACACCTATGTATGTTCATGAGCTCCAGTATTCTTAAGAAATGTTAAATATTAGCTATAATTAATCATCTCTGTTTGTATGAATATGTAAGCAATACAAGTATAAGACACCGCACGGTTATAGTTTGTTGGAAAAAGACAAACATTATTTTATGGAAGCAAACTTACAATCTCTGGAATAAGAGAAATTATATTTTTGAAAAACCCAAAAAAGTTCCCCTTGAGCAAGAGTACCAACATTACAACAAAAATCATTACGAACCTTTGTCTTGAACTTGTCCATATTCAAATCTTGTGTCTTCTGTTTCGATTTCTCTCGAGTTGTGATTCTGACGTCCACATTGGTACTACCAAACATGTAAAGTGGCTCAAGATGTTGCTCCATATCACTTAGCCATACATGTTCAAATTGATTATAAATGGCAACGTATTCCACGGCATCTTGTACAGCTTTTTCCGTAGATTTGATAATGTATTCACTGAGTTCTGCAATTTCCTTGTCGCTTTGAACATATGCTAACAAAGGAAAGAAAATCATCAGATATTCGTATATAGCACTTAGGTAAAACTAAAATATTTACAAGCATGTGTTGACTCCAAGTTGGTCTCCATCTGACTTTGCTGGCAAACCTTTGGTATGAATTCAGATGTTTTTAATATGTCTTCAATGAGGTGCTTTATTCGTTGAAGGAAATTTTCTTTTGAATTCAGGTCGAAATCGGGTGTGAATTTGATATTTTCTCCTTCCAGCTGCAACTTTACTTCGAAAAGAGGAGAATTTCTTTCAAGTGAAGTTTCCATTTCCGCTTTCAGGTATTCTAGACTAAAGTGAAAAGGTAATTTTGTTTTGTGCGCTATTCACAGTGCCTGCAAGCTATGGGGATGTAAGATGAAATATTATGCAATTAAATGTGTAACTCTGAAATAAAATATATTTTTTGTCATTAAACGGTGATACGAAAAACTAATGAAATGTCTTAATTAACGTATTGCACTACAACTTATCTCTGATTTTTAACAAAACTTTTGTGTTGTGTAGAAAAAGTGTACAATGGGAGTGTTTTTCATTTAGTGCACTTTAACATTCGAGCATTTTATTTTATTTAAAACTGACACTTTTGGTTTACACTTTTGACGGGACTAATTACAATTTAGTTGAAACTTTAAGAATGTGTTAGAAAAGTTAAAATATATTTATTAACTTGCTTCCCTCTTAGTATACCTTTTAGATCTCATATATAACAAACCAACCAAGATCAATATGTAGATCTCTTTCTTTCAAATATATTGCAAAACTTTCCTTCTCATTTAGATTTGTTTTCAAATAGCATTCATACTCATATGCATAGTTACTCCTTTTCTATATAAATTTTAATTTTAACGTGCGATGAGCGTATACGTTTTATTTGATCTTTTTTTTTATTATTACCTCAACCTCTTTTTCAACACTTTTGACGGGACTAATTACAATTTAGTTGAAACTTTAAGAATGTGTTAGAAAAGTTAAAATATATTTATTAACTTGCTTCCCTCTCCATTCTTGATGATTTACAATTTTATTGGCTTTACGATAGAATGCTAATGAAATGGGTATACCGATTTTGATGGGCTGTATGTTAAATGAAGGAAAACGTTTTTTATTTGCAGAATAGATAGCTATCAATTTGTCGTGTCCAAAATCAACAGTTGTGTGATTAGACCAAAATAGGGTAAGTGTAGATGCAATATACAGGGTGTTTATAACTATACATTAATTTTATTGGGTGATAGGTCTCGTTGAGAGGAGAGTATTGCAGGGGCGGATGCGCCAAGTGCTTCGTTTGGGAGGTAGGAAGTTTTCTGATTTTGGGTACTTTTTCGCTTAACACCCGGTAACTTTGTTGTTATACACCCTACGAAGAAGACGTTTATTTCAGATGACAGTAAACAGTCCATTCCATTCCTTTCCTGTTCGCAGTTATAGGACTTCAAAATAAAAAAATTAAAAAATTAAATATTGGAAAAATTTTCCTACTTTGTTTTTGATCTAACGATTTTCCTATAGTAGAACGCATAATAACGATAACACTTTCTTGCTAGACTTCGGAATGTAACCTTTCATTTGAGCAGTTCCATGAACCTGTTTTTAAAATAATCATGTTTTCTAACTCCTTTTCCCCCTATATGGATCATCTGCAATGACGAAATTACCAAAAACAAGTAAAGAAGCTAAATTTGGTGTAAGACCAATTCTTATGATACTGATGATGACTGCCCGTATGTCATTTCGTACGGTCACCCATCTGTACAAATTTGATTTTTGAAGTGGTTTTTCGCATATATTTCTAGAACGGTTCGTCCGATAGAAAAAATGATTATAACCAATTTGATAGGATTTCATATTCTGAAGAGCTTTGCAGTACATTAAAACCACATAGGACGTATCGTTTTCACAGAATACGTAAAAATCTTATGTTTTTATGGCAACACCAAGAATGGGTTGCCCGATTTAGTCGAATTTAAAAATTATATTTACCTACTATTTTTATGAAAATACCATAGTATGGAAACGCACCCTCACGTGCGCACATGAATGACTCATGCGTAATTTACGACTCACGTGCGCGTTCCATTTTTAAAAACTCATATGCGCGTGCGTGAGTTGTTGTCATTGTTATTAGCGCGCGCGCGCGCCCATGATTGAGTAATTCAAAATAAGAAAGCGTGGGCACACAAAATTTATCACTGTTCATTACTCACGAGTGTGTAATTCAATATAAGAAAGCGCACACTTGCGTGCACAGACGAAATTATCACTGCTCATTACTCAGTAGTTAGTAATTCAAGGGAAGAAAGCGCCCATTCGCGAATAAAATTTTTAATATTAATTATCTACGTTTTCTACATGATGTAGGTATTTCATAAATGAAATTGTACACAATGGAAATGAGCAATGAGAAATTTTGTTTGCGTTTTCTTCCTTTGAATTACTTACTCACTCGTGTCGTGAGTATTAATCAGTGAAAAATTTCGTTTTCGCTTGCGAGTGCGCGCTTCCTTATATTGAATTACTCACTCATGTGCCTGAGTAGAATGCGCAAAAAAATCGCACACGACTCATGAGTATGTGCGCTTTGATCACACACAATTTATTACTCACGGGCGTGTGCGTTTCCGAACTCTGGAAAATACTATGTACAAAGCTTCAGCTTAAAGGTAGTGTTCAAATATATAGTGAAAAACGAAATTTTTGTATGGCAACACAAAGAAGGAGTTACCCGATTTGTCCCATTTTCGAATCGAATTTTACTTTTTCTTTAAAAGGCAAAAATTTCAGCTCTTTAGCGTTCTCAGACAGACGCATGGACGGGCGGACATTCAAAATCAAAATAACTTTTAATTTCATGCATGAGTGTCTAATCCAGTTTGCTCTACCATAATTTATTCTAGGTATTACAAACTTAGTATACCTTTTAGATCTCATATATAACAAACCAACCAAGATCAATATGTAGATCTCTTTCTTTCAAATATATTGCAAAACTTTCCTTCTCATTTAGATTTGTTTTCAAATAGCATTCATACTCATATGCATAGTTACTCCTTTTCTATATAAATTTTAATTTTAACGTGCGATGAGCGTATACGTTTTATTTGATCTTTTTTTTATTATTACCTCAACCTCAGGAGATAAATAAAGAACAACATGTCAGGAAGGAGGTAGGGAAAGGATTCAGCGACATAAAAAGTGTGGCGGGCGAGTCGATGTATGACGCTCTTAAGCTTTTTTCTGTGCATTTTTAGGGTTGTAAGTATTTAGTCTCGAAGTTTATGTAATATAATATATAACTTTTATATTAAAAAAAATAATAAGATCGCATTTGTAGAAATATCAACGTGAAAATAGTAATTTTTTGTGTGTTTTGGACTTTCAGGGAAACCTTTTTAAAATTCTCATTCATAACTTTTTAATTTGAAAATAATTTTCTTGTTTTTTTTTAAAGGAACTTAGTTTTAAACTGATTACGTTTTAGAAAAATTTACTCTAATTATTAAAAATTAAAATTCGGACCCGTAACTTCAAGTTTTTGAGTTCGCGTGAATTTTTTTTGTAAGGAAAAGTGGCACGGGGATATACTTTTTCTAGTACATCATAATCTTAAATCGATTATCTTTCCAACGATTGTAACTTAAGGGAGTTATGTAGTGTATAAAGTATTCTCAAACTGAAATTCTCGAAGGTGAAGCATTTTTACAAATTACAAAGAATATGTGCCGACCCATAAATGTATCGATTTTGTTACTGTAACAAAATGATTTACATAAAAAACAAGAAAAAATCATGACAATCTCTACAGAGAAAGTTCTACGTATTGTTTTCATGTAATCACAAAGATACGAAACAAATATTGCACCTGGTACTTTACTGAAAGTTGGTGCGAAAGCTAGTTCCTTAATAGCATACAATATACCAATTCAAAGCTAATGCACCCACTGAATAGTCATTTTTGAGGATATTATGATCTTTGTATTTACAAACATATATTTAGAAAAAAGACGTTTGATGTACGCTGTAAAATGTTCAGCTCCTCCTTTTCTCTGAAAAGTATTTATGATGATGACATATCTACAAAAATACAGACATATCTTAAACCGAGCTTCCCAACAGCCAGCACAAACTTATTTCCATATTCTGAATGAAGTTTGGGTATAAATAGTCGGGTTATAGCATTGTAAAAAAATATATTTTTTTTATTTTCAGCGTGTAGTAAAAAGTCAGTTTTTCAAAGTGTACGTAAAAAATGACTAGCATAAGTTTTTACTTAGTTATATGACTGAAAGATCTGATGTCAATTAACTGAAATTTGTCTACATCTAAACAAGTGCTAAATAAATGACGTACAAATATAATATATTAAGAAGTAAGAAGCTAAAATTAGTCTAAGACCAATTCTTCTGATACCCTAGATTACTACCTGTATATAATTTCGTTTCGTTACCTACCAATCAACATATCAACACCAAGAAGAGGTTACCCAGTTTAGCGCCTTTTTCAAATTATATTTACTGTTTTTATGAAAACGCCGTATATAAAATATCAGTACACCTTTAAAAATATCTATTGAAAATTCCGCTACTATATTAGGCAACAAATTGCGAACAATAGTTGCAGAAATTTACACAACTTTATGCGCACTGCATAACCTTATGTAAAGCATTTTTGCACTGTATGTAATTTTACATTGTTTATGCATTTTTCTTTTCCGATGTAAAATGCGATATGTAATTTTACATATGCTGTGCTGTGGTTTTCATTATTTATGAATATGTAAATTTACCAATACCATGGCACTAATAAGTATAGATTAACAATCAACTAGTAAAAGATTCGATGCTAACAGCTACCTAAGAAATCATCATTTTAAAAATCAATAAATATTTGTAGGTATGCAGTATTTCCATGATTTTTTTGAGCAAAATTCAATTATAAAAATACTGCATACATAAAAATATTTGTTGATTTTTAAAACGGTTTTTAAGGTAACTGTTAGGATCGAAGCTAGTAACATTTCTTTACATATTTTATGATTATTCATCTATCACCAACTGCACTCTACAAATTCAAACTAAACACTGACCGGCGACCGCATTCTGATATAATTTCCCTAATGATTCATAACAACGCATCCTGATAAACGTATGAGCATGAGCAGAGTACTGAAGGAAAGAATAGAGATAAATGCAAACGCATATACTTATGATTTATTGAAATTTCCTTTTTAAATATGGGGAATCCAATGCAAATTTACAGTACGATACAAAAGTTTTTGTATGAATAAATGTAAAATCACAGTAGGTACTGTATGTAATTTTACACAAAATTACAGTACGATACAAAATGTTTATGTAATTAAATGTAAAATCACATACATAATCTAAAAACTTACTTTCTTTACTTATTTTTACAATTAAAAGTTTGCAGTTACGTAAAAAGATTTAATTTTTTAATGATTATGTAGATATACATACATTTTAAGCGGTAGTGACTATTGTAACCATAGTAACTAACTTTGAGTTCATGGTTTTTTACGGTGTAGTCTACGTTAAAGCGCTCTCAGGTAGTGTCCAAATATATAGTGGAAGACGACAGTTTAGTATACGTTTTAAATGCACGCATTCCCGAGTTAACGCGCGTATAGACGGAAGGACGGACGGACGGGCAGACGGACATGCAAAAATCAAAATAACTTTTAATATTATGCGTGAGTGTCCAATCCATTGTGATCTAGCAGCTTTATTGGTATGCGTTACAAACGTAATGACAAACTTAGTATTCCATATGATTTAATCTAGGGTACAGAAATGAATATTAAATATAGTTTAGAGGAAACTGTATTTTATTGTGTAGAGGTGTGGAAAACTTTGAATGTAAAAAAAGAAAGAAAAAACCTAGTACTAATAGCGTAGAGTGGTCAAATTAAAATAAAATATTTTAAAAAAACTTTAAAATAAATAATTTTCGTATATAAACTGCACTAAAATGTAAAAAATAATTGTTTCTTTTTGAGTGATATACATAAAAAAAGTTTCATAGGAAAATAAGATGTGCTTGAACTCAGCTTAAGTCTTAAAAGCTTGGACAACCATTGTCTAACAGGAACTCATGCCCAAAAATTTAGGATTTAACGTGAGTTCTAGCATTTCTTTTATTGAAATGAAACTTTTCTTATATATATCACTTAGAAAGAAAAAAATATATTTTACTTTTAAGTGTAATATTACTCTTAAGGAAATTATTTATTTAATGAAAGTTATTTATTTTAAAATTTTTTTAATATGTTTCATTTTCTACTTTTAGTCATTACATTTTCGCTAAAAACTCATGTAACGGTACATAATCTATCTAACATATGCCACTAATTCGCATTTCCGTAAAAGCTTACATGAGAAAACTGGAAAAAGTTATTTTAAATCAAAACGATATAATGACATAGAAAATTGAAATGTTCCCATAAAATATGTAAGGCATTATGGAAAAGCGTTTAAAAGGAAAATCAGCCCCCGCACCAAACTACACCCACCTGTACACAAATTCGAAAATCACGCATTTTAATGATATTCGGGTAAAAAAGTTTGTTACAAAGAATTATAGAAAAGAAAATACTTCATTTAAAGCACTCAGCAAGATCTTTAATTGGATATCCCACACGGCACAAATTGGACAATCCCAACTGGTGTAGATACCACCCCACCCCAAAATCCCGAAAAACATAATTTTTTTTTACCCCATCGGTAGGCTTCTCATTCACTCATTCTTAATTAGAATATCCTATGCAAATTCATCCTGAAATTTACTTCCTGAAAATCCTTTCGTTTTGAACGCCACCCTTACGGACAAAGTTATTTAGTCTGGGGTTTCTGAGTAGATAAAAGTCATTTAAAAAGAACAAAAACAGAAAAACCAGAAGCTGAAACTACGATTAAATAAATTTTTTGATATGTCTGAAAATAACATAAAAAACGTTGAAATTTGGAATTAGTGCAATCACAAAAATTGAACTACTTACGAACAAACCGATAAAAGTTAGCCTTTTGCGGAGCACAGTCCGTTGAGTGAAAGTGGATAACATAACTCTACTTCTAAGTCTACTAATCCATTGTTCGAAGTATCAGAAAGGCAAGAGGTTCAAAGAAGAAAACGAATTTTCAATAATTGTTATTTGGTATTTGGGAGTCCCTCGCATGGGCGTAGCATTTTTCGACCAATTGTAGACGGAAGGTCCATTATCTGAAATGTTAAATAATTTAAAGGAACAATAGACCGATAAACAAACAAGGAAGAATTTGTGTAAAAATAGGTCAACATTATCCAATTTCGTTACTTCCAGCATCATAGATCCAAAGTTTTTGGCATTTACGCGAAGTTAAAAAATTGGAGTTACGGGTCCGAATTATCGTTTTTAAAAATTAATAAATAATAGAAGAATATAATTTTCTACAACGCCTTTCAATGCAATAAGCTTAAAACTAAGTTCTCCTAAATTGAAAAAAAAGAATCAAAAAAAAAATATTTTCAAATTAATAAGTTATGTTTAAAAATGTTGAAACAGTTTTCCTGAAAGTCCAAAACACACAAAAATCACTATTTTCTATTTGAGCGACCGAAATTTTGCATAGTAGTTTAAGTTACATAAACTAACAAATTCTTAAGGAGCATTTAGATTTAGACATTTAAACACTTGGTTTTTGGGCTAGCCTAATGGACATATACATTAAAGCAAAAACACAATGAGAGCGACAAAACAATGGTGTGTTTTAGAAGAGTGAATGCATCGTGACAAGTATATTTCAATTTTGTCACTCTAGAGTTTGTCGGGGGGAAAAAAGGAGTTTTGGAAAAAAAAAGAAAAAAACAATTGGAAAACCTTTATACAAGATTTTAAAACCTAATTTATTTACTATTACCTGTTAATTTCCAATGTTTCAGTCAAATAATCAAATCTACATTACACGAATGTCAATTATGAACTGATCACACTGAAATTTCAATTATGTGGGTGAAAAATCTCGAGATTTTCTCAAACTTTTCATTGGAAATTTGTCGCATCGTCGTCACTGTGTTAAGTAATATCATAGATGTCGCATGGCATACTAAAGCAGAGTATACAGATTGTGAAATGGGTAGTGCATTCTGGAATGGATCATAACATGTTATAGAGCGTGCCGAAAGCAAATCTTTTTATAATAGCAGTTTTGTATACATTTGATCGACTTCCTCAACACTTCAGATACGAAAAAATATGAATCTCTTGACGTATTACATCATTTCAAATGGTGTGGTCTATTCCATGGACCACCCAACCATATAAATTTTGTATACTTTTTTGGTACTGCGTGCGACATCTAGTTCTTGTGCCATCTATGGTAATATGTACGGTACTACGATATATCCAGAGGTGACTTAAGCGTCGACCGCGGCCGATATTTTGTTAATTTAAGTTTTTTTTTTTAATTCAAGTTCCTCGTTCTAAATCTACAAAAGCTAGGCCATCAATAGAGAGAGGTGTGCGTTTTTGATTTTAGTCCCTTTAAAAATCTAACGGATGAGAAATTCTTTAAAAAATTATCACTTGGTAAGAGGCTCGATAATTCTTCAGTATTCCTTAAATTTTCCATATGCTATTTTCGAATGTTTCTAAATTTGTTTTACGAATTTTTCTTAATTTTTGTTCTTAATGTTCTTCCTCATGCCTCTACTAATGTAGAACGGGTATGCTCAGGAATTAACTTTAATAAAACCAAAATTCTTCATTCTTTTCGATATGTTTTTCTTAATTTTTTTATCATTTAATTCCTATTCAATGATGAAAAAAACATAGAAAAAATATTAATACATAATATTAAAAGGATTTTTGGATGTCGAGTAGCTGAGAATGAAATTCTTAACTTAAAATTTGACAATATGAAAAGCTTGCCGAAAATATGCAATGTCCTGTTTCCAGTCTGTCACCTATAATTTAGGAACACAGGTCACCCGTAGTGATCAAAAGTTTGGCCACCTCTGATATATGCGAATCTTTGACAGCCACCAGTTTACGGCAGTGTCCCTCTCATTGAGTTTGGTCTTTTTCTTCGATAATATTTTTAGTTCATACATAAATATATATAACATGCTTGAAATACTAAAAGAAAATCAAGTCAATGCTGCAAATATTATGAGAATCATAGGTTTATGTCATTATTTAACCGACGAGCTTGTGAGTATAAAGACAACAATATTATTATCGTAAAGTAGTAATGAAGAAATGACAAATAATATACATTTCTTACAAAATGCAGTCGTTTTTGCACAAAGTATTGAAATTAAAGTAAATTTTAGAAAAACCGTCAAATATCGTAAAAACTTAATGGAAATTCATTCAGAAAAGATTTTAAATTTACCATTTTACTATTATGATCCGCAAATGGTAAGTCGCTGTATTTAAGTCAATCTGTAGTGAATTGATATTTAGTATCATAATAAATAACTTTTTTATATTTATCTTACTTTCTAGATATTATTTGATTTTTAGCTAATGTATCCAGATAACAGTGACAAATTGATTTAGAATTGGGGAAGATATGAAAATGTTTTTTTTTTAAATTTTAGATTCAAAAATTTGACATGAATGACCATAAATTTTTTTTTTCAATGTTTTAGAATGGAATAATTCTATGAAATTAATACCTCCAGCTTCTACGGAGAATCGTTTTCTCAAGCAAAGCTCAAATTAATTAAATTTGGAAATGTAAGTAATTTAAAGAATATTAAAACGTTATTTTTGTAAATAACTTTAAATATTACAATATATCTAGATTAACGCTCCCAAAAAAGAAATCGTTAAAAATATCAAAGGGCAGCCATTTATATTGGCAATTGGACCGAACGCATCAGAAATGTCATACTATTTAATTTATGTTGACAAACAATTTATAAGGGTACCAGATAACTATTATATTATTAAAGCAATGGACTTGTTTTTTATATTATTTTCTGTATTTAATCTAAATATAAAGTAAACTTGAGAAGATAATTTATTTTTTTACAACAGTTTATATACGAAATTGAGCTACCTCAAGTAACCAAGCGCATAATTGCACTTCTCAAATTATTTTAATACTAACGAATAAAAGTAAAAAAAAAAACTTTTGCGTATCGAAAATGCACTTTTCTAATCAAATTTCAATGACGAATAAAAGTGCATACATACAGGAATTTAAAACTTAAACAAATAAAATAAATAAATATACAATAAAATTGAAACCACAAAAATTTTCATTTTATTTCGAAACTCCCATGTAATATTTGAAGAAGAATTTTACCATAATGAAAACAGTTAAAACAAATTTTCTCTAAAATTTAAGCTCGAATGCTTCAAGCTGAGAAAATTTTTAGTTGAAATTTAAAATCATATAATTTATTTAAACTTAAACTTTCCGTTTTAAACCTAAGACAGTTAACAGTTTTAATTTTAGACTATGTGGAAATATCAATATAAAACTGATTCGTCTTAATAATTTTAAGACTTTGTATAAGTTTCATGGTCAAACATTTTCGGAAGTGGATTTACATATATACAAACCCAAAAGTCTTAATTTAAGCCTCGAGTTTTTAACCGTGTAGAAATGGACAGCTAATATCGGTGAAATGGAGTGATAGCAAAACTGTTCATCCAGCTACTAAGCTCTTTGGAATTGATCAGAAAATTGTTGGGGTTAGCCTATTGGATTAGATGGTGGCATATATACGGATTTTTATGAAATCTCGCTTGAAAAATCATTTTTAACTTTATGTGTAGGTTAGGTATATGGTTAGTGGCGTAACTAAGGATGTATGGGCCATCCCACAAATAAATGCTACTAGGCCTCCGGCTAATTTCTTTCATTTTTTTCTACATTGACAAGTTTTTGACCATGAGTAAAACTTACCTTCTTCACAACTTTCCGAAGCGCCGATCTTTTGACGACAAGAATTGGTCCATGACTCTGTCAATATTAATATTCCGACTTTCTTCATTTTCGATGTTCAGTATCGTCAGAGATTTCAGCCGCATCTGTGACATGGTACTATGATGGTAAGTCTTTATAAGCTTTAGCTTATTGAATCAACAATCGGATGTTGCTGTACTTGACTAGTAATGTTGAGGTAGAGCTGTACACAGATCCGGGACACTGCTGGTTTTAGCAGAGCTATCTACAATTAAGAGTGCAGCTAGCTCTCTAATAGTTGAAATTTCTCGAATTCTTTCCAGCATCACGGATCGAAAACTTAAAAGTTGTTGGGGAAAAAGTAGGCGATAAATCTTCTGAATAATACTCGCAGAGATGTTTTGCTTTTTCGAGAATTTCATTATCTGTTAAGCCACTGAAAGACATTGCGCTTGAAACAGCGAAAATCTTTCCGTCAAGCTATTCATACTTTCATAGCGCACTGTCAATTGTAGAATTATGATATTCAGACAACGGTTAAAAACAAATATTTGAATTTTTTCTTCCGGATTTTGTATACCTTCATCTATAGCCAACTCATCAAAAAACTTCTTCAGGTGGCGCTGATCCGTGTTTTTTAGAAAGCCGAAATTACTTTCCAAGATGTGGCGATTTTAGCTTCTTTTAAAATTATCGGGAAATCCTGTCTGAGCTCCATCATGAGCATTGAGGTGGCTGTCAATATATTTATGGCTGGGTCTTGTAAATATTTAGAAACAATACTGATTGCGCAGAGTATTTTGCTCTGGAACACAAGGGTAATTATAAATTCAAATGAATTCATTTGTGTTTTATTGCAATGGACTCCGTCTTTTTTATAGATTTATTTGAAACTAAGACGATATTTTCAAGACAAAATCATCACTTGTACAAATCCGTTTTTCAAAGCAAACAAACTGTCAAAACGTCGGACAAAGTTTTTTTTTTAACATTCGTTTGGTTGTAGAAGTATTCAAAGCACTATTCAATTTCTGCCACGGTGGTAAACTTTCACTAAAAAATACATAAGTAGTATGCACAGTCGCGTCTGAATTCTGCAATATCACTAATGGAGTCATTCAGTACATCAATTCAAATTGTGTGCCGCGCAATGTACATAAACGGCGGTTGGCACTCTATCTGTGATACGAGCTTGTAGACCATTGTACTTGCCACTCATATTAGCCCCACCATCATATCTCTGTCCACGACACTTTTTCAGATACTTTTGAGTATCTTCATAATTTTGCCTTCAAAAGCTGTTCCACTTTGTTCTCCTAATTTGTAGAACCCAATAAAAGATTCTTTAATAGTTATTGATTTTCCCGCGTCGGTGCTAACATATCGAATCACTATACTTAACTGATCGACTTTGCTTATATCCTGAGTTGTATCCACCAAAATAGAAAAAAAAATAGAAATTCCTTAATGTTTTGGATAATAGATCGTTTGACCGAATTCCAAAGAGGAGATATGAATTCATTTTGTATCTTAGGACTCAAGTATTTCGTTTTGCTTTTGTCATTGTCAAAATGAGCTTTAAGTGGAGGATCGTAAACAGCAATTAGCTCAATAATACTTAAAAAATTCCCTCGGTTATGGGAAAAAGGTGTTTCATTATGACCACGAAAAGGTATATTACATCTCGCCAGTGTTAGAATCAGATTTAAAGTCCGTGAAACTATAGCTTTTATTTTTTTTCCTTTCTTCATTAAAAAAGCCTTTCAGAATTGATTTATTTTTCTTCCAATTCTCGTAACTTACACATGATGTCATTATATTACCCATTACAAATGGCATTGGGAAAACTTTTGTTGCTCCGATCGGCAAGAAGCCAACAAACATGACAATAGACCCCGTTTAATATTTTTGAATAGCACAACCCAATTCAATGAATTGTTTGCCCACTTCTGGTTTTTATATGATAGTAGGTACTCCGAGCTGAAGGATCTCTTTGTTAAAGGATCCTATGAAAAGGGCCCTTTGGTTGATGAGGATCTAGCTTTACAATTTCAAATCATCATCTAAACCACGAGTGTAATGGCCACGGTCAGTGTCAATTATTCGCACTTCATTGACAGTTAAAAAAAACACAAGCTATGCTTTTCTGGGTTGCAATTTCGTGGGCAGAAATATTTTCGAATTTTGGTGGCACATTATCACTACTAAATTCAACCGGTACGATTTCTTTAGAACCGGTTTGCTTACTGGAACCTGGTATTGGCTCAACACTTACACTTTTAAAAAATAGATCAATTTAACAATTTTAACAGCTTCGTCTTTAATTGAACTCATATCTCTATATTTAATATA
Source organism: Dioctria linearis (assembly GCA_963930735.1). Classification (NCBI taxonomy): domain Eukaryota; kingdom Metazoa; phylum Arthropoda; class Insecta; order Diptera; family Asilidae; genus Dioctria; species Dioctria linearis. The sequence goes on from OZ005741.1 coordinate 237,166,435, forward strand.
TAAATGTAATTATACTACACAATAATTGAAATGATGAAATTATTTACTCCAATAAGCCAGCTATTTCGGTAGAAACACAACATTTTTTTTCACAAAACGGTAAAATAAATTGAAATTTTGCTGAAACCAGCTAATTCAGTGGTAACACCAAGGGTATTTAACGAAAAACTCGGTCAAATAAAATTTTCAAATAAATTTGATATTTTGCTGAAACGAGTCGGTGGTATAAAATCAACGAGTTAAAAACAAAAATCGAGACAACGTAGGATTACCCGAACGACAAAATCTTATTGAATCCATCAAAATCCTATCAAACTATTCATAATAGTGTATTTCGGGCCACACTACCGCACTCTTTTAAGAAACAGATAAATTTCGCTCTGGATGTTGAAAGGAGATGTAAAATTCCTCTTAAAAAAAAATTCTCACTTTCCGGAAAATATCAGTGAATCCAGCATGAGTTTCCCAGCAGCAAAATGAATGTAAACAAAAGCACGTGCTGTTAAAATGTCATAGGATTACAACGACAACATATGTCCATTACAGCAACAACATGTGACTAAACTCGTGTCAATATTTCATGAAAACCGGTTTTTACAAAAGCGCGGGAGTATTTTATGAGAGTAAAACGTGAAAAATCCGCCCCTTCTCACTTATTTACGAAAATGAAACATTTGCCATTCTGTTTCGTTGCATGCAATTTGCGCTTTCACATTTTTTATCTTTATTCATAAAAGTTTTAAAGAGAGTTTGATTTTTTCTTTCATTTATGTTTCTTTCTTTCTTCCTTTTCTTGCCGGGTGCATTTTAAATGTAAAACAATCAGAAAACTCTCCTGTGTCCTAAGTTAACTTTGCCTCAGCTCCCAACACTGTTGCAACCAAAATTCCCTCGAGAAACCAGAAACCGAGATTTAATTGAGTAAATCTAACTAACTGCTGATTAAAACTAGTCAGTACTCAACAAACGTTTCAATTTAGATATCAGCACTGGTTTGTGTTCTGAAAGTGAGAAAATTCATATAAAATTAGCCTAGACCTAGACCACAGACCACGTTAGAGACATCTAGCGTAAAAGACATCCGACAATTTAAGACGAAAAATGAATATTTGCAGTTAAAATAAATTGAAAATTTTTAACGAGAATTCACTCTCCTAAATTTTTTTGCACTTGATTGCTATATACCTACTATTTCACTATGTATTTCAACAACTTTCAAATAAATATTACAATTTTTCGTCGGTGAAATATCGGGGGAAAAAACAAGTACTATTACAGTCAAATAATTAAAACAAAATGCCACTAAAAATGAATAAATTCAACGTTATTTCCTATCTAGGCTTTATCTTCACAAAATAGTAACAATCTAAAGAAATAAGAATACTTACTAACAGGAATTTGATTTAAAAAACTTACGTTTTTTACCATTTTTTACAAATTTCCGACCTAATATCTCCATTCCAATACACTTTTTTTTTTTAATTTTTGCCGACGTTATTTACTAGACTTCTTCGTTACCTTAAGATATAAATCCTTATTCTGCTACAAATGGTTTGTCCGAAATTCACATTGAAAAATGTATGAAACTTGCAAATCTTGGTACTGACTCCTCTTAATCCAGCGTTGTTTTTTTAAGTGGTTTCAAGTTTGATCACTTTATATGAAAATATTAATTTTGTAGGCATTCGTGGGCCCCTAGAAACTCTGGGCCGCGTGGCAGGGTCAATGATGTTAATTTTCGAAGGCGTTGAAACAATGTGGAAAAAGAGCTGTACAAGGGGAGATCATGAATAATATGCATAAAGTCCAAGGTCCATCTGTGTTCAATAAAAATATTATAATAAAAAATGAAACTTATACATAATATTAATAAAAAATATTATTTTTTTTTTCCTATTTGAATTGTCTTGTTTTGTCATTCTTTTTACCAACAGATCATTAATACTTTTCCAGTTCTCCTTTGTATTTTACTAAAAGAATACCAGCATAACATAGATGTATTAGATAACTGCTAACAATATTTTGTTGAAATGGACTACGTTTGTACGTAAGTACATTTATTCAGCAGTTGCAGATCACATCCATGCACTTTTCGGTATTAATCTTGCCGAAATTTTAATTTTTTCTGTTAGGTCATAGCTAAGAAGTGAAAAGTCACTTCATGTTAAAGGAATGAGATAATTGTCAATATCAACAACATGCTCATTTAACTGCTTCTTAAATTCAGTGGAAAATGATTGTGGTTCAAGAGCTTTTCGAATAGTAGTTTTTAGTTTTGCTTCGCTCATCTAATCAGCTAGAGATTCTGATTACTGTATTGAAATTTAGGTTCTTTAAGGCCGCCGCGCCGGTGGCAGCTGCGACGGGCCAATTAGAAGATAAAAAAACAATTTTTATTGCTGAAATCAATAGCTCAGATATTCAAGAATTGTTATGGTCGTTGCGTCCTGCAGGCAGCTGGTCGAGTCTCGCCAACAGCACGTTCGCCGTGTGGCCCACGCTGTATGCTGCTAGCCGTCTCGTATCGTCCTGCAGGCAGGAGTATGCTACCCCACGCCTAGCAGCAGCATATAGCGTGGGCCACACGGCGAACGTGCTGTTGGCGAGACTCGACCAGACGTTTCAAGTCTGACTGGGACAAATGCCCGACAGGAAAACGGGTTGGAAAAGAAGAAGAAGAGGGTAGATATCTGTCTTATGCTTTTATCGTGAAAACACGTAGTAATCGGACCGTGGGTAAAATCTTGGATTTTCTTTTAGCGTCGTTCTCGTGATTTGAGATATTCAGGTGAATTTCAATAATGTGTTAACATCGGAAGAAGGCGAAGAATCTAGGCAGGTGTAACACGTTTTCTCTTATGGCGTGATAATTGTGGAAAAGTTGAAAAATATTCGTGTGAACGGCTAGTCGCAGAGGCTTGATAAAAGATACGACCATACAATAAAGGGCTGATAAAGTTGCTCGCCCTGAGTTATGATGATTTTATTTTATAGAATCGGAAGCAATTTATAGGCACGGAATAATCCATCTGGCATGATCTCATACAAGAGCTAATTGGAAGATTTATATGAAAGCAGCTTACGTATATATTGGCACCAATTGTTGACAAGGGATTTCTGGTTAATCCAACGTTAATTGGGATCTGCGAGCTCGAGTTCGTACTGGGGAATAAGGAGACAGTGTTGTTGAAGTCTGATATTTATTGGAGGATAGACGACAGTAATATATTGATTGGATCTATCTGGATTCCACTTCAATTCACTAAGTGGAATCACAAGGGTGGAGTTTTGCTTCTACCGGGAGATCCTCGACATTAGTACTGTGAGCTTTCATTCTTATGACGAATTTAGTTCCGAAATCCATTCAGATGACTGACTCAGATGAATGAACAGCAGTACCACTATCGATTGTATAGAATAATTTATCCCAGGAATTAGTTAAGCTCAAGTACTAGTCTACTATATTGCCAGATAATACCTTTTTATAGGTCATTATTTGAGAACGAAATCCAATTTATCATAGAGATTGGTACTTTTAATCTTTTAAAAATTGAATTAGTGGGACATCCAAGGAGGCGCCTCGGCGATGGACCACAAAGAATGCCAACGTAAGTGTTACTTTTAACATTTCTATATGAGTATATTGTTTTTTTTTTATATATTTATATTTATACATACACACAAAATTTAGTTTTTTCCACTGCTTTGACTAAAGTTGTTGGTTTACGCAGTTTTTATTCTTCCGTAAATATCGAATTTCACGGCTTCCGCGCTTTCTTGTCTGATGATATCGTCCTCAGATATTGGTTTATCCTTTCACATAATGAATTTCATAGCTTCTGTTAGTTTTTCCTAATGGCATTGCCTTTGTATAGTCATAGTCGGAGTTTCTTATCCTTTACTGTTCATATCTATAGATATCTCTTTCATAGGTCCATTCATGCTTAGGTGTAATTAATCTCGTAGCTGTACTAAATCTGCAGGAGAAAATCGTTCTCATATAAATTAGTGTAAATTGATGATAAGTATTCGATAGAGATTTTAGTAACTTTTGTGTTTATGAGTTCGCTCGAAATCTTTTCTCCACATGATAACGCTATTTATTCTCATGAGTCTAACAGCTTGTAATACGAGTTTGTTAAAGAAAAGAGGTAGGAGTAGTAATACTAAGAATGTCACTTTGTCAACAAATTAAACACTTTTTATAACGTAACAATTCTCTGAGGTTTTCACTACTTTCTCCATCACTCTCCAGGTGCCCTCTCACTACGAAGGTTCAATCGGTCCACTCCTCTACTCTCTTTCAGGTTAACAAGGGACGCTGAACAAAAATGACTGCTGCTCTCAGTGTCATGGGGTGGATATGGGGCAATGCAGCTGAAGGCCTATCATCTGCGCCTTCACTAAGGTAAGGGTAAGTTGTGTAATGATCCCTTAAGGACCGGATGTGTGCTTCCTTTTTGATATGAAGGCACGAATTTTCTTTTGTATATGGCTGGTGGCACAGTGGCAGGTTTTCGTGGAACCTCCCCACACTCTCCACCAATAGCCGAGGCGAGCTAGCTGTCCACCGAGTGTTCTGTTAGCTCATGCTGACAGTCTGGACTTCACGTCCAAAGTCAATCACTCTTTATACTTCCATAACAGAATATGTTCACAAAATTTCAGAGTTAAAGTAAAAGTTAAGTATTTCCACAGATACAGAGCCAAACGCTGTGGGGGATCGAGCAGCTGCGCGCCTTTTGTCATACTACCTCGCATCTACTACGAATGTAAAAGGCTCAACGATCTTCCCATACGAGATTTAGAGTTTGTAGTAAGGATATGTTTAGGTATACTCTCTCTGTGTATTAGGAGATTATTGGTGCAAGTAAGCGGATATTTGTAATTTTTCCTATCGAGAATTTTAAAGAGCGTTTTCTCGACTTTTCATTTTTACGATTTTATGCAATTTATTTACACCATTGCAAAAAAAAAATATAAACGAGCTATCGACTCCATTTAAAGTGCGTTATCTTCAGTATCGTTTTCTCTTCTATGTGAACTAAGAAACAACGTAGAAAAAGTTTTTTTAAGCGATTTTTTTATTTTTAAAAAACCACTTGTTTTTAAACTTTCCACCATAATTCGAATTTACGTGTTTTTTCGAATTTTGTTTGTTCACGTAGAAGAAAATTACATCAAATTTAAGAATCTTCTTTGTGGTTTCTTTGTACACAAAAATTGCGAGCTGTATCTTGTACATAAATTGGCAACTTCAGTGGTAAGGCGCTCTACGAATCTATTTATAACTCGGCTTATAATACACTGATCGACTTTATAAATTTTTTTTAGTTCAAATACACATAAAACTATCCCCAAAATTACATTTGGCTAATTACCTTTATTCCCGTCCTAGAACGCTTCGCGAAAATAGCTAAGTTCGCGCCGACTACTCAGCAAAAGCTTCAATTTAGATACCAGCGAGCCTGCAGGCAATAAAATTTACTATACGTAGGTTTGTTCCCTGAAAATTAGTCTAGAGCTAGATCACGGACAACATTAGAGACATCTAGCGTAAAAGACATGCGACAATTTAAGACGAAAAATGAATATTTGCAGTTAAAATAAATTGAAAACTTTTAACGAGAATCAACTAACTCTCCCAAATGTTTTTTGCACACAATTATTAAACATACCTACTATTTTGTTTTGAACTTAAAAAACTTTCAAATAAATCTTGATTTTTCTAGTCGGTAAAATATCGGGAGAAAAAACAAGTACTATTAGAGTTAAATAATGAAAAAAAAGCGTCACTATAAATAAAAATGCTCGACGTTGTTTGCTAGATCTAGGCTTTATATTTCTAAAATAGTCGCAATCTAAAGAAATGAGAGTTCCTACTAACAGGAATTTGATTTAAAAAAACTTCAATTTTTGGAATTTTTCACAAGTTTCCAAGCTAATATCTCCATTCCAATATACTTTTTTTTAATTTTTACCGACGTTATTTACTAGACTTTTTCGTTACCTTTAATTTAAAATATAAATAATTATTCTTCTACAAATGGTTTGCCAGAAATGTATGAAAAATGTAGGGAACTTGCGAATCTTGGTACTCAATCCTCTTGATATATACGATTAGAGTACCTATATACCTACTTTTGAATAGATGGCCGAGGCTACACAAAAACTGGTGTCTGAGGTTATCTGAGTTGACTTTATTCAAAATTAAAGTCATATTACGAATTTTATAAGTGAAAATTTGCTCAAGCACACGAAAAGACATATAATTTAATAGCATTGTAATATGCAAAGATGGTGGGATATATGATTACTTGTATATTTTAAAATATACACCTTGAATGTTTTCTCCTACTTCTCAAACATAAACATAAAAACATAAACATAAAAACAACATAAATTAAAATTTTGATATTATGGTGAAATTTGTGATATGCACCAATTCTTTATGGAGACACATAGGTAATGGGTATTAGGTATAGATACCTACTTATATGTAATTTATAGCGTTCTTAAATATTATAGTTTCACTCGAAATATATTTAAAGGATTATTACTTTTAAATTGATAAAATTTAGTTTTACGCAGTGAAAAAGTGTATTTGAATATTGTAAAATGGGTGAAGTGTTCAATGATATTTAAAACACTCAATTATTCTTGGTTTTTATATCAAACCTTATTTTTACAGCTTTCCGTATTTCTTTTGTAATTAAAGTATCGACATATTCTCGATAATCTCTAAAAAGTATAAGTTGTTCTTTGGGATAACCTTCCAAAGGATACTCCTATATAGAAAGCCAAGAAAAATTAAGAGAAGCATTATAATAATAATACGTACCTTGTCACTGTCCTCTAAAGGCTTAGTATCTCCTAAAAGGACATTACTAATATCCCCACTATTCTCTGGAGCCATATTAGAGTAATTAAAGTACAAACAGAAGTTTTTTACCATTAAACGATTTATCCAACGCTTTGTATCTAAACATTGAAATACTCGATTCATATATTTCTTTTTCTTGTTTTCTATATCTAATAATCTTTTTCCAAGCAGACTCCGCTTATAGAGGGGTTCATGACTCCAAGAACGAATTTTCTCCATGATCAGATTTACATTGTTATGAGCTTCCGTAATACGACTATAAAGATCTTTAATAGCATCAAAGATTTGTAGAATTAATTGTTCATCTAAAATCAATAATTTCTGTTACTCACTTGATGAAATTTTTGTTCTGTTACTTACCGAAATTTTTCCAGGTAAATTTAGTTGAAGCTTTCAATAATAACTTATCCAATTCAATTATTTCATCATTTATCAGTAAGAGCTCACAAGCACTACATTTCGATTGAATTGAATTATACCACTCCTCTATACGAGATAGAGAAGTTCTTCTTTTCCAGAAGCTATCAGATAACGCATATAAATTCATAATATTTTCTGGAATACCAGAAATTTTCATCGCAGTAAGACATTTTGCTTCCCTTAAAACCGAACTTATTTCCTGACCAAAGTTGATTTTTAGAGAGTTCGGCTCTTTTTTAATGGCAAGCATGTCCAAATCTCTCTCGAGTCTTTCGCCAATTTCGTTTGTCCAATTTGTCCAAATTTCATTTTGTAAATCTGTTAATCCTTTCATTATGAAATTTCTTCGTTCAATTATTCTTGAACTTTGCTCAGCATCTATGTCCCTAAAAGTCAATAATGTTTTAATTAATTTTGTTTTGAATGTGTTGATATTTTTTTCTTATGTACTGGTAATTTATAAATGAGTTTTCTTGTAATATATTTGAAGCTCTGCTCTGCAGTTTTTTTATCCACATAATTGCTCCAGCGACTAATGGAAAATTATTCTCTCTCGTTATACCATCTGTACCAAATTTTAGATATCGATCTGTTGCAGCGTGGAAAATATGTTCAATTTTTTTCAGTTCGTTTTCAGAAAGCTCGAAAATTTTTTGAAGCGAACTTTTAATATCCCTTTCAATTGCTGGTCGGTTTAGGAATGTACTGGTCATTTGTATGAGCTGCAAATAAAGCATTTTATCATAATTACAGTTTTAGTTGTACGAGTATGTAATTCAACCTCAACGTTAAAAAAAGAAGGAAAAATAAAAAGAAGAGAAAAAAGGAAGTACAAACGATATTTTGTTTTGTAGCAAATTTATTCTCCTTCTATGAAATATCTATTTTTAAATTAATTATATGGGACATCTTGAAGTACTCGCATTATTGAATTCACGAGTACTTGTATGTATGTATAATACATTTATTTTTTCTTTTTGTAATAAATTTAAGTATATAACCGAATTCAGGATTTAATTTTCAAAAGGAAATATTGAGAGATTCCACGGTTATACTCTAAAAATAAAAAAAAGTAAAGGAAAAAATACGAGGCGCCCATAGAAACAGAATTCTGTTTCCAAGAAAAAAAGCTATCTAACCTACGACCTTCTCCGCGGGACTAGCACCCTTTACGCAAAAATTGTAGCGTGACAGCAGCTAACTAACTTTGCCTTAACTCTCGTTTAGATAAACAATTTTTTCAATAAAATGTATTTTAAGACATTCTGTAATGTAACATGCAGGTTTCCTACATTTCTGTAATACACTACCTATGTATATACTGACAAGAATTTATTTTTATTAAAACAGGCTAAAGGTTTATATTATAATAGAAGAAAATTATCAGGATCAGCATTATTGGAAGGTGATAGAGGATATTTTAAAGGAACAACAAAGAAAAAAGCGTTATCGGTGAGGTGAGGTAAGAGGGTGTTTATTTCACGTGTTTTACGTATGTCCGGTTAAATATGTAATAATGACCTTCTTTGATTTGTAAAGCCATGACCACGGTCAATAGAAGTAAACAGAAATCAGAACGAAAAAGAAATAAAAACAAACAAAGTTTGCTCGACCTCAAGAAGAATTTGCAAGCATAATTAATTGAGAAAATATACATACCTGAGGTCATTGCTTTACTAGATCAATATGAATCATTCGGAAGTTGAGTGATCAGAAATGCTGACACTACAATTTCCGATTTTTAATTTATGTAAGGGATAATCTTGTCACAGCGGCTCTTTAGCCATAAATTGTAAGCGCGGCAGCCTTCTTCCTATTTAATAGAAGAAATATATATATAACTCAAAGTTCATTTAACTAATCATGGACAGCTTATTAAATACATCGTGGAATAAGCATATTACAGATTGATTTTTGGTTTCCTTTTTTATTCGTATTTGGACATATTATCCTCGATGAAAACCGGTCTGTAAAATTTTAAAATATTTTTTGAATCACATAAAAACTCCTGAACAATACATCCCATCATAATTACTTAGAATTAGGTTGATATTTCTTAGAACGTTTCAACGGTCCATGACTTTTCTTTCCACTCCTCTCTATTTTGAAGATATGGTTTAAGAAATTCAAAATTTCGGAATTTTCGTATCCTTATTTACTTTTTTTACTACTATGAAAAACAAGGCATCAAGACCTATTTGCTTTGGCGCGCTCTGTAAACACTTGTCACGTAACTTTTTTGTCACTGTCGTCGTCTTGTCGGATTAGTTTATGTGCACACAGTGCGTAGTATCCTAGGTAGACGGACAAAAATCCAATGACCATTCGTCCGTAATTTGAGTTTTCAAAAATCACTTTATCATTCAGTTTCAATTTGAATTATTAAAATTGTACTGTCCTCTACATATTTATATATCGCACCTCCTCCGGTAGAACAATAACCTAAAAAATTGAGATAAATGCGTAAAAATGTTCAAAAACCATGATTGTTTCTTAAGTAGCAACACAGACTTCAATAATATAGACTGCTAGCTGCAGACCTTTCCTATACAAAATTATTGAAGCCAACATATGCCCCCATCAGAGGGGCAAAACATCCCTAAATAAGTTCAATTTCCTGTCATGTTGCTGGATATTACATAAATAGGGCGATTAGTTTATTTTAAATTTCATTTTAAAAATCAATTCTGTACGCAGCTCTTAATGAAGTTCTTGCTAAATATTCAGAAAATATTTGAAGTATTAACGTTGAATGCTGTAATAAATTTTATAATTTATAAGAAAAGTAAAAATCTTAAGAATTGATAAATTTGTGATGTATAAAAATCGTAAATTTTATATGATTCTTCACGAGTTTTTATTTAATATAGTATAAAATATAATATAAACTAGAGAAATAAATATTGTGTAAATTCTGTACTCTGTTAAGTTTTCTTGAATCAAAGTAAGAACTGCAACAATTTATGTTTTAAAATTAATAACCCACTTGTTTTAAAGTTATTAATACCACTTTTTAAATTTTTTGTGAATTAGTGAAAAAATTTTTCTGAGTGACGATATTGTCAATCTTTATCGATTATTATATCAGTAGGTAGTCAGAAAAGTGGAGGTAAGAAGATGTACTGTAAAATTCTCAATAATCAGAAATGAATAAATTGATGAGTACTGCTGGAATAGGTTTCTAAAATTCTCGACGACCGCGACGCATGCTTTATAATTTCCTAAATAAGCGTTAATACCCTGATGTCAGAATACCCCAACCATTGTTTTGTTTTATTGTAAATATAGTCCTACCACCAGAAAAAAACACCACTTTCATATCCCAGTTAGAAGGACGAATTACCTATCATATCGGTTAAGTATCTATGCACTAATGCAAATACCTGAAACATGTTTGGTCTAATATGAATCATTTCTACATTACCTTATAAGATTCATTTCAATCCGTGCACATTAAAACTGTATGCGTATAGGTTTTTCTGGTAGTCAACAACAAAAATTTGTATTTTATGGAATATTATGGAAAAATTCTGTATTCTTCAGAGTGTTTATTGTTGTTATTATATTAAGTAAGTACATGTTCTCCCATTTTATATAAATACGATGTATTCCTAACATTTGTGACTTTAGTTTGGGGAATCAACGTCATTTTTCAAAGGGCAAAGTTTAAAGAAATTAGCAGAGATAGTGATTATTACAGCAGTGTAAGTTAGTGAAATATATAAAAATTTTCTCAAATTTGTGCATACAATGATTTTAAAGTGAAAAAGTATTAAATAAATGATTAATGCGCCAATTGTGATTTTTTATATGAATAACAAAAATTTCCGTATTAAAAATAAGTGTAAGGCATACAAATTTTGTTATTAGCTTGAAATATTACTAGAAATTAATTTAAGCTAACAAGTGAGAAAGTTAGAATTGGTCTAAGACCAATTCTTATGATTCTCTAGATGAATGCACGTATGAAATTTCGTATGGTCACCCATTTGAGCATTTGATTTTTTGCATTGGTTTCTCGCATATATTTATAGAACGGCTCGTCGGACAGACAAAATGATTATAACCAATTTTGTAGGATTTCTTATTCTGAAGACCTTAATTTTTATACGGCAACACCAAGGGGTTGCCCGATTTAGTCCATTTTTGATATTTTTTTTGCTATTACTATGAAAACACAATGTACCAAATTTCAGCTTTCTATGTTGACGTGTTCTCAGGTAGTGTCCAAATATATCGTGGAAAACGAAATTTTTGTGTGGCAACCCCACGAAGGAGTTGCTCGATTTGTCTCATTTTCGAACTCAATTTTACTTTTTTTTTTTAATGTCCGTATAAAAAATTTCAGCTTCCGAAGTGAACGCGTTCTCGAGTTATCGTGCGCACGGACGGACGGACGGACGGACAGACGGACATGCAAAAATCAAAATAATTTTTAATTTTATGCGGGGGTGTCCAATCCATTTTGCTCTACCATCATTATTTCTGTGCGTTACAAACGGAATGACAAACTTAGTATACCCTATATATTTCATCTAGAGTATAATAACATAATATTGCAATAAATAATTTCCTTTTATATGTGACTATTTTCCTTTTGAAAATATTTTTTTTACTTTGTGGCAGCACTAATCGCTTGCGTATTTGCATATTTTATGCTGGCTTAAATTTTTACGGGCTGTCATCAGTTTATATATTAAAGCCTGTGAGTAACAATGACACAATGATAGTCCTATGATTCCATCAGAATGCGTCTAATTCGTTGTAGCATTGGCGCAAAATTCATCTTACTATTGGAACGATAACGTCCGATTTGTCAGTTGTGCTTGGATTGTGGCAGTGGGTGGATGTGTCTAAGAAGCAACAACGTCGCAAATAGTAAATATGTTAGATTATTGTCATCTCTTCTGGAAGAACAATGTCACAAAACATTCATAACACATCTTAACTTCCAATAAAAAGAGAATTTAGTGGAAAAATGAAGCAATTAAAGTTTGCTTCTTCTTTGTACAGTTTGGGGTGGGGATATTATATTAAGTAAACGAAAAAAAATGTGTTTACCCAAATAGCTAAAACTACGAAATGTCACTTTGCATAAAAAACACTTTATATAATGTTAATAACAATACAAAACTTAACATATTAAATTTTAGTAAACTTTAATCTATATTTCAGGAAAATGTGCTTTTTGCACTTAGGTCATTGTTCTACGCGGTGCGATATAAAAATTGACAAAAAATTTCATTTTACTTCACAAAATCTAGAGCAATAAGATTTTTGAAAAATTGAACTACGAGTGTTAGGAAACAAGAAATTGTTATTCATCGAAATGATCAAACAAAAGTTATCTATTATGAAAGAGCTCAATTAGAGCACCAACGTAATAAACTTACTTTGGCTTTATTGTGTAAATTATGTCAAATTTTCCAATAAGACAATAAAGCGCTTAATAAACATTTGTCGATCATTTCAATGAATAACAAGAAGCAATAATGCAAGAATGACCCCATTACGAAATAATTTTACTTAAGAAATAAATGTAATTTCATGTAAAAGAAAGAAGTTAATAGAGTTTGATTCAAATTGTCGTGAAGTTAAGTCGTTTTAATTATAACTCCCCAACACGAGTGAATGATCATTATTTTGCTCGTCTGTCTAGGGGTATTACTTTCGCTACAAAAAATTATGTTTTATATCATTCTTCGTCAATATGGATTCTGAGGAAGCGGCCATTGTATGTGCACTTGTCATAAGAGATAGAAATTATCAACGGAAGGGACACTATGGATCCTTTGGCGCGAAAGGTTACTGGAAAATTTTACTTAGTGTTCTTTAAAACTTTTATTGTATAGGGGTGGATTCATTTCTAATTCTTAATACAGAATTATTTATATCTTCCTCTCCAACTACCGGTGCAGGCCTTTTGAAGCCACATGAGTGAGTTTTTACCAGTTCCACGACGTCTTATAAAAAAATTGCAGTCAAACGGTGGCATAAATGTAAGCAGTGCGCGTATAAGGCGTATCTTGCACTAGAGACCTTTTACGTAACTGTTTTGTCACCACCGTCAAATCCGTAGACTCTAATGTAAATGCATGCATGAAGTAACGTGACATCAAGGTGACTTTTAGGTTCCTCCAGCTAGCAATTTCCTAGTGACCGGGTCTTCTCGTATGAATATGAACGCTCTGATTCCATTTTTGTCCCCGCTTGATTGCCATTTGTTTTGTGCTAGACAACACAGTTGGAAGACTTTACCAAAAATGTGTTCATAAGTGAATTCATCAGATAATAGGAGGATCAGCTATGATAATTATAGAAAAATTAAGTTACCTACGTTGTAAAAGCTTCCGCTCATTTTTAAGATTCGTTACCACAAAGAAAAACCGAATCCTTATAAGATCACACTTCTGTCCGTCCGTCTGTTTATCACAGACGATTTTCTCAAAAATTTGAAATTTGGCAGACATGCATATATTTCGGTAGTGATCATGATTTTTGTTTTAATTTTGAAGCTGGTGAGCTGGTTTTGTATCGTGCGGGATATTGTTTGAAAGGTCTACTTTCACGGATTCCAAACATTTTTCTTCGAAACTTTTGCTAAATTTGTTATAAAGTTATAGCCCAAAATGTATGAATAAATACCGTTGCCCTAATCTTGTAGGGTGCTAAAACTAAAATTTTCATAACATCACGTTTAGTAGGTATTGACTATTGATTCATAAATAATAGTAAAACTGCCGCAGTTTTTGTCAATCTCATAATTGCTGAAAACATAAGTGTGTTATTTTATAGGACAGCTCTTATGTCTGCCTGTTTGAATATTATTGAAATTTGACAATACAGTAGTGTTTAAAACATATGAAATATAGAGCTAACTAAAAGGAAACACGATATTTTTACTATAATGTTCCAGGAGAATGTGACACACTTAATTCGTTTACAGTTATTACAAACAAATTTGGATTAGGTTTAAATATACTTAAATTCGGTCGATCGACTCTTGACCTGTTTTTATATCAAAGAACGAGAATAGTTTTCCTTTTTCAAAATATGATCAGAAGAGTTCCTTTCTCGCAACACCTGAGTACCTTTCCTCTTTTCCTACAAACAATATTGCCCGTTTGGATCTGTTCGCATGCAGAGCAACGTCATCTTGTTACGTTTTTTTTCTCGAAACCAGAAATGTTATACTGTAAATATTGGCTTCTTGGTGATCCAGAAGAGTTACATATAACAGGAGTAAATGCATATAACTTGAGAAAACTAACCACGACCAGTATTTCTATAGTAACGTCCATGTAGATACATTTTCTAAAACATATGTATGTATATCGGAATGCATCAAGAGTACATTTTAATCAACCTGCCACATTCGTAACAATTCCTGTTACGTTCTCATGAAACTTATACTTATTCCGCATGTTGCTGTAGCTTTGGCTTCGTTGATGGCTTATTTAAAAGCAACTAATCCATAGAAAAGAGAAAAACAATCTTACGGAAACTCCATAACCTCCAGCAACTTTGAAAACTTTCCCAAATTAAGTTTTCATCTCTTTTTTGGATTTGGAATACTTTTAATTAAAGAGTTCACAGTCAAATGTTTCATTAATTACTTACTACGGATTGATTAAAAATGACCGAAATAACCACAAGTCCATTGATTAGATTAGTTTAATTGCAATTGTGAAACGAAAAAAATAAAATAAAAATCTCTAAATTTATACTGGTCCCAAAGCGCATTTTGAAGGCTAAAAAAATAAAAAATTATTAACAGGTAACCACCAGCCGGAAAATTTAGTTAAGGTTAGAATTAAGCGAAAAAACAAAAACTAAACACGAGATAAAGTGAAATTTTGTTATGTGGGGGGGGGGGGGGGGTGTTTGAGGGGTTGAAAAAGTTTTCATGTTATTTTCGGCGAAATGTGAACTCTTAGCGGAAAATGTCCTTCATAAAAATTTTAGATAATAAAAAATCTAAAACTGTGATATAAGCCCTTTTTTAACATAACCTCAAATTTTCCTAGAAAATGGTGGAAACCCAAATTTTCGGTTTTTTGTTTTTTTCTCGTAAAACTAATTCAATTTACATGAAACTTTGTGAAAGTATACCATTTTTTGCATTGAATAAGCATGAATTTTCTGGAATCTGAGAAAGAAGTAGTTTCCACGATATTTATTTTTTTCGAAATAAAAGAGAAACAAAAATTAAAACCGTTCATTGAAAGTTTTACTTATGTCTTTTTTTCGATTTAACCGTTAAAATGTCTACTTTCGGTCTAAACAGGGTGTTTCCTCCATGGTGGCCCATTGAGCGGGAGGTGATAGTATTCACCTAGCCAAACAAAAAATTGTATGGCAGGGTAGGAGGAGGTCGTGGTTGGGGGGGGGGGCATATAAACCATTTCGGAGTTACAGGGTGATTAAGAAATTATACTAGGTGTACTATGTTGTTGAGCAAACATCAATATGCCTGCACTCAATTATGTTTACTAATTATACGCAAAGATATGCAAGTAGAAAAATAAAATAAAATGTAAAATGAGGAAAGGCTTAGACTCATCGGAATAAAAGACTTGTGTTGATTTAGTTTTTTAATCGATAAATATAGTTATGCAACTGATTTCATAGTACAAATTAAAAAATTTCGGAAAAGAGATTAAGGTTAATTTTATTTCATCTGCACTTGAATGACTTGAACATTAACAAATTGTAATAATTTAAACCAGAAAAAAAAATTGTACTTTAGCGAGTTATTGTGGCAAAAGGATTTATTCTTAATCACTGATTTAACAAATATAATAGCAAGTTTATCTTACTTGAACACTAGGTTTTCACAAAACATCCTGCATCTTAAAAAGTACGGGGTGTACGCAGTGGCGGATCCAGGATTCTGGTGAGGGGGGGGGACGCAACTATGGTTTACAAATGGTATGCACTGAAAACTGAACAAAATTTTGAAGACACTCGCCACCACTCGCAAATGTTAAAGGCACAAAATTTATCATTTAAAGGATACGAGTCGAACAGATTAGCAAGTAGCTACCACTCACAATGAAGAAAGTTGCGCAACGTTCTTTGCCACTCTCGAAAGTCAAAGGAGACTTTCATTTTGTTTTGGTTTGTAAATGGTGGAAGTGTAAAACTTCAAATCATCATAAAGTTTTTCTTTGTAAAATCCAAGAATTAAAAATTTACATTTATTTAAAATGGCAGTCACAGAATAGATGCAATACATTCCATGTATGTATATAACTTCGTCGGCAAGCTAAGAAAGTGTGACTTCTTTTGTTTTTTATATTATTAAGCCAAGCTCAGGAGATATCCTATGAACTATAATGGAAAGCACAGCATGACAAGAAGGTGATAAAGAATGAAATTAGGGAACGTGAGGAGGGTGGCGAAGGTGCTGATGTATGTCACCCTTAAACTTTCGCAGATTGCATGCCGAAGAAAAGACAGAAGATTGGAGACTGTTCCACGTTCGAACACGACTGAAAATATTTTTAAGGGTAAAATGATGTGCGCGGCTTACATTGTGCGAGTATTACATGGAGAAATCCAAGATCAAACTAGACATTTCATCAGAACATTGATCATGCATGTAGCAATATAGAAGTGAAAGGCAACCAACATTGCGGCGGTGCTCGAGTGAGTCCACATGACAAATTTTTTCCACATCGCCAATGAACTGAATGCACTCTTTTGGATAATATCCAATTAAGCCAAGGCTCTGCGACCAGCTCCGGCCTACATATGAAAATTGCATTCCATTCTAGGTCTGATATAGGGCTTGTAGAGGGGCGCTAGAATCGATGGGCTGAAATATTTCTTAGCCTTTTCAGAAATCCAAGATATTTCGTTGCTTATTTGGCAACAGAGAAGTTGTGATCTGTTCAGCATCACATACTGCAAATTTTAATGTCAGGAATGCATAAAGGCGGTGTATCGTCAAGAAGTGCTCCATCAAAAGAAACGGGAGTGGAAAAATTATGATCTTGTTTTAAAGAGATGGGATAGCTTTGGAACTTAGATGTATTGAATTCGATGCGATTCGGTTTGCTCCAAGCGAGGATATTATCAAGGTGGTTATTCAAGGACCTAATCATGCAATTTAGTTTGGCAAATGTGAATTTCCTCTGTAGTACCAAAGGGTTAACATGAACAGGCTCTATCTTGCTTCAAGCACCCCGAGCAAAGCGACGCTCATGTAAAGGTATCCGCGCTTCCTGTTTTCTCTATAGGCTTCAACAACCATGACCGAGGGCCAAGGTGCTATCTAGGGTCGGCGTTCCTAAATGTATCATATTGTCATATTGAACGCTTGCAGAAATTGTAACATTTTTTACAAAAGGTGCAGTAGAATAGATATGAATCATTTTGTTAGAAAAAACTCAAAAGATCTACTGAATTTTTTTCAGCGGTCTTCGGGGGGGGGGGGGGGCTCTAGCTGGATCCGCCCCTGGGTGTATGGTCACCGTCTAAAGGTGAGAGGTAATAATTTTTAGCAATACAGATAGCACGTAGAGAGTAACAGGTCAAATTAAAGAGGATAGCCTAGCTTACAGTTTTATAAAAAAAAGTTATGTTAACATTTTTGCAAAAAACAAAAAAAAAAACAGTAAATAAATAAAGGTCAAAGTAAAAAAAGGTAAATCCAAAATTTTTAGTTTAGACCACAATAACTCCTTAGAGGAGAGGAGAACGAGACTGGTTGAGAAGTCGTTAGAAAGGCAATCAAGTTCTGTATACAATCAGCTTTAGATGTTGACCCGACAACCTGTACCTTTTAAGACAGAGGGTGCTTTTAGAAAACATAGCATAATTTCTTAATCGCACGGTAATTCCAAAATGGTTGCTATGGCCCCCCCCTCCTGCTATACAATTCTTTGTTTGTCTACGTGAGTACTATCACCTCCCGCTCTATGGGCCACCACCATGGAGGAAACACCCTGTATATGATTATGGTTTATTTTTTCATAGCATAATTTCTTAATCGCACGGTAATTCCAAAATGGTTGCTATGGCTCCCCCCCCCCCCCCCCCTCCTGCTATACAATTCTTTGTTTGTCTACGTGAGTACTATCACCTCCCGCTCTATGGGCCACCACCATGGAGGAAACACCCTGTATATGATTATGGTTTATTTTTCATGAAAACTATTAAAATTAATTAAAATTAAATTTGAATCGCGAGTTTTTCAATATTTTTTGTCACTTCTGTAAATAATGGATTAAATTGCAATAACAGACTTTACTCTAAAGTGTAATATTACTAAAGTTGAATGAAGTTAATTAAAGAAAGTGGCGGTCCCATTCCTGACATTCATGGCATGGTACGGTGTACCGTACTAAAAGTCGTAAGCTAGCGTTCAGACTAGTTGGCCCAGTGTGTATTTTTATTAACGCATATTTTACTATTTTTTCACTAAAGAAATAGTATAACGATGAGTAATAGGTTTAAGAACGATTATATATTTATTGAAATTGTTTATTAAAGTAAAATAATTATCGGAAATTATAGAAGTCGAATGAATTTTAGATCTCTCACATTGCGGTTGTTCTTCTTCTTCATCAATAAAACTTTTAAATTCCGATGGTTCTTCGAGATTATTGAAGTTTTCGTGCTGTTCAATTTCAATATCAAGACTCTTTATGGGGTTCATCAATAATCTCTTCCGAATCATTTTCATTTTACCGTTCCTTGTTGAGGACTTCAAAATTTCAATTTTTTACGTATTTTCGAAGTAAAATATATTGAGAATATACCTACTGTAAAACATTCATCCCGAAATTCAAAACATTTACCGGGAAACAGCATATAAGATAGCGCAACAAAAAATTATCACGCCTAGCTCGTATTTTTTTTTTTAGAAAAGACGTAGACTAAATAACGTTTTCGAAAAATGATCTCAACTTAATGCTGGTATTTACAAAAGTAAAAAAAATTGATATACCGTTAAGTATTGAGCCAACTGGCAACTAAAATATCTACTTTCGAAATGGGAAAAATTTCCCTCAACTGAAGTAGTAGTTGCGCAACACTCCTATAAAGTCTATTACCAATTGAAAACTTGGCTTTGGATAACCAGCCCGGTAACCAAAAAGGTATGCAATGGGCTGGAACGAACATCTCGGTGGACTCGTGCCCAAATTTTCCTCAGACAGTTCGAATTAAATTTCCGAAAAATTATTAATAGGATATATTAAAACTTCTTTTAAAATAAATAACTTTTATAAATAAGTGGAAAGTGGTAATGAGTTTTTACTCTTTCGAGACCCGTACAAAATACGAGTCTACAATCAATTCTCAAGCTACTGAATATGAGCAGAGAAAATCAAAAAACAATAACCGAGGTGCTGTCAGTTTCTAGCCTAAAGCCGAAGACCAAAAATTCCATAAAGAAATTGTTGGGAGTATAGGTACTGGGTGTAAAGTGTATCGATCAGTAATAACAGGGCGATCTCATCAGGACAGCAGTGAACCCTGAAACTGCCTGCTGTCTACACTACAGTGAACTCAGATGCCAATAAGTTGCTGGTGAATATATAGAGACTAATTTAAAACATATAAATAAATAAAAAATTGCACTGAAAAGTAAAAAAAAAAATTTTTCCAATCTCAGTGATATAAGCAAGAAAAGTTTTATTGCACAGAGTTCAAACATTTAATTTTAAAATATTGTTAATACATTTAATATTAAGATTTAATTTGAGCTCTAGCATTTATTATTTTGCAATGAAACTTTTCTTGTGTAAACCATTAAAAAGGAAAAAAATATATTTTGCTTTTTAGTGCAATTTTATAAAAGTTATTTATATTAAAACTTTTTTTAATATGTTTTATTTTCCACTTTTAGTCATTAATTTTTCCCTAAAAACTCACATAACGCATCTACGTTTCATTACGAGAATTTTGGTGTCATTTTTTCTTTTTAATCTAGCAGATTATCGCAGTTTAATGTAAGTATTTCAATGTAAAAAAAAAATTCATAAGAAAACCTGGTAAACCTTATAACGGTTAAATATAGAAAATTGTAATATTGTCACGAAATATAAAACATTATTATAAAGTCAGCCCCCCCCCCCCCTCCTATGTACAAAAATTCCAAAATCACTCATTGTAAAGATATTCGGATGAAAAAGGACTGCTATAAAGTTTATTACAGAAGAAACGAAAATTTACCACTAATTAGAACTCAGAAAGGGATTTGATTTGATATTACATACGGCCGAAAATGGACAGCCCAAAGGCGGATAGTTATGAGCCCCCATTCATTAGAATTTTGTAATTTACCATGAATTTTTTTATTTTAATAAACAATACCAATAAATATATAATCGTTCTAAAACATATTATTTATTGTTATACTATTTCTTTAGTGAAAAAATAGTAAAATACATATACGTTAATAAAAATGCCCAATGGGCCAACTAGCTTTAACGCTAGCTTATAACTTTAAGTGTGGTACGGTGCATTGCCAAAAACTTAAGTTTCAGGATGGTTATGGCCACATTTTTTAATTAAATTTCATCAAATTTAGTAATATTATACTTTAAAGTAAATTCTGTTATTGCAATTCAATTTATTCAATAGAAAAAATTTGAGATTGCCTATAATTCTATTGTCTGATATATGCCCGATCTCAGGAGATTTGATCATGTTTCTGAATTTAAGAATTCTTGATTATTATTTATTGAATTAAAATTATTAAGCTTAAATATTTCCGGTATCTTTACGACCTCTTGGTATTCCCTAGGTTCAACAGAACATACCGTTTGTTACTACCATGGTATAATTTCTTTATCATCTAACCTCTGTTTTTATGCCATGCTATGGAATGACTTATGAGATTCGATAAACGGCATGATCTAGACAAACACTTTAACTATAATTAGAAGTAGTCTTTATAATTTTTTCATTCCTAGTAGTTAGCATTCTTTTATTTTATATTGTAATTTTTTATATTTTTTATATTTTGTTTAGTTTTCATCAAGCATTAATTGTTTGAACTTTCTTTCTTTTTTCTTCTATAACTACATATTACACTTAGTCATATTTTTTGTTTTGATTTTCTTGTACAAAATAAAGAAGATTTGTGTCTTAGTCATACAAGAGTTCTATTAGTAAATTTGAATTTGAATTATTAACAGAAATAATAACAAAAATGTAAACACATAAAAATTATTGAAAAATTTGTAATTCTAAAAATTAATTTCTTGGTTTTTCTCCATTTTAAACGGTTTAATGAAAAATAAACCATCGACATAAATATAGACATTTCAAAGGTTAAAATGAGTCCATATTTCAAATCGAAAAAACACTAATAAACTTTTACGTTGAAGATTATCCTTTTTTTCGAAAAATGGAAATATCACGGAAACGACTTGTTTGCCAAATTTAAAAAAAAAAATTCATGCTCATTGAATGAAAGAAAACGTATACTCTCACAAATTGAATAATTTCTACAAGAAAAAAACAAACAGATAAAAAACTGAAAAATCGGGTTTCCGCCATTTTCTCAGAAAACTTGTGGTTGTGTTGAAGAGTGCCTTGTATGAAAGCTTTAGATTTTTTTATTATCTAAAACTTGTATGAAGGATATTTTCTGCTAGGAGAAAACTGAAACTTGCAAAAACACACTTTCATTTAATCTCGTTTTTAATTTTTGTTTTTTTTTGGATTTTGGGTGACAAGTTTCATGTCTTGGTTTTGACTCATCAACAAGTCTCAAATAACAAAATTGAGTGACTTGAAAAATAAATGAAAAAATAGAACAAAGGAAAGAAATGAGAAAAAATGAAGAAAAAAACCAAGAAATTGATAGAAATAAGAAACAAAATTTTTATTAAAAAAATATAAAAAATCAGATTCATTCGAAACGAATCGAACCTGTATGCGCCCGCAGCAAGGTATATAGAAGACAAGGTATTCCCACTACGAACCACGTTTCGCCATTTGTGTCCGAAGTTATAGGAAAGAACAGTGCAGAGAACTCAATATAATCTCTCATCTCTCTGTCTTTTCAATAGAAATGTATATACGTTATAGGACGAAACACGTCACAGTTCTAGTACAACATTTTTAATGAGAATACTTTCTTTTCTATATACCTTGCGCCAGCAGTGGTCTGAAAAAAGAAAAAAGAAAAAGGAAGAAGAAGCGTTTCATGTTAGCAGAAAACCTTACACTCATCGGGTACGGTTAGGTTTTCTGCCAGCCGTAGACGCTTTAAACAGATTAAATTGATTTCATCTCATATAAAATCAGAATAAATTCTGGGTGTGGATTATAAGAGGCAAAAACTCCTATATTACACCAAGAAGGAAGAATTAAAATTAGAGATAAATCTTTAAGATTTCTTACCGGTGCTAACTTATATTTGTTGAAGATAGATTTTATCGATCTTTTCTATTTGTCTCAATTTTTTGTTTTTTTTTTAATTTTTCATTTCTTTTCTTTGTTCTATTTTTTCATTTGTTTTTCAAGTCACTGAATTTCGCTATTTGGGACCTGTTGATGAGTCAAAACCGAAATTTGAAACTTTTCACCCAAAATCAAATGTGTTGTGTGATGAAATAAGAAATAATTTGTTGTTTGTTTTTGCTATACATGGTGTTTCCCACTAGGAGGTCAGTAGAGCGGGAGGTGATAGTACTCACTTAGACGAACCAAAAATTGTATGGCAGACGAGGGGTCGGGCATATCAACCGTTTAGGAGTTACAGGGTGATTAAGAAAAAACGCCAGTATTTCACAAAACACCCTGTATCTTATAAACTACAGGGTGTACGGTCACACTTAAGAGCTCATTGTATGCAGAACTTCATGGCCTTTCCAAGGACTGTTCAACCACCTCCACACCCCTCTCCAATCAAGAATTATTGTTGTCCGGCTGGTCCTTCCTTGTTAATATATATATTTTTTTCAAATATTTATTAGCACCAGTTTTCATACCTCCATAATCCACTTCTTTACAAATGAAATACTTATTTTACAATATATTTGGCTGTCTGTTACACACTCATTTTGGGACCCTTACGATGGGTAACCAAAAGTAAAAAATAAAATGAATGTAATGTGAAATCGGCAAGAGTGTATTGAAAATAATTTACCATCCCTCATATTTAAGTGTGCGGGCAGATAGAAATAAGTAAATTGAAACAAAGATTCTTTGCATCGCACTGTGCATATTGATTATGTTATCAAGATAATACCTAATTCTTATACTAGCTCCCACTGATAATGAAAAAATTATATAATAATGTATAAAAAAATGAATGTCGAAGTGAGGTAGAAATCGTAATTAAAAACAATCTTGTTTTTCAAATTTTTAGATCAAACGTGTATAATACTTACTTTCATGCATTGTTCTGGTGTATAACAAACTTCAAATGCTTTTATAAGAATCGAACCAAGCTTTTTCTCAATAATTTCGGAATTCTTAAAGAATTTAATTTTCTCTTTTTTGAAATTTTCAACTTTTGCTGCGCTATTAATGAGATCAATTTTCACAGTAGTCCAGCGTTGAAATATTTCTCTGAATTCTTTATAAGCCTATAAAACAAATTTAAAGTGCTAATTATTTCAGTTAGTTAAATAAACCTGTTGTGTTTGATCTGTGAAATATTTGCCACGGCTGCCACCAATCTCCATTCGTTCTAAATTTTGAAAACACATTGCTGCATCAAATATTTCTCTCAAATCGTACATTTGACCCAAAAATTTATCTAAATTGTTAAAAACATCCTCACTGTGAAAATTCCATGGTTCTCTATTAAAAGTTTCAGTTTCACTTAATACGGGTCTAGTTGAATATTCGTTGATTTGCATTCTGAAAAATATTTTATATAAAAATTTGTTATTTTGCAGAGATAGGGAAAGTATTATTCAACTTACTTGAAGTACTCAATAACTTCTATGGTATTTGATATTTTTAATGCACCTTCATCCGCTTCGTTATGAAACAGCATTACTAAATTCAAATCTTCACTAGCCCGCAGTAAAAGCAGATTAGATACGGCTTTGATTAGCCTTACAATCCGCTTCTTAATGCAGTAATAACGTGATTTTGTCCAAATCAAGTAAATTATGTGAACTAGCGGTTTAATGAGGATTCTACAGTTCGTAAAGCTAACCTCTGATAAACCATTCGTTCGTTTAAGAATTGGACTTATCCACAGAGAAATATCTTGTGCTTCGTGAATTGCTATGATGAGATTTTTAAGGACAGAATTAAAGGTTTTCGCATATACTGAATTGATAGATTCCAGAATTTCCACAACTGACTTAATACAAGAGGAACGTATTTGCAAATAAATATTGTGAAGGTTTGAGAATCGAGCATTCCAGAAAGACACTTCATCTACAGGCATATAATTTATTTTAAATATTTCAGGAGCTTCGTTGATTACGCTATGAATTTGCGTTGTCCAGTTAATCACCATACCTTCAAGAGCATTTTCGAAATTTCCATCCAAGTTTGGTAGTTCACTTTGTATAAAAAGAAAAAAAAATTATTTAAGTATATACAAGTTTAATTAATATTTAATAGTAGATACAATAAAGTCACAAAACATAACAGGTAGACGCCAACAACAATATAAAATTAAGTGAAATGCTTAGGTCTCGTACACGCAGTTATTTTGCAAGTAATAAAATCTAATCAACTAACCATTTCCATAGTGTCCTTGAAAGAAAAGAAAGGAAAGGAACTTGCTGGTAAAGTAATTACACATGTCCTGTCAATTTGGGATTCTACAAAGAGTTGTGAAAACAGGCTAAAAGGAATGGAGGCGAAAATAAGGTTACAAACCGAAATTATACATTTTAGTCGTCAGGCAGTCCTCCCGCTTGCGTGAACTATTTTAAATTCGATATCAAATAAAAAAGTGAAAACGTTAGGCAGTTGTGTAACAATGCAGATATTGTGAAAGGGGTTCTTCAGATTTAATATTTGTAAACTTTGATGAAATGCTGTGAAACCAAGTCTTGTTTTTGACCAGGCAGACGTTTTCAACTATGAAGGTAACTTGTCACCAGAGAACGAAGTTGTTCAGCTTTGCTGGAGATATGCCCGTTAAGGCGCAGTCTGCAGGATTATCAGAAGACGAAATATGTTTCCAACGGTTGCGGGTAATTGAGTACAACATTTCTGCAGTGCGGTTCGCAACGTAGGCTTTCCATAGGCGTGGTATATGGGATAGTCATGAGAGAACGATGGAAGAATCTATTCATACATGTATTTTTCTGTTTCTAGTATCCAAGGATTGCGCGAGTTTAGGCATACGTTTGCTTAGTAAATGTGCTCCGCAAAGATCCAGTCTGGGAAGAGAGATCTGCACTACCATAGTTTTTGCAGCAACGAGGCGCACGAAAACTTTTCCTTCGCTAATCATTGTCCTATACAATAGACAACCGCGCTATATGCTAGCTCTGAGAAATCACAAAACCCGTGAAATTGTATGTCATTGAGGCATTTGCATATTGGACGAAGAATATGAATTTTTTATATGGCTGGCAAGTTTGCTTTAAAGTAATTCCATTTTTCACCAGCGTTTTAGGGTATCGGATTATCCCAATCAAGTTGTTGTACCCATAATTGTTGGAATAATACCTTTACAGATACGACAATTGTTAAAAGCCATCCCAAGGGATCGAAAATTCGCAACGACTCTGATAATATCCGTCGTTTAGTGGTGTGTCATTCGAAAGTCGGAAGGTGTTTCAGAAAAAGGTGTCTTGATTGTGATCCCATTCAATCCCCAAGATCTTTATACGCTCTGGTTTGTCTGTGATGATTAATGGATGTTGTTTTTCAGAGTTATTTTTCATTAGCTTGTGCAGTTTGACCTACACTTGGTTAGGTCAAATCAGTTTTTTTGTAGAATATTTTTAAGCATGGTTTGGAGCATCAAGGCCTCTGTAACGGAATCAACACCCGCGAGAATATCGTCAACATAGAAATCGTTTTGAATAACAGCAGCGATTCTAGGCAAGGTTTTTCCATGATCTTCGGCAATTTGCATTAAAGTTGTTGCCAAGAATGAATCTGCAATATTGCCATAAGTATATATTATCAGACGATAATGTTGTATAATATAATTTCATCAATTGGGTTTATTATAAAATCTGGCGGTACATTTTTCAATATCCCCAATTATGGCTACCGGATGTTTACGAAAATTAATCAGAATTGAGAATAGGTCTCATTGGATTGTGGGCCCAACTAAAAGGCAATCGTTTAATGACATGCTCGATGAAGTTTTGTAAGACCCATCGAATACTAATATGATTTTACTATTGGGATGACCCTTGAAGGCGGCATGATGAGATAAATAAAAGTATTTCTCTGACGGAGCTTTAATTTCATCGTCTGGTATATGTTCCATGTGTCAAAAATTTAATATATTCTGCTATGAAGGAAATATACTGATTTCTATAGGATTCATCTCGTTTGAATCGTTGTTCTTTGGAATATAGTCACCTAATGGCATTGTCTTCCGAGAATCTCAGGTTAGGTACCTCGTCCTTTAGCGACAGTGATAACACAAATCTTTCTGTAGTATCATAATAGGTGTGTTTCTTGAAATGTTCTTCGCAGTTGGCCTCATCTTCTTTTTGATCTGTGAAGGTCGTCGGCTTACCAGAACCACCTTATGCTGCTGCGCACCGATCACGGGTGGGAAAATTACCGCAATTGGTATTGCCAAAAATGGTAATTTGAGCTACAAAAGCCGTCATCAACACCAATTTTTCTCATTGTGATCTATTAAAATATACCCAAATATCTATAAGTTACGTTATCTTGGAAAATGTTAGGATCCCCCCTATCCATACAGTTTTTTTTGCTTGTTTAATAATAACATTTCCATTGCCATCCGGTGTAACACCATATACGGGACACCCTCTATATGTAACATCACGTCATCCTATTTTAAAACGGTAATAAGAAAGAGAACTGACTCATTTTTATGTTGCAGATATATTTTTTGATGTTGTGGATGTATACCGTGCTCCTGGCGGAGAGCACACTATTTTTTTTTTGTTTTTGAAAAGACTTGTTATTTTCAATCAAATTAAGTTTATCGTTCCAAAATTTTAGATAAGCAATCTATCATTTTCTGAAAATATCCTTTTTACAGAGTTATTTATGTTTTTACACAAACTTCTACGCGAATATCACTCGGCGGTTCCAAATAATCGCCCTCAGGTGACAGGTACCCATGAAAGGCTTTTTGTTATTTTATTGCTTTCTCACGACGTTGAAAATTTGTATGTGAGCAAATGCGAAAAAGTTTTGATGCAATGCAATTGCATCAAGAGCCTGTAATCTGATATTCCTGTTGTCGTCTTAAAATTTATCCTAAAACGACAAGAATAATTGTATATATGTAGTTCATGCAATTAGATTGGAGGAATTGAAATTATATTACGTGCACCGTATATACATTGAATGCATACCAAAAAGAAAGAAAAAAGAAAAAGACACTAGTAGATAAGTATGCATATTGTGAGAGTGGAATGTGTGTGTGTGATAATAAAATGAAATTTGTGCTTAATTGCATTTTATTTCAATAAGGGAAATTAAAATGTATGAAATAATTTTTGTTTTATATAATTTTATGTTTTCAGGGTCAAATGGCAATACATCAATATATTGTATAGGGCAATATATTGATATATATACCTGTGTGGCATCTGGCACCTGCGTCACAACATTAATATAAAATAGCAATCTTATTAAGTGTGAGCAAACGAGCGAGAGTGAGGTTAAGAAAAAAGTCTTGCAATGAGAGGGAGTAGAATATATGGTATATTCTTTTGTTTTGTTGTAATCTTCTACGTAAAATATTCATCGAGGATTGAGAACACTTCAGATTATTTTTGGAATAAAATTAAAAGTGGTTTGGTGGACTCAATTAAATAGGATCCAGGGGTTGTTTTATGTGCGTTGCATATATGCAAGGTAAGGCCACTGAAGTGTATTGAATTAAGTTTTTTGTTATTCTCTTGTATTTCAAATATGTATTGTCTACAGCGCGAGTATTAGAACGTCTATATACATTAGAGAAACATGGTGAAGATGTAGATAGAGTGTATTTAGAAACCCCAGATAAAGTCAGACTAGGGTGAAAAAGATGGCACTGGATTATTGGGTAATCTGCCAAAAACACAATTATAGGCGGCTTGTAAGTTAGTTTCATCTGTCAAAGAAGATACTGATAGTGGTGCATTACAGGATGCGGATGCAGAGTTCAGGGAATTCCTGAAAGATATGTTGGAGAATTCCTATCGAAGCCCAAGTCTGAGTCAATTGCAGTCACCACCAATAACTACATAAAAAAATCATCTGTGGCTCCAAAAAACAAGATCCTGTTGCTTCAACATCATTTAGTACTATCACTATTCCTG
Source organism: Dioctria linearis (assembly GCA_963930735.1). Lineage (NCBI taxonomy): Eukaryota > Metazoa > Arthropoda > Insecta > Diptera > Asilidae > Dioctria > Dioctria linearis. The sequence goes on from OZ005741.1 coordinate 237,195,151, forward strand.
GATCGGAGGTATAAGGTGAAGAGCAAAATCCAATCCGTATTATCTCAATATAATTTATTCCACCTATACCAAAAGTTAAAGCTGATCGGATGAGTTGTCTTCGGAAACACATAAAAAAATGTCAGAAGAAGTCAGGTGAAATCGAAACAAGTAAAAAAGCTAGAATTGGTCTCAGACCAATTCTTCTGATACCCTAGATGACTGCCCGTATGTAATTTCGTATGCTAACCCATTTGAATAATTTTGAATTTTGTAGTGGTTTTTCGCATATAAAAAATGATTATAACGAATTTCATAGGATTTCATATTCTGAAGAACTATAAGTACAATAGAAACGTCTAGGACTGATCGTTTTAACATTATACGTAAAAACCAACTTTTTTATATGACAACGCCAAAAAGGGGTTGCCCTATTTAGTCCATTTTAAAACTTTATTTACTATTGTTATGGAAACACCATGTGCCTAATTTCAGTTCTCTAGGTTGATGCGTTCTCAGGCAGTGGCCAAAGATATGGTGGAAAATGAAATTTTTGCATGACAACCCTACGAAGGAGTTGCCAGATTGGTCCCATTTTCGAATGCAAATTTACTTTTTTTTTAAAAACCCCGCGTGCAAAATATCAGCACTTTAAGTGAACGCGTTATCGACATATCGTGAGGACGGGCAGACAGACGGACGGTCAGACGGACAAACGAACAGACGGAGAGACGGACAAACGAACAGACGGAGAGACGGACGGACATACAGAAATCATAATAACTTTTAATATTATGCATAGGTCTCCAATCCATTTTGCTCTACCATAATTACTTCTAGGTGTTACAAACAGAATGACTAACTTAGTAGGGGAGCCCGCGGCATAATGACGAATGATTTATCTCTAGATTTTTCTTAAATCCCTGGATCGATTTCTTGAAACTTTGAATATACCAATACCAAGTAGGGTCAATTAGGGGCAAATTGTGATATAGATAATTACCGTCTAGCATCCTTATGAAGTGCGCTGTCGAACTAAGTGAAGTGATGACCACATCGTCATTATGCCCCACATACGGGGCATAATGGCGAAGGGCTCGGAGCATAATAACGAACTATATTTAATATATGAAATAACATATTTCTTTATCATTAATTAAGGACCAAAACGAGCTTTGCAGGAATTTGGTTTTTACAATAAAATTATGCATTCTACAATGAGGAACACCTCCAGTTTCGAATTCGAAAAATGCAAACTGAGAGCATCTGATATTTTGCTTTTAAAACAATTCCTGGATTTCGGAAGGCTTTATCCGACATGTTTAGCAAAATTTATGGAAAACTAATATGAAATCTATCATTAGAGCGCCAAACTACACACCATAAATATCTAGACTTAATAACCATTCAAATCAAAACGTCTAAAATATTCACTCAAACACATTCTTTGGTAAAGCTGAAACTTTTGCGGGTTCTTATTGCAAAAGTTGTCTGCTCTTTTCGTACAAGAACCATAGACTAATACGAAAAAAAATGTTGGCCATATATTGGGAATACTTAACCCTGCATTCTTTCTGGGTGTCATAGCGCAAGTTTGGAATAAAGTTGATTACAAATAATACTACTTCGTCACTATGCCCTGTTCGTCATTACGCTCCGGGCTCCTGTACCCTATGATTTCATCTAGGGTATAATACCTCCAGAAAAATTTACGTTAAGCTCCACTTGATAGAGAACAATGAAGCAATCGAACATAAAAACGGATTTTGTTTTGATTGATGACGATACACTGCAATGGGATCCACCTTTTCCTGCAAGCTATTACAGTGATTGTGTTGGATTACATCGATACCAACAGTTCGAAAATTTTATTGATACTGATGTTATAAAGTTGATACTCAGAAACTAACAGCTAAATCCTTAACTTAACCGAAAATAAAGTAAATGTATTTCTTGCGATCCTTATTTCAACTGGCTACACTTTTCGGCCAACAAACCAATGCTATTTGTGGGAAGACCCATATATGTATTGTCAAATGAATGGAGAAGCAATGAGACGTGACCCATTTGAGATGATTGTACATTGCGTTAAAATTTGAAAATTAGAGCAATGATTGGCGCTCTAAAGGATCGGTTTTTGAAGCATGTCAAATCAGAACGTGATTTATCTTACCACGAGGCAATGATAGAATACTATGGTCATCATGGTTGCAAGCAATTCATGCGTAGAGGTTTGGTAAAAATGTGGAGTCTAAACACACCATTAGGTTACCCAATAAACTTCGAGATATACCAAGGTAACAATTCAAGAATCAATATTGAATATCCAGTAAAGTACGGTAAAAATGCATCTCAGTATTTTCTGTTTTGGACGATTTTATTGAAGATATTAAGCTACTGCCTTTCTCGATAAGATTTTAACGTCAACGCGCAGCGTGGTTATTTTGTTACAGGCACACTGAGGGAAAATATGATACTAAAATCGTGCACATTACTTGAGAAGAAATAGATAAAGAAACAGCAACGTCGTCGCTTGCAGAGCATACAATTTGAAAGAACCTACATACCTATATTCCTGCATGGGATGGCTCCAATATCAAAGTTCAAAAGGTTTTTAAAATGATAAAAGACATATAGATGTTCCCCATCATATTCTTACTTTTCTTCGCAAACTTTTCTTCGAAAACATTTCATCGACAAACTTTTCTTCGAAAATATTCTTCTTCGAAAATTTCGCGTATTTGATAACAAATTGTTCACTTTCACCTTTAGCGCTATCCGAGGCCAACGACGAGGACGTAGTCAAATTCTGGCCCCATTTCTTCGAATTTGTTTTTGTTTTTTTGTTTTTTGGCACCGTTATATGCACGATTTTGAAAATAAACTTTTCTTCAAAACGACATTCCTTCGAAAACATATTTCTTCGATAAAATGTCGTTTCGAAGAAAAGTTTGTCGAAGAAATGTCGTTTCGAAGAAAAGTAGGTGAAGCGTTCCCCATCCATATCCAGTTGCTAAATATAATGCCGGAATGGGTGCAACTGACCGAATTTGGAATGGGTGCAACTAACCGAGTTGCAGTCAGTGTACAGAAATGTTGGTTTTCAATTTTTAACTAGCTTCTAGATGTCACGGTTCAGAATATGCAGTTATTGCACAGGAAAGGTTTTTCTGGGCTATCCCAATTACATTCAGCAATCTTATTGCCAGATTCTCCAAAGATATGACAACGTTGGCCACATAATCCAAGTGATTCCTGAAAAAAAAGCGAAAATGCTGTCAAGGTGAATATTTTTAATCCAGCGTAACAATAATGTATTAGAAATGCACCGTTGTCGTTTGTGTTTCATGTTTCGAAACATACCACCTAATTCCTGTCCGTGATTGAAATTTTTTATTTAATTCCGAATTGTCCAGTCTTATTGCCATTTTTCCGTAACCAGCTAGAAGGACACACTTGACTCAAATATTTAGTGTATCTCAGCACCTGATGTATCTGACAATCAGATCTTTCACTTCTGTAAAGATAAGCCTAATACTAAGCAAAATACGGACAAGATAAGTCCCTATCTCAGACCTCTCAGGAGTTACCTCTTTGCAGGCGCGCCGATACTCGCCAAAGATTTCTTTTGCATATAGTTTCATATGCCCATCGGTAAAATGCGATAAGACTTTGCATGAAAGTTTTATCAAAGGGAATGAATACTCGGTAATTATTGCATAGCACTAACGAAAATAATCTGTTTCTAACGGTGTGATTACTCATGAGGATGTTTTCGGATATATGTAATAATTCAATGCTCTCCTTTTTGACCAACCGCGTTTCTGATTATAAATGGTGATAAAACTGTGGTTGTTTAATTGCAATGTGAAAGTTGTTTTACTTTACTCTTGAGAAACGTAGATTGTCGTTTGTAGATTTTCATGAATAGATGGAGTGATAAACGAAGAAATATGGATATAGTCGACTCAGGAATTAAAAGTAAAAAAATGGAATTGGATTAACAAGACCTTAATTCTTGAGGTAGCTTGGGCATTGGAACACCAAGAATAAGAAGGAAAAGAACCATACAAGCAGACATTACAACATCCTGGAGGTACATGAGCGAACTTAAAGCTGTCACCATTGTTTCCACTTTGTGTTGCTCATTGGCTGAAGGAGATGAATGAAGCTGTGACTAGTGTTGGTGATCTGCATTTGTATTGACGGAGACTATTGATTTTAATCACTAATCATGCAGTATGATAAAGAGCCATCTCGAAGAGAATTAACGAAACTGCATGTCATTGTGGGCACCGCAGCGATTTTTTGTCTGAAAGAATTAATTCGTATCCTTAAATCACACATGTCCTATTTTATGCTAAGATGGTAACATTGCCATAACAATACTAGACTTTTTCGCTTTTTTTATTATAACTTAGAATCCAAAAATAGCCTGCTTGAATACTTTTTGGTTTTTAAAGACACTTATATAACTTTAATGAATTTTTGAATACCTACATATATAAAAAAAAACAACATTCCTCACTACTAATTGCGGCACTTGAGATTTTAATGAAGATGGCATATGTAACTTAAATATTTGAGCTCTACATACAGCTTAAGTAAATCTTTCTCCCAGTAAATAAAAAGCAAGCAAAAAATCAACAAATATTAGAAAATCAAAGAAATCCTTCCAGTGAGTAAAGTTATTTTCATAAGATGTCACTGTTAATCTGTAAATCCTTTTCGCAGAAGGGATTTATCAAATGCCTTTTACAGAATACTTTTGAGTGTAATAAATACTTACCCCCTTTGAATCTGTTCCGCAACTTCAAGAATCATATGGGGCTCCATAGTTACCGAGAGCACTGTCCTTTTACTGATGTTTCCCTTAACCTAATTCACAGTTGAATTGATCTCATGTAAGTAAATTCGTATCTGTGAAGCATGAAAGATAAATTTAGTTTATACCTCTGTAAGAATATTTCGTATATCCTTCATTTGAGCTGCCACGTCTTGTGATACGATTTCCGGCCACAATTCTCGGTTCAGTGGACAATTCACTAGAGGAAAAAATACTTCATCGAAGAGGACTGCCAAACTTTTAACAGTATTTGAAGGTAGGTCCCCTAGTATGATCTCCTTACGAAAATTATCTGTGGTAACAGCCATAGAATATTTTTTGACGAAATAAGCCGATTTTCCTCGGGCGTTGGCAGGAAAAGACAATGCTGGGACAAGGAGCCCAGCACTGTTCAAATTGAGTAAGAGAATCCTTCGCTGAGGATTATTAAGCCAGTCTAAAACAATGAGCTGGAAAATTGCAATGAACACCGATTTACTTACATGAAATTTAGTTCCATTGGGATTTATACCTTCAGGTCCTCCGTTGTTATCATCTTTTGCCATTTTTCATATTTCAGCCGCAACGTCGTCAAAACGTAGGAATAGATGTATTCAAGTCGAGGGTCGTCTTCATCCCCTTCGTTTATCCTTCCTTTCAGCGCTCATCGTTGCGTAATATTTTGAACTCAAATAAATCTCAGCCTGGTAAAAATTACAGTAATTGGATATACGAAATCGGGGACTACATGATGCTTTCCTATGTCCTCAAACTATACATGTATATAACATGTAGACGAAATCATTCTTGTGCTCTCCACTCAAGATTAAAGCAATTTCCGAAAAATGTAAATATAATCACACGAATATATACGACAGAAAATGTAGACTTCAACCGTTGGCTAGGCTATACAGCCTTAAGTGAAGTGATAGAAATTACTATATCGATCAAATAACTACTTTAGAACCGTTAAGAGCCATTGGATATGGTACGGTGTTAGGGTGAGAATTGAAAGTTCCTCTTCCCCCATCAAAGTCTAGATTTTCCAGAAATTTGTGCATAATACATATGTATATGTATGCTCACTAAGGGCCTGAATTTTCGCCTTGGTAATCATGTACGTACACACCAGCATGACCGACATTAAAACAGCTGTTGTTTCCCGTTAATCTACCAAATGGCATGTTTAAACGACACAAATTGACCATCAAAACAATATTATATTATCAATTCTATTCAGGGGTTGTTGGAAAATGCTTGTTATTAAAGAGAAGAGTCCACAAGTGCGACTTAGGAGTTATTAGAATTTACAGATGTGGATGTTGGGAAAAGTGTCGCATTGTCGTTATTAATTACTGGCTGTACCCCGCTGCGCATTGAATAGAATATTGAATAGAATAGAATTAGTAGTACAAAGATAACATGATCTTAAACGTACGAAGTGATTCGGAATTGCACATATAAGTTTTGTAAAAGACTCAGTAGGATGCTGTTCACTGTTTGCTAGCTGGCAAATGATTCCACAAACGAATTCCCTGGACGTAGTAAGTGCGGTCACCATATCGTGATCTACAACGAGGGATCGAAAGGTTCATGTGCCGGGATGATTGCAGGAAGCTCCATCTCTCAAATAGGTATGAAGGCTGTTCACTGTATATAGGTACATATATGAAGGAATTTCAATTTGTTATTCATTAGATAAGTACCTATCGTACAACGCAGCAAGGATGCTACATAAGGAGAGATATGACTATACTGCGGGAATTTCAAGACAAATCGGGTTACATCATTGAATGCATCCAAGAGTTTCGACTGCATCGATAATTGGAAATATCGTACAGACATATGTCAAATAAGGTAGGAAATAAAGGTGGATCTACCATTGAAGATTGAAATAAGGGGAGGGGGGGGGGGAGTCATCTTATAAATAAAGTCGCTTAGTTTACCCACCGCAGTACTGTAGTGAGGTACTAGGAAGGTTTCCGCATTAAGCGGTGTGGATAATGTGTCATTATTTAGTATACTTTTTTTTTTACAAAAAGTAATTTTGAATAGAATAGTAGTTTAGGGTGCAAACTGCAGGAGTCATTCAAACCAAACTTTTCCCAGTTTTACACTCTGGTATATATAATATGGACTGCGGCTACAATTTTGTGTGTCAAAAATAGTTCTTGGGGGGGGGGGAGTCTGTGAAGCGCAATGGTGAACAAGGTGAAAGCTGTATGAGAGGAAAGCATGCATACTTGGAAGAAATTTGTTAGTTTGTTGACTTAGTTGTTTATGTTGTACTGTTGATCGCTTTGGCATCTTCCCCGAGAGTATGTATAGTAAGGTAGTATGGGTGAAAGATACCATATACACCAATTGGTACTTCTCACGGCGAAATAACTATACTTTAGAGAAATAAAAATTGAGATTTTTGGCTCTGTGGGTACTGTAGTAGAGCTTTAATGACAGGAGGTCATTATGCAGAGAATTTAAGTGCTCATGACAGTCGGAGTAATAAAATCTCAGACATAGTAGTGAGAGGAGAAAGACAGACATAGCCTCTTGGGCACGAGGCGAAAGGATGTCTTAGTTGATGAATAACTTGATGAATAACGGAAGTCAGGTTGTATGTTAGTAGTGCTTATATGGTTAGTATGCATGGTCAGCTATAAGATCAAAATGGTGAATCTCGAAGCCTATCCAGACTGAATACGGGCATATCTAAACCTTCACGTGGTCCCTTATGACAGCAACCATAAGGGTTGTATTACCTGTATAAGCCAAGTACAATTCTTTTAGATGTTGCTAATAAGATCTAGGCCCAAACGGTTTGACCAGTTCCGTTACAAAAAGGATATCTTGCATGAAGATAGACATTGGGAGTATTCATGGTCCGTTGATCATGCTCTACGAAAGCTTTACCAAATGGGTAGACCGACATTGGTTAACTTGGTATCACGGGGCTAGAGGAGCCCTGGATAACAAGGATTTATCCATCTCAACTTGGGATGGCCCCTTTATGGGTGCATCGTGATGGCTGTGGTGTTGGGCGCCGTGACCCAAAATCGACAGAGATTGGATAAGTCTCGCTTCTACCAGTAAGTTGATGTCATATCATGCTCTATTGGCACACTGGAACTGGATGAGGTTGAGATCGTTTAGAATCTGCTGTGTGGATGTCTTAGCATTTCCAGACTTTGAAGGCATATGCTTGGCAGCTGCTTTTTTCGTCAATTGTTATAAATTTATTTTTTCCTGACGGGAATCGAGCCCACACTTGTTAGAATTGTTAAAAAAAAAGTTCTTAAATTATTCTATTCTCCATTTTTGACCGATTCTAGCAAGTGTGGGTTCGATTCCCGTCCGTGAAAAAGAAATATAATTGAATTTTGAATTTATTTGTGCGCTTTCATCGTTACTGGTTAATACTAGCTGAAAGCAAAACGTGGATTAGAAGGCTAATTACAAATTAAGAAATTAAAGAAGGAAAATCATCTGTCCTGTTAGCCCAGTAGTAAGAGCAAGCGAAAGGTCCCGGTTTGATACTCCGGACGAGGCGGTTGTTTTTCCTCTTATATTTATGATTTGTTATAAATTGCCGACAAAGAGCAAAAGGTGCCACTAGTAAGGTTTATCAACAGTTCTGGCTTATTTTAATGCACGTCCTCTTCCCACCCAGTCCTCTTAGATTGAGCACTTATGTCCAGATAGGGTCCAGATGGGTTGGCCTCGTATGGATCGTTTCGATAGCTGTCCCTCTAATCAAACCTAAGCCAAAGGTAAAAATTTTAAATATTATTATAATTAGTTATATTAAATAAGAAAATTCTGGATCGATTTTAATAATATTCTAATTTTCTATTATTTGTTTCTAGTAGCATTATGCGATATTTGATAAAAATTAGAATCGTATTAATTTCTGATTGTTTTTAAGACAACCAAAAATTTCTTCTTTTAAAGTTTAGATGACTTTCCAATAATGTGTGCTGTGCGTTCAAAGCAATCTTTATTGAACGACAATGTCTTCATAGTGGTAGATCGGGCACATACAATCCACTGTGTTGGATTGCACAAGGCTCCAAATAAAATATAAAATCATAAGAATTAGACGTAGGACAGACAGACAGTAAGCTCACCTAACATTCGCTGTTTTTCCAAGCACATTTATCAGAATCGAAGCCGTCAGATTCGTCATCTTGTTGTTAATTGTGTTGCACTTTCCAACCACAAATACACATAAGGAAAAACATGGTTGACGAAATTATTAATTAAGTAAATTACAATGCGTTAAGTGCATCACGATCATCAACTTGATAATTCATATTAAAACATCGTTTTTCTTTTTTTCCCTTTGACTTTTCGATGGGAAACCCAGAGTTAGAAAGCAATAGCAGACAGCAAGCACAGCATAAGAAATAATGCTATAATTCCTATGCTATCGCAAAAATTTCATTTGGACCTGCTATCCATGCTGCTGCTATTTTAAATTTCACTATTGGGTTTATTGCGCAATTTGAAGCTCATTTTGTTATTGCTGTTGCTATAGCATGCTTTGGAAAGCAGGGATAGCACTGTCGAATGCTTTAATTCAACGAAACTCAAGATGTGAAAGCACCTGTTGATCATTACATCTCAAAGCATATCTATAATTAGGATAACATTTACAATACATGTAGACACATGTACATATATATATATATATTAAACTTACTCAGCACATTTATGACAGCAAGAATTTCGTTAGCCTTAAGCTCTAATATCTTCACATATTTCCCACTTGCATATCTTCCTGCATATCAGCAAAATTATTCTGAGAGAAAATAATAAAACCGGACGAAATTCAACATTGCTGAGATAATTGAATAAGTGTTCATGGGAACTTTGTAGTTAGGGAAATTCTTTAATTCCGTGATAAGAAATTTGTGTAAGTGTTAATTTAGCTAATTAAGCAGTTTTATAATGTATAAAAAGAGCATATGAATAAGGCATTTTCTAGTTGCTACGATACAGTGAACCAAGACATTTATTTTCCTCAAGTGAGTTTGCTTGAGGCACTGCCATTCAGTAATCATTCTGGTGTACCGATTTAAGGGCTGCTGCACCCACAACAATACTTGCGATATTATACTCTAATGGCCAGTTTCACAGACTAGTTTAAACCAAGGTTTAGTTTAAACCATCCCCCAAATTTAAACGTAGCTTAAACCAAATCGGGTTTCACAGTGCATACTTTTAGCAACGTTTTTACTACTGATTAAACTGTAAACTAAATTAGTTATCGCAGACATTTTGATGACATTTTTCTATCAATCAATTATCAATCAAAATAAGTAAACAGACCAGAAGGTAACAAATAACATATTTGTATTTATATTGACTAATTTTATATATGCCACCATAGAAAAGGGCTGCAAATTTTAGCAGAAGGGAAGTTGAGCTATTGATTTCCCCAGTCCATAAATAAAGACATAAAGTGGAGTGCAAGAAAACGGACAAGTGTAAATTGGAAGACAAAGTGAATGCCTGGAAGGATATCGAATCCGCATATATAATTCCACAAATGGTGAGACATACTTTATTGAGAAATAAATATGACAATATTAAAAAATACTTCAAAAAGAAACTTTGCTATGGAAAAGAGAGAGCTGTATGTTACAGGAAGTGGGTCCAGCAAACCGGTTAATATAACCGACATCTATGTCCAAGTGAAGGAAATTATTTCATCGATGTAGCTACAATTATATGGCCTCAAAAATTCAAATAAAATAAAAATAAAATATTTTATTATCAGATGTGGATCATCTGGAAGATGAGGTTGATTTAGAACACTATACCGATGAGTGCTCAGGAGATCTCGACGTTAGCCAATTTGTTGCGGAGTACCTCGAAGAACCCAAAGGTCGTGTTCTACTATCCACGTTCTATAATTATTACCCATTTCCTGTGCAACTATTCCAGAAAAAGAAGTTTCGTCAGGAAGCAAAGCTTCCAATAGTAAGCCATCAACCCATCCATGCTAAAGGAACCAAGCCGCTGAGATCTCTTTGTCAGATAAACGGCTAAAAAGTTGAAAACGAGCGGAACATGTGGGAAGCACTCGCAGATGCCAAATTACTAGCTGTTGAGAATAATGTGCAAATGAATGGCAGATGAAAAACATCAAGAAGATCGAATGAAAATGATGTAGGAGGTACATGAAATAAAAATGCGGATTTTGGCACACAAGCTAACACTTGATAAAAATAAATCAGATTACATTAATTAAATCAATTAAAAATATAATTGCAATTAAAAGTGTTTGTTTTACATTAAAGAGCTATTTAAGCAAGGTTCTTGAAGTAGGTATTGATTAATAAAGTGCGTACCACGTTTTCATTGGTTGATCTGGGCTTGAGTTCATTCCGAGGAACCGTATTGACAAAATTAACAATTGCTTCTAACTCCTCTGACAGGGCTGGTATTATTCACCATATATTATGCAGGACTGCTGCCGCTACAATTATACTTAAAATTTTTGGGAGCTTCATTCGCATTCCAATAGATACAAAATAAGTAAAAAACGAGTTTTCAAACAAAACTAAGGCCAAGCCGCATGAAAAAATAGAAAATAAACTTTTCTTCACACACAGAGGTGGACTCAGATTTTTTGATTGGGACATTTCTCTTGAATATTCTTTCTCTTCATGAATCAAATCACTTATTACCTCTGATTGATCATACTGAAATATATCGGTGATTGTCAGCGAATAAAATCTGAGTCCACCTCTGTGTGTGAAGAAAAGTTTATTTTCTACTTTTTCATGCGGCTTGGCCTTAGTTTTGTTTGAAAACTCGTTTTTTACTTATTTTATTTTCTGCCTTTTTCACGTTAACTAAATTGTTATTACGTGCTGCATCGAGATATTTTAAAACAATTTTTAAGTCATGTTTGGTGCCGATACGAAAACAAAAATTTTTCGAGTATCAAATCGTTGAAGTACTGCAACGGTTTTCTGAAATTCAAATTATGTTCTAAACAGCGCTTTTTAGCTGTATTCAAACTTGATACCATATAACATGAATTTTCCCGATTTTCGATGTTTTCCACAGACTTTTCCTATTACTATGAAATTTTTTTTAAAAATTTACATGAATTTTTCTCGATTTTTCATGCAAGTTTTCATGATTGTTGAAGAGAAAGTATTGATGCCAGTAGGACGGAAATAAAATGATTCCGTGATTTTTTCGGAAAATTTTCCGGAAAAGTCGGAAAATTCCGGAAATTTTCGGAAAATTTTCCAGAAAAATTGGAAAATTCTGCATTTTTCCTGAAACAGATTTATCACTAATCATATCGATGAAAATTTGTCCGATGATTTTCCCGCTTTTCCGGGTTTTCCACGGAGTTTTCCACAAAAGCAACTTTATGCAACTCTTTTCGCTCTACAACTTTGCCTTAGGTTGCAAAACGCTCAACCGCTTCCTTGGTCTGAAAAACTCCGGAAAAGCGTTTTACATGAATTTTCCTCGATTTTTCTCGAAGTTTTCACAATTGTCGGAGAGAAAGTAATGATGCCAGTTGATAGGGAACTTGATGCTGCATAATTTAGAAAACTTTTTTACCGGAAAATTTTCCGGTAAAGTCGGAAAATTCCGGAAATTTTTTTCGGAAAATTCCGGAAATTTTTTTCGGAAAAATCGGAAAACTCTGCATTTTTCCTGAAACGGATTTATCACTAATCAAATTTGTACCAAATTTTCAAATTATTTTTCCCGATTTTCCGGGTTTTCCATGGAAATTTCCGGTTCAAATTTTGATAGATTCAATTGTCACGCGACATAAACCTGTGTGCCAAATTTGAGCTCGCTGTGATGACGAAAAGTGGGTCTACAGAGTGTCGAAAATAGTAAAAAAGAAATATATAAACAGACAAATTTGTGTACGAGTTAAAAGGAATGGCCTCAAAAATTGGATACCTCCATTTCCAAATCCGATAAATTCGCTCGACACAGTTCCTGGTACGTATAAGAGATTCATTATACAAATTCTCTTCCGTGGTGGTAATTTCTGATAGTGGAGTCTTAATATAACTCCTGGACTGATAGCCACCATATGCAATAATGAAACTGTTAGCAAATTCATGGCTTTCAAAGCGTACGCAAATTCTGGAGTTATATAATATTGTAGAGTCATGAGCAGAATCTGGCCACCTCGCAACAATATACACAATTTTAAGCTGCGAATCACACATTGTCTGCATATTAATTGAAAAAAAGCCTTTTCGGAAACGAAACAATTCACCATTCTGGCCACCTGAAATAATTAATTACCTGAATACAATATAATGGCAAATATAAGTCTAGTTATACCAGGTGATAATATCCTCAAGTATGTACAATCCAATGCGGCGGTGACTCTAGGAGAACGCGCTGAGTGAAAACATCCTGCTCTAGTACTTTGTATTTCCTCTTCAGTATTTCGAAATACCAAATTGTGAAGACTACGGTTAAAACGTTCCGTAAGAAAAGTCACCAAATCTCCAGTCCGCCCAGTCCGGAGCCATATTTTTATCTCAGGATAACGGACTTGCAGTTGTTCTTTTCCTTTAAATGTAATAACTCACTACACCAATATACAACGATTTGTTTACTGTTGTGTAGTTTTGCTACATTTCTTCAATTCCGAGCTATAATTGCTTGTTGAAATGCTTTTTTGATCCACCGATAATATTTTTACAAGCTGTCTTTACATCGAAGATTCGTCAAAGACCCTTTAGCTCCTATTTTCAATTAAAACCAGCCACTTATCGCTTTTACCCGAATAGGTTCTGTCCTGCTTCAAACACCCAAGAAATGCCCCGGTCGTGTACAGGATTTTTATAGGTATCAGCGACCTGAAGTGGAGCGAATTCCAAGCCGCTAGCCATAAGTAGGTACTGCGTTCTTGAACGTATCAAAATGAACGCTTCCAATAAATTTTATATATTTTACAAAAGGGGCAATAGTATAGATTTTGTTAGGAAAACTTCAGAAGATCTACTGTAGTTTTTTTTCCTTGGCCTTCAGGGAGGAGCGCCCGCCCCTGCGCCGTCAAGCTGGATCCGCCACTGCTTTAGATTCTATAGAAGTTTATAAATTTCCAGAAATTTCCTGACTCATGATAATGATGATGACTTTGAGAGTCAATTTATCAAGAATATGAAGCTTGGGAAACTAGCAAAATCACTTTTAGGTCGTATCGAATGAAGCGTTTCAAATATTATTAAACGTATTAATCCCATCTGTATAGTGCTAGCACTAATGAGTCTTCTGTGTACTAAAAGAAATGAATATTCCGTCATATAGCGAAATCCAACTAATATATAACACATTAATTTATTCATTTAATCACTCATTCATTCCTTCATTCATTCATTCATTCATTTATAAGTGATACAGATATTATGTCCATGCATGTATGAATAAATTATATTCACATATTTGTTTGATATTAGATTAATTATAATATTTGAAGAAGTTTTTGCAATGTACAAAGAGACGGGCACGCCCGGTTGCTGATCTGCTTGTGCATTGCAAAACAACAATATAATTAGGATAAGTGCTTTGGGGATATTTGTTTCTGGAATTTTTACTTCTCGGAATTTTGACTTGTCGAGATCTCTGATATTCGGAATATTTCACTACGTATTTTAATTGTCGATATTTTGAAGTCGGGTTTTTTCGTGACGGGATGATTTGTCACAGACCCACCCTTAGAAAAAACAGCAGATTCAAGAACTAAGATGATCACAGTAAGACAAGTGTTAACAAAATGCGATCGAAATCCCTGATCGTTGATTGTATATAGCAAAGTTAACCTAATGACAAGTTTAGAAGCTGTAGGGCAAAATTGTAAAATTTCTGGTGTGTTTTAGAATGAAACAAGTAATTTCATATACTTTCGTCTTTTTCATGTAAGAGGGAAAAGAACGTGGCTATACATTATTGTAGTGCAACTGAGACGAGTTAAAAACAAAAATCGGGAGAACGTAGGATTACCCGAACGAAAAAATCTTATTAAATCCCTAAAAATCCTATTAAACTATTCATAATAATGTTCATCAGGTCACACTACCTCCCATTTTTAAGAAAAAGATAAATTTCGCTTTGGCCCTCAAATAAAATTCTCATTTTTCCCGAAAATATCAGAGAATCCAGCAAGAATTTCTCGCAGTTAATCTCTTCACAGCAGAACGAATGTAAACAGAAGCACGTGCTGCTTAATTAGGCATAGAAATTACACTAACAAACATTGACCATGCCATAAAATGCATTGGCCGATTGTCTCAATTTTTCAGCAAAAACGGGTTTTCACAAAAGCGCGGGAACATTTTAAGAGAGTAAACCGTGAAAACTCTCCCCCATCTCGTTTATTTCCGAAAATGAAACATTTGCTATTCTGTTTCGGTGCATGCAACTTGCGCTTTCACATTTTTTATCTTTATTCATAAAAGTTTTAAAGAGAGTTTCATTTTTTTTCTTTCTCTCTTCCTTTTTTTGCCGTGTGCATTTTAAATGTAAAACACTCGAAAATCTCGCCTGCTTCGTAACTTGTCATTAGGTTAGCTTTGGTATATAGTGCCCATAAAGCAGCCTATTAACGTGGTAGAGTACATGTGGTACGCATATGCAGTGCCCAAATATATAGTAAAACATGAGATTTTGGAATGGTAATCCTACAATGGAGTTGCCCGATTGGTCCCATTATTTCAAATTTTAGTGAAAACTCCGTGTACAAAATATGAGCTCTCGACCTCGAAGCCTTCTAAGGCAGCTACTAAGTACATAGTGAAAAACAAATGTTATGTATGGCATCACCAAGAAGAGGTAACTCAATTTAGCCCATTTTTGAAATTGTATGTACCATTTCTATGAAAACACGACGTAGCAAATTTTTTGCATGGTAACCCTACGAAGTAGTTGCCTGATTGGTCCCATTTCTGAACTTAATTTAAATTTTTGCCTTAAGTAAATCCCGTGTACAAAATGTCAGCGTGAGGCAGTGTCCAAATATATAGTGAAAACCTAAATTTTTGTATGGCAACACCAATAGCTGTGGCCCGATTTGGTCCATTCTTGAACTTGTATATGCAGTTCTTATGAAAACGCCGTGTACAAAATTTGAGCTCTCCACGTCGATGCGTTCTCGGACAGTTTCAAAATATATAATGAAAAACCAATATTTGTGTGACAACATCAAGAAGATGTTCCCCGGTTCAGGCCATTTTTATAATTTTATTTACTATTGCTATGAAAACAACAAGTACCAAATTTTAATTCTGCACCTCACCGCGTTCTCATGCAGTACTAAAATATATATCGTTAAAATCGAAGTTTTTGTATGGCAATCCTACGAAGGAGCTGCCGGATTTGTCCCATTTTTTTATTTAAATTTTCATTTTTTATTAAAAACGCCGTGTACAAAATTTCAGATTTCCACGTCCACGCGTTCTCAGGCAGTTTTTTATATCTCGACAACAGCGCCATCTATCGTCTCTAAAACTATCCTATATTTCAAGCTGGAACCAGCCAAACACATTCACAAAATTTCATTGGAATCGATTGTGCGGCTTCGGAGATTAGCATGTACAAATATCGTGACACTGGATTTAAGTATATATTTTATAACAATTGACCTAGTGAAAAGAATATAATTGGAGAGGTACTGTTGTGAAGAGTTCTTAACTTACTAAATATAACTATTAAAGTATTATATATATTAAATATGTTAAAACAAGAAATTTTTTCATTTTGGAATAAATCTATCTTCTGAATTATGCTTGAATGATGTGATTCTCTCATTAATTCCAAACTAATGAAATATGCCCGAATATTGTGCTTCTCTTCATTGGTTTAGAAGTAATGAAAAACTGATGCTTCCCTCCTGAAAATGCGGCTTTTCTGTGTTGGTAGCACCACCTGTCCTGCTCTTACATACGCAATTAATTCATTGAAAAACGCGACAGTGGTTATATGTGGTGTTTCTCTCTGAATTTTTTCCCGGCGGGCTAAACTTTTTCACTGGAACTGTACTTTTTAACATACATTCATAAAATAGGACTATCCCTTCTGTAGGTAGGCATCGAAAACGTAACAGTGGGTCTGGTGGCGTACTTCTCGTCCAAAAACTGTTTGGGTGGGACAAAAATGTAAAAAGTATGGAAAAGTAAGCAAACGCTTTTCATGCAATAGTGAGAAGAATCAAGATCTAAACAGTAAACAGTAAAAGAGACAGTTCTGTCTCAGGAGAACTTTGAATATTCAATCCATCTTCGATATTTTAGTTAAGTTTTAAAAACCTGTTAAGAAAATTTAAAAAGTGAACTTCCCTTATACCATTTCTCAATTTCGCAAAAATGGTGCAGTAACTAAAAATTCGGGTAAATTCATTCAAGAGGAGAAGCTGTGACGTACGAACAAGAAAGTAAATGAACAGAAATTGTGTAAGTTCGTGCATATACATTATAATATATTGTCCCAAAAATGAAACGCGTACAGACGTAATATGAGACTTCGTAAGTTCTGGCTCCGCTGAAAAAATTTAAAGTAAATTACGTTATTAATGGTTGCCTGACAATTTCTTCTCGAATATCCACGAGCTTGACCTGTATTATTTTACTGAATTTCTTGCATATAAAAGATGAAGAGGATTAGATGTGGTAAAAACTATCGCCTAAATTCGGACAGTCTTCTATAATAATTTCCGTGAAATGGAAACTGAAAAACTAATAGTAAAAACTCGTGACTACTCCAAAAATTGACTAGAATTTATTATAAATTTTCTAATAGAAATTTATAAATGACAAAAATTTATTTTTGACCAGTGATTTCTGATCTGGTGGCCAATTTAGACGGGGACTTTGGAGCTTTCCTAGCCTTCTTCACTTTTGCTTTGACAACCTTGCTTTCATCATTCTGAGATAAGTTCTTCTTCACCTTACTCAAAGTCTTCTTTTTCAGACGACCTTTCCCAATAGATTTCGCAGAGCTAGTAACAGTAGTCATTTGAGATAGCATTGCTTTAGTTTTTGGTGTGCCAGTAGTTGTTTTACAAATGCGTTTCTCTTTCTTTAATCCTTTTACATGAGTTTTCGTAACAGATGGACTCTTTGCTTGATTAATTTGCTTAGCTTGTGCAACCGCTTTCTGTTCCAATACAAACAATCCTGCCGAATTTATGTTATTGAAAACAGTTTCAATATTTTTATTTAAATATTCTAAAAATGACAACGCAGTTGTACAAGTCGTGCATGAAGACTTCTTCGGAGCATTTGTTTTTAAGTAGTTTTCCAAGTACGCCAAATTCTTGGCCATGTTACCACAATTAATACATTGTATGGTCGCCGACTTAGATAGTACGTCAGTAGGTCCTTCCCCAAACTTGGTGATCTTCGTAGCCATATCCCTTTCAAAATCCGTAACTGAATTATGTGGTACTTTATCCAAAGGGCTTTTTGGCTTTTTATCGAGATGGTTGAGCCTGGGTGTACAAGTGTTCTCACCTTTAACACCAATATATCGAGTAATAATATCGCCAATAATATCACCGGATTCAAAATCTCTATTACTTGTTTTATAATCAGATTTTTGCATAATTCACTAACAAAAATGAACTTTTAATTTTGAAACTGAAAATTCTACGCACAAGCTCATCTAAAACTAATCAAGACTAGTCGAAACTTTTGTTTTCCTATATGACCCTGACAGAATCCAAAGCTTACTTATTTTGTTCTTAAATTAATAGTGTACTGTAAAAATTTTTAGTACATCAAGGTAGAAATTTTAGACCGACTGAGTTCCTCCAATTCATGGGCACTATTCTTACGGATTCGATAAATAAACGAATGGTTGACATGGAATGAGAAGACCTCTAACGTATTGTATTTATTGCCATGTTTAATCAGACGTTTTCAGCCAGAATTTTTGAGTTAGGGCCATGACACATTGAAAGCAGAAACAGAAAACAGATACTTGTCAACTATAAATGTTAGGTATTGTATTTTTCAAGAATTTGATGTTAATTGTGAATTAATTTGTTATATCTAATAAAATTAATTATTTTGTCCTCCATAGAGATTTTGTTTCCGTCGCGTGAACCTCTTTGACAATTTTAAAAGAAAGGACGCTAACAATGAAATACAAATTTTAGCTCTCTTTATATTGGCAGTACTGAGCAGAAGCAGAATTTTTGAGATGTGATCAACATTCAAGTTATGCTTCTGCTGGTACCGCTGCCTCTGCTTTCAATTTGTTAGTTGGATGGTTTCAGAAAAAATTCTGCTTCTGTCGCTGCTTTCTGCTTTTAATCTGTCACGGCCTTTATTTTAGTTAACTCGAACATCTGATGAAATTTAAATAATCGATGAAATGGACAATCATTAGTTTCTTGACAAATTTCTATAAATGGATCCTAATCACCGGGTGAAATATCACTCATACATATGTATATTGTTATAATCGATCTGTGACTTCACAGATGTTAGCAGAACACTTAACCATTGGTGGGAGCTACGCCAATATGATTCTGGGCCATATACTACCGTTTTATACATTTAACCACCATCACAATAAAACTGTAAAATAGTTAATGTTATTTGTGTAGGTGATCAAAATAAAACATTTTGTTGCTATAGAAGAGCAGAGAAAGTTAAAGGGAATATCAATCTATCAAAGATACAAAAGCGTATCGAATATACATATTTGATTAAAAACTGAACTCTAAAAAGTGTACATTAAGTTCCAAAATTAATTTGGCAACAAGTACGTGAATATAAAAATGTAATTTTCTCGGATGATAAATTGTACGCCAACCCTATAATTCTCAAGCCATGAAATAAATATGAAAGTACCATGATACAAAGATTAACAATATATGGCCGAATTATCTGTCAATTGGTTGCTTGCCCCATTTCGCGACAATTTAAATTTGTTCGTCTCAACTTTAATCGTCCTTATCGAAGAGAAATAAAATATCTATTTGGAAATGCCTTTATTTTCGCACTAGCTCATAATTAATATTTGACGACCAGAATTGTCGAGAGTCCGGTGCACAGTTGTAATATACATGAACATAATATATTACACATATAATGGGTAGATTGTGGCTAGCTTGATTAACGCCAACCTGGAGGGATTTAGTTATTAGCACAGCACGTTCGCATTATCCTGAAGAACATTATATTAAAGCAGCACAAAAAGTAAGTTAATCGTGTAGTGAACTTTTTTCTAATATTAAGGGTAGTCCAAATCACAATAGTGAAATTATTAAAATAACCAAGGATCGGTCGTTTGAAGATCTGGTATTGCAGATCAAGCCTGACTTTCCAGGTATATTCAGCAAAGATCTTAGTAAAGTTATTACAGGGTTTCATGCCGAAACACGTATCAACTCATTATTTGCCCCAAAGTTCTATTTTACAAATTGTATACGGTTCCCTTTCAACTTCGCCCTAAAGTCGAGTCCTACGTAGAAAGATTGAATGGATTTAAGGATTCGGTTATAGGATGGCCGGCTAGATACGAAGAATGGATGGGATGTAATGAATAAATGCTCTTGCTTAAATGGGTTAGATAGATGGGATGCCTGCGAAGCCTTGATGGGGGTAGGATTGACTGGAAAAGATGGCTAGGTAGATGGGATGGGATGAATTGGATGGATTAGATGGATATGAATGGACCGATAATATGGAAGGGGGTGGTGGCAGATAGATGGGATGAACGCATATAATTTCCGCTAGGAAAAATGGATGGATGAGATGAATTGAAGGATTACTGGAAGTATGAAGTGGCTAGATGGATTGGATGGTTAAATGGAATAAATGGAGCAAAAGAAGGATAGGTGATAGAGAATGGACGCGACAGAGAAAGTGAGAGAAGTTAGGGTGGCACCACGTAGCTGAAGCTAAAATTCGCTGCAACTTTTAAAAACTAATTCAGAATAGGAATGCGTAAATATTTAAGAATATAATATGTATTTTATTTACATTTTTGCCAATTTTGTTATTGACAAATCAAAGTTATGTAAAATTTTAACATGCTTTTTTTTTTAATTAAAACATTTTTTTTTACTACGGTAAGTTTTCTCTATACGAATTACTACTATAAATGCCTACTCCAATTTCTCGTAACTATAGCGGAATTTGAATCTAGAAAATCTTCTCTTTTCACTATGATTTGAAGGCGGCATTATCCATGAGTTCTATATCTGGAAGCTCGCGAAAATTAAATTCCTTTGGATCTGGCTTTGAATATGTTTTTCCTAAAAACAAAACTGGAATATGACATACAGGCTCATATCATCATAATTTTTTTTTTATAATCATCTTCATTAAAGTGACGGAAACATACGTACGCACATTTTCCTGAAGGTAGAAAATTTAAGCGGCAGGCAATTATCCACTTATCAAACATTATATTTCTACTCTCAGGAAACTTAAGAGATTTCAAATCAGGATTATCCCTCTTAGCTTTATTGCAATGCAGCACTTTACATTTAACTCCCCATATCGTTTCTTGATCCATTTTTAAAAGAAAAAGAGTACGAAATCAAATTTATCAAACTTATTACCTACTATACTTTTTAATACAAAAATCAAGCCAATTAAAGAAAGAGGAGATTATTATACACATATAGGTATGTATACATACCTATTAATGTATATTTAGTTTTTTAAGATAATTATAACTTTTAGTCAATAAAATAAAAATGTTTAAGAGTTTTATGAACATTCAAATAGAATTATAAAATATGTACACATTTTATATTGCGTTAAAATAAAACCAACAGCAAATCCATCTTCACTTCCAAGAATTAACTTCAATTCATACCACATTTGGGCCGTTAAAAATTCTTATTAGGGTAGACTCGTAGACGAGCAATAAGCATTTATTTCTTCTTAGGAATTTACAGAAAATGTTTCGGCAGAATTTACATTCACTTTGTAATTTGGACTTACAATTTCAGATGCAATACTTTCATGTGTGCCATTGTCGGCCTCCAATGCATAAAAGTTCTAAATCGCTTGATGGCATAGGTAGTCGAGAATATTTTTGTTAGCAATGCTATTACAATGCTGTTTCATAGCTTTCCCGTACATACCCGTGCAAACCAAAAATCCACCCTTAACTTTTCTCGCTTTCCCTGCCGCGTCCATCATATCACCTATCCTTCCTTTTCTCCATTCATTCCATTTAATCATCCAATTCGTCTAGATTCCCCCCCCCCCCCCCCCTTCCATTCTATCGATCCATCTACATACATATATTCGTCTAATCCATCCTATAACCGACCCCTTAAGTGCATTCATTGATTTTGTCAACAAAATTTATTCTAAAATAAATTTAACGTACTAATGAAATATTACAACAATTAAAAAAATAAAAGGTGCGCAGAATCACAATAATTGTGTATTTTTTCCCACGCTTACGCTATCGCATTCACCTAAATACCATAAAAACCACGTCAAATGTGCAAAACTGCAATCATAATAAACTACAAACAAAAAATTCTGATGAAAATGTTTTCGCATTTTGTCTCTTTTCCCTATGCTTGCCAGGCGGTAGGCAGGCAGACCAAGCAATCCAGCTTCCAAGAATAATGTCTCAGAAAACAGTGCTTATCGCTAGAAGCAAATATAAATGAAGTTAGGGCTGCCATCTCTAAGATTATGAATCTAAGGCAACGAGTTCAAAAGCCCCGGATTTGTTAGCATAAAGCCCGGACATTCTTCCCAGATAATGATCCTTATTTTACTTACTAATGAAAAGGATTCAAATTGTTACACCGTCTCTATCTTTATTTATTTACTATAAAATTAGTCATTTTACAAAAAACTGTAAAACAGTAAAACGAAATGATGCCAACGAAATAAGAAAAATCTCTCTTCCATTTAGGAACAAAAATAAATCGTCTAAGTTAAAGATACAATTTTATTTCTGTAGAAAGAAAATATAAATTATGTCATATTAACTAAGGGAACTAAAATCATCTTATTACCTTTTATACCATTCAGTCTGCCATATAGCTTTCAAAACAGCAAGGACAGCAATTACAAATACATTTTCAAAGCACAATAATTTTTGGAAATACGCTTCACGTTCAAGAAAATGCTATTGAAAAATATTTAATGATTATACAGGGTGTTTCACAAGTGGTGGATAATAATGAAGGAGGTGATAGGTCATGTCGAGAAATGAAAAAAATTGTATGGCAGAGGGTGGTGCATTCTCATCCCTTTCCGGGATAATCGGGGTTAAAGGACTAAGGGTACGTGAAACGTAGGTTTGTACTAAAACAGTTATATCTCCTAAACGACAAACAGTAGAAAGATGGTTGGGGTGATAATTTATAGAGAACCTCCTGCCCTTTGATTCAATGGGTCAGTGCTTCTTCTACAGTATGTATTTTAGAAGAAACGGTCTGCCAAGCTTCAAGTTTCAGCTTTTGTACCTAATTTTTTTGTGTTTGAAGCAAAAAAACTAAAATAAAAACCCTATAATTTTTTTTCTGTGTTACTCTTGTTAGAAGCTAAGATTGTTTTCTTTAAAACGCACTTTGTTTTCATTTCGTACCTTTCACCGTTTGTGAGTTATGACCCAAAAATTAATCCAATGCATGAAAAGTATACCTTGCAAGAATATGTGAAATAGTATTAAAACCATAAACAACATTTTTATATTTATTTATTATGATCAAGATAGGAACAATTAATAACATTAACTATTTAAACTATTTTCTAAATGCCCCCCGTCATTTTGAATATGAAGTAAAGCCCTCTGCTTAATAGATCTTTTAAGATCAGTTGCTGCCAAATCCTCTTTAATTTTGTTGGAAGTTTCTTGGACTCTGTGTATAAGTTCGTCTCTTGATGATATTTCCGAAGCGTACACAATCTCCTTTATAGTTCCCCAGAGGTAAAAGTCTAAGAGTGTTAAATCAGGAGACCGTGGTGGCTAAGGAAAAAGACCGTGCCGTCCAATCCACTTATTTCGATAATTGGTGTTCATCCACTGCTCTTGCACAGGAGTAACGTGGTAAGGATACATGCCTTCCTTTTTTAGAATTCTCCAAACAGTTGGCACAGACATTCCTACGCGAAAAGCTAAGCGCCTAGTTCCTTTAGCAGGATCATTCCTTGTCATTTCTAGAACCCTCTCCTTTGCTTCAATTGTAGTCGTTAAAGGATTGAAGGCTTCTCTCGACACATTTCCAAAGTTGCAATATTTCTTTGGTAGGTTCTTTGAAAGACACGTACGGATGGAAGCCTTCTCGTCGGAAATCTTCGATGATATTCGCGTTGAGCCTCAAGGGAAGTTCTGTCGCTATAACCGTAACAGTACACTATGTCCGCGTATTCGTCATTGGAAAATGAAGCCATCGTTGCTTTAAAGTTTTTCTTCTTAGTTTTGAATTGCGAATAATGAAATCTTTGAGAAAATGAGAGGCGTGTATTTTATGATTTTATAATACTTATCCCGATTTTCTTCAACATGTAGTGGAAGAATATTTGTGTCATAACTCAAAAACGGTGAAAGGTACAAAATGAAAACAAAGTGCATTTTAAAGAAAACAATCTTAGCTTCTAACAGGAGTAACACAGAAAAAAAAAATTATAAGGTTTTTATTTTAGTTTTTTTGCTTCAAACACAAAAAAATGAGGTACAAAAGCTGAAACTTGAAGTTTGGCAGACCGTTTCTTCTAAACTACATACTGTAGAAGAAGCATTGATACAATGAATCAAAGGGCAGGAGGTTCTCTATAAATTAGCACCCCGACCATCTTTCTACTATTTGTCGTTTAGAAGATATAACTTTTTTAGTACAAACCTACGTTTCACGTACCCTCAGTCCTTTAACCCCAATTATCTCGGAAAGGGTTGAGAATGCACCCCCTCTGCCGTACAATTTTTTTCATTTCTCGACATGACCTATCGCCTCCTTCATTATTATCCACCACTTGTGAAACACCCTGTATAAGAAATAAAACGTGCTCTTGAGGAGAGAATCAATTTAAAAGTTTGGAAAATACATTTCACTTTATTTTATATCCATTCAAAACAGAATTGGAAACAATGGAGTTAACGGATTTTATTGGCTAGGTACCTGCCCATGACTTAGAAATGGAATTAGTTGAATTTCAAAGAAGTAGTGTTGAAAAATAAATTTGAAAATTTGATTTCCGAAGTAGAGGGAAAAATTAAATTAGTGCAGATAATAATGATCCCACACTAAAAATTGAAAATAACGTATTATACGTATGGGATTCTTTACCAAATAATTTTATACCAACGAAGAAACTTGCTAAGGCTGTTTCAACGATGTTTGGGTTCACATATTCATGTAAATAATTGTTTTCTTCGATGAATTTTCAAAAATCTACCAATAGAAATTAGCTTGGAAATGAATTGACTGCGAAATGCGTTAAACTAATGAATACGGAATATTAACTTAATATTAAAAAACTATCTGAAAATAAACAACAACAGATTTCTCATTAAATATACCTACTTCAACTTTATTATGCACACACATACCTATAACTATATATCTATAAATAATATTTCATAATATCCATATATGATTTTTTTCTTCTTTTTCCATTCCAATACTCAGCGCAGGGGCGACTCCCGACTGGGCATGGTGTCATCTGGCGTGGTATTCATGGTATCACCCCATTTATATCAATTTTTCACATTGATTTTAATTTTTTTAATTTTTTTTAAAAGTTGGAAAACAACAAGTAAAAAATCTAGAATTGGTCTAAGACCAATTCTTATGATATCCTATATGAATGCCCGTATGAAATTTCGTATGGTCACCGATTTATGCACGTTTGATTTTTAAAGTGGTTTTTCGCATATATTTCTAGAACGGTTAGTCGGACAGGAAAAAATATTATAGCCAATTTTATAGGATTTCGTATTTTGAAAAAGTTTTTAGTACAATAAAAATGTCTAGGACTGATCGTTTTTACAGTATATGTAAAAAACCTAAATTTTTATATGGCAACACCAAGAAGAGGTTTCCCGATATAGCCCAAATATATAGTGCAAAACGAAATTTTTGTATGGCAGCCCCACGAAGGAGCTGCCCGACTTGCCTTATTTTGAAACATAATTTTAATTTTTTTTTTTCAAATTCGATGCACAAAATTTCTGCTTTCTTAGTGAGTGTGTTCTCAAGTCATCGTGCGCACAGAGGGACGGGCAGACAAACAGACGGACGGAGATGCAAAAATCAAAATAGCTTTTAATATTATGCGGGTGTCCAATCCATTTTGCTCTACTTCTTACCTATACCCTTTAGATTTCATGTAGGGTATAAAAAGGCAACGCAAAATTTTTAGAGGATTTTGAAAGTGAGAACCAAAAAAAGTAGTTTTCAACCATCTCCCCCTCCCATTTTCTAAGACTCGCGAGCTAGTACTAAAAAAACGAATGAATAAAATTTGACCAACTCATCAAAAAGGTTTGACATCACTGTAGGGTAGAATATGAAAAAAAACTTACAAACATAAGAGATAATCCTGTTCCAAGAACAGGCAACTTAAGCTAGTTGAGAATAAATATTATTTCACACTTGTAAAGCAGGCTATACAATGAAATCATATTATTGGAATAGAACACATACGTTCTGCAAATGAGTTATTCAATTTAGTATAAAATTTATGGCTCAGTAGTAAATGAGAACAGCCTGAAAGTTATGGACTTGCATGTCAACGATAATAAAATGAAATAGATTTGCCGCCGATGTTATAACTTTATGTGTTCATAAATTCGCAAGATTTGCAACATTTTTTTAGTGTTTTAAGGAAGAAATGTGCAAAAAGGAAAGAATGTATCCATTGCAAAGAAAAAAATTATCCATTCGTAATTACATTTCTCCAAATGGAAATACTTATGAAAGACCCAAATATTTCTGATAGTAATAACGATAAAAGATAAGGTAAGCTTTTAAAGATGAAATTATATACAAAATTAATGTTAAGAAATTTTACTGTTATTAAAGTTTAAAATTTAAAATTTAAATTTTTAAATTTGTGAACTTGAAAAAGAACTAAATGCTTTTTAATTAAATTTCTTTTTTATTTATTTAAAAAAAAACTTCCGAGCACTTATCTTACTTTGCAGGTATTTTTCAATACGTACAATATGTGCTGTGCTGTTGAAAAACATTTTCTTATACTAACAAAATATTGTGAAAATCAACAATTACATTGTTGATTAACAGTCGGACTGTTGATAAATATATCTGTGGTTAACAAACTGTTTGATTGTTGATTAAGCATCCGTTATCGGATATACAATTATATAGTTACTCAACAGGTATTTTGCAAATTGACAAATATTCTGGTTGCTGATTCATTTTTTTTCTTCTTCTATACAAGTGGTTAACTTTACTATTGCTCTTCAACTATTTTCTATTATAGGTTAATATTAGTACTAAAATTCCTTGATAGGCTCATTTTCATAAGGTAATTTTGGTTGATTTTACCAAGTTTTTTCTTTGAGTGTAGTTTCAAATTGTGTCGTAAAAGTGTGGCCTGCAAAGTCAAAGATTACTAACCAAGAAGTCTGCCAGTTGAAAATCAATGTTTGTATAACGGCAACAAGTTGGTTTTGAAAAAAAAACGAGAAGATGAAATCTTAGAGCTGATACATTCCGATCACATTGGATCCACTCGTATGAAGCAAACCGCAAGAAGTTAAGTTCATATTATGAATTTAAATAAAAAAGTACAGCGGTTTGTACGAACCACTGACATGTATGTAAATGGACTGCTCGTTCAACCATAAATGCCTGAAAACAAATGGCACCAGTTTCATATTCCTGTCTCTTTCCGTGAGAGCATACTTTTCCACTGAACTGTAACGATTGGGAACGACAAATTGGTTGAGATTCAGCGGTATTTACAGAACTGGCAATTTGGTAATTAAAACTTTCCTACCAAAACAGCCTTGTAAAAAACACTTTCTTCGACTCATAATTAAAGTTTAATAACACAAATCGTGCCAAATAGTTTTCTGGTAAATTCGGTATTTAAATATAGCACTAAATTACGACAGTTGGTTGCATTAACAGTGAGAGCATACTTTTGAGATCAAAACTAGTGCCACATGCGATCAGTCAGACCATTTATATACATGGTTCGCATCTGTTTTAGCTGTTAATGAACATTAAATGCAAACAAGTCGTATACCTCAGAATACCAAAAAAACGTCTTTTGTATTCGAAAGAATTCGCAATGACCTAGTTTATTTTTGGAAATTTGAATTTCTCACTGTCGTGGACTCGGACAGTAAGTGGATCGAAGTGCATCATTTACTTAAGTACACTCCTGATTACATTATTGAAAAACTTAAATGTAGTTTTTCTTATTACAGATTTTCCGTTGAAATTTGTAGTGATAATGGACCACACTTTTCGTCAATTAAGTTCATTGAGTTCTGTGAAAAAAGTGGTATCGAAGTAACTAAATCGCCTCCTTATCATCTGCAAAGTAACGGCTTAGTAGAACGTGGAGTTGCCGAAGTTAAATGAGCGAGATTTTTTTTCGACAACAAATATTCATAGCTCAATATCTATGAGAAAATTTACCAAATTTTATTCAATTACTGGCATACTCCAACAACGACCACAAAGGTATCTCCAGCAGAATTAGCTTTTAAATTAAGTTTACTTGGTGGTAATAATACTTTTAAGGCAAAATTTAATGATTACGACTTAAAATAAAAGAGAATATTAAACAAAACGTATTAAAAAAATCTTCGAAAACCAATTCCTACTTTCATAAAAGGGAAGACAGTCATGTATTGTAGTTATTACCAAAATAATGCAAAATGGGTACCTGCTATTTTCACAAGCAAAAAAAGAAACATAATATTAGAAATAGAAATTGCAGTCCAAAGGCTGGAGGTAAGCCAAAAGTGAATTTAAGTTTTAATGAATGGAAAACTAAATATAGCGCAGATAATATGTAGTTAATAATAAGATTGAATAAAAGTAAAGTGAAATTAATGTTGAATACAATACACATGTTAACATAGTGTAGATAGTACAAAATAGTGTAACCAGTCTAAGGGGGTAAGAGTGGTGTATATTAATGATCAATATAATCTATATTCCTCTAATACAGAGAAGACACTTTCTCATGTTAATAAAATTGTTTGGTACATAGTTAGCTGGCTCAACATCTAGAAAGCCATATGTCCTTCTTCTCCTTTGGACACCCGACTTGGCTTCAATTGAATTATAATCGTAAGTACATCATTATTTCATTTACAGTTTGTATAAAACTTGTGCTTTTTGAATTACGCTGAGGAAAATATATAATATTATCAACAAATAGGACACCTAGAAACAAAAGTTGATCTTTTCCATCTTGAAAATAAGAAATGATGCAAAAATATAGGTAATGTATTTTAATTTCATTCAAACTAAAAAAGTGCTTATAAGGCAGGTAAACAAACAGCAGTAAGACGTGGAATTTTTCTTTTTCATAAAATCTAGACAAAATAACCGGGTTCCGTACCATCGTACAAAATTTAACGCTATGTACTTTTTATTAATTTTTTCAAATGAGAGTAGGCGTTATGTGAAAAAATATTGCTGTCACTTGAAGAAAAATTGCTACTTATGATAATAATAATAATGAATGAGAATAAAACGCGGAAGAAAACGCTGTATGGGAGCCCCCTTTAATTTTTAATTTAATTTAATTTTTATTATTTGTTGTTATATCGCCAATAGAAAAACATATTCTGTGGCAATTTCAACTGCCTACCATGAGATACAGCCTGGTGCCGGACGGACGGACAGCGAGATCTTAGTAATAGGTTTCCCGTTGTTACCCTTTGGGTACGGAACCCTAAAAAGCATAAAAAAGAACAAAAGTGACGACATCCTCACACACAGCTGTTTATACACGCTACAGCGAATGCCATTATCAGCTTTACAGATGTGATGGAGGTATACGAAAAATTGTTATTGGCTTATATTAGCTGTGTTCTTTTGGTTCCGTGTAGTGTTCTGCAAAACAGAGGCGATTGCTAATTGAATTGATTTGTAGAGTGCATACACTGACATGTATATAAATGGAATGCATGTTGAACCAAAACTGCATGAAAGCAAATGGCACCACTTTCATATTCCTATCTCTTTCCGTGAAAGCATACTTTCCCACTGAACTGTAACGATTGGGAACGGGCAATTGCTTGAGGTTCAGCGGTATTTACAACCAAAACAGCCTTGTAAAAGACACTTCCTTCGAATCATATTTTTAAATGCTTTTGTGGTATCCCACTGACATGCATATAAGTAAATTCACAAGTAATTTAAATATAGCGCCAGTTTACGACAGTTGGTAGCATTGACAGTGAGAGCATACTTTCTGAAATCAAAACTGGTGTTACATGATACAGGAGATCAGTGCGACCATTTATATACATGTCAGTGAGTGCATAGCAGTAAAAAAAGTTTTAAAAGTATAGAGAAAATAATCAAGGTGTCATGACTTTAATTCTTACAAAACGCTAAACCTATCAAACTTTGTTCCGAATTTATCAAGCTATATTTTAACATTTTGCAAGGATTCAAGTCATGGCAGTTTGATTATTTTCTCTTTACTGTCGAAAATTTTTCTACTGCTATGCATTTTACAAATTGTTTATGTTCCCCTGATTAATTCAAAAATGCAGAAAAAGCTTTGAATTCCCTATACGAATAAATATAGAATTGCCACGGAAAAGTCTGGGAATTCCATGCGAAAATAGTAAGGAAATAACATTGAAATCTGTTAGATTTCCACGTTCAGTTCCAACTACCAATACAATCAAAGACTGGGAATCTCAGCGCAATTCCCTTCGGCTAAGGAATCGGAAATCCGTAGTACGGATTTCCAGGTAAACTCGTCAAAAATGACGGGGAAAACGACCGGAATACCATTCGAATTCCTAAATGGGTTATATTACAAAAACTTGCGTAATAAAACAACAGCGAATTCGAAATAAAATCTTACAAAAAAAAACTAAAGCACTAAAAAACTCAAAATAATTCTGTTACAACTGGAAAACTATTGATAATAACTCAAAACTGATTCTTCTGCAACATGTAATCGATTTCACTTTTGGGCCATGAGTTTAGATCAAGCTCACAAAATGCTACGC
Source organism: Dioctria linearis (assembly GCA_963930735.1). Lineage (NCBI taxonomy): Eukaryota > Metazoa > Arthropoda > Insecta > Diptera > Asilidae > Dioctria > Dioctria linearis. Next base: position 237,226,124 of record OZ005741.1, read on the forward strand.
AAACAACAATTGCTATTGCAGTGTCATGAAATTGTGAACTAAATCCTAAAGGTGTAGAGCGCATCATATACACACCACTTGATATTGATGTGCAAAAATTAACATAAAAAAAAAACATTTATCAGGAAAAACATCCCACCCCACTGCATTCTATGTACATGCATAAGAATGGTATGCAAAATATAAAAAATAAAATAAAAGTCATGTCCACTTGCCTATGGACAAGCGAAATGCACTATGCACATAAAAGCCTCATGTATCAATGAATACACGACGATAAAGCTGAACGCTATGATTATGCTTTACAATAAGAAAAGCAAATTCAACAGCACACGGTACTAGAGAGTAAACATTCAATGAAAAGCATTACATTGTATCTTTCTTTGCTTTCTTCTACCTGCCTGAAACTTTATGCCCGCTGTGCAAAAGGAAATATGATCAATAATGAATATAGCAATGACCGAAGGTGCATGATTGGTCAGAAATATTGGAAATAAGTGATGTCAGCAGATCTCAAAGTGTATAAAATCAGTTAATTAGATTGAATAAATCAGAATTAATTTTTAACTCCAGGTGTTTTAATAATTTCGTGACCTAACTGAGAGCTCCCATAGCTCCAACATGGAAACACCAAAAGGTAATTGAGCTTCTACAGCTCTTACTTTTGCATTACTGAGTGAGCTCCTTAGCTCTGGTAATTTTCCTGGCTATCCACATAGCGAGCTCTATACCTACCTCCTACCTAGATAAGCCGCTTTACGAAGCAATCTGACAACTCCAACATTATTTTTCTATCGACAGATTTTTAAGAATAAAAGAAACAGCTTTACACAAAGGTAGGATACACAGTAAGAACCCTTTGGTCTCTAGTCTCCAGTTTGCGGAGACTAAAATCTGCAAAATGTTTAAGCGACATGAGACTTTTGTTTCTGACGATCAAAAAATTAGGACTCTGGAGAGCATAAGAGAAAAGTGTCTAGAGACACGCCTCTGAAGTGTATACACGAATGTTATGTTTGGTCTCTAGAGATCTTTGCTAATTGTTAAGAAAGAGATTTTTAGAAAGAATTGTTCCCAAAGTTATTAATAATTTTATGTTATACAAAAAGTGAAAAACCCTAAAAAACATATATCCTTTGTGTAAAAATCTTACGGGATAAAGGATAACAGAAGATATTTATGTGCTTTTTTTTTTAAATAAACAAACCTCTATTGATGAACTTCCCAACTCGCAACTTGAGGTTTTAATAATTTACTAAGAACATTATTAAATTTTTAAGGATGCGTTTTGAAATATTGAAGGACATTTGTATTATCCTTAATTTTTTTCCTTATATAAGGCATTTTTTTAAAAATGATTTTCCTTGAAACATTGAACTTTTAAATTTAAAATAACCTACAGACCATGCCTCTATGATAATTAGAACCAAAGAGTATGATTTTTTTTTTAAAATAATGCAGCATACCATCCAAACTTTTTTTAAGGATTTCAGAGTCCTTTAATGTAGGCAGCATACATCGTAGGACAGAAAAAAAAGTTTCAGCAAGAGAAGAACGATGTTGGGTTGGGAAGGTGCGAATTTTGATCGATGTTCTTTAATAAATTAAGCAAAAATTAACCAAAAATTCACTCCACTCTATTCTTTTTTCTTTCCGAGTACAGTTAACTGACAGAACAGAACACACAAACAGTCTCCGTAGATCTGAAGATGAGAATTGAGTGAACTTATGAGATCGGAGGACCTGTTTGCTTTGAAAAACACGACAGGAGACCGTACACCAAGAAAGTCTCTAGAGATTTTGTATCTTTATCGTGAGCAATCCGGACGCAGGCAGATATCATTGACGCTCGTTTTTCAGCTATTGCGCAGAGGCGTATAGTACGGCTTAGCATCGACTCATAATAAAAACAAGTGAAAAAGCTAGAATTGGTCTAAGACCAATTCTTATGATACCCTAGATGAATGCCCTTATGAAATTTCGTATGGTCACCCACTTGAGCAATTTTGATTTTGTGCATTGGTTTCTAGCATGTATTTCTAGAATGGCTCGTCGGACAGAAAAAATGATTATAACCAATTTTATAGGATTTCATATTCTGAAGAAGCTTTTAGTACAATAAAAATGTGTAGGACTGATCGTTTTCAAAGTATCTGTAAAAAACCAAAATTTTTATATGGCAACACCAAGAAGGGGTTCCCCGATTTAGTCCATTTTTGAAATTTTATTTGCTATTCCTATGAAAACACAATGTACCAAATTTCAGCTTTCTATGGCGACGTGTTCTCAGGTAATGTCCAAATATATAGTGGAAAACGAAATTTTTGTATGGCAGTCCCATGAAGGAGTTGCCCGATTTGTCTCATTCTCGAACTTAATTTTACTTTTTTTTTAATGTACGTGTACAAAATTTCACCTTTCTAAGTGAACGCGCTCTCGAGTTATCGTGCGCACGGGCGGACGGACGGACGGACGGACAGACGGACATGCAAAAATCAAAATAACTTTTAATTTTATGCGGGGGTGTCCAATCCATTTTGCTCTACGGAATGACAAACTTCGTTTACCCTATAGATTTCATATAGGGTATAAAAAGAAAAAAAAATATGTAGAATTACTATCGCGGGCGTTATTTTGTATGACAATGTCGCCATACTTCACCAAGGGGACTTAAGATTTAGTTCACAAAAGCAAAGGGTAGTAAAGAATGCACTGCAATAGTAATTGTTGCTTGAAATGCATTTTGCGAGGCTGATTAAAACTCATGGCCTAAAAGTGAAATTAATTACAGTTGTAATGCATCTATGATAAGATAAAAAGATGTGTCAATCGACCTAATAAATAGATGCATTGCAAGATTACATTTATTAAGAACAAATAAAAAATAATTGCATGCGTTGCAACATAATGACAAACATAGCATGTTAAAAGCAAGCATATCATGCAAGCAGAATTACCATATGGACCAATGCACTCAAGCACCGTACAAGTGGACCAGGTGATTCTTGCATTTTTACGATGTACTGACCCTCAATAAATCTACTCGCTGATATGGGTCATTTTTGTACGCATAAATATTTGTAAACAAAGAGGGGAAGGCGTCCGTGTAAATCATGTTTTCATAAGTTATATTTTTTAATGCGTAATATTGCTTCAGGTTTTTTAGGAATTTACTTAGACTTCAGTGTTTGGAAAATATGTTGAACAAGTGTTAAGATTGTATAAATGGAATTGAATAATAAACAAGTTAATTTTTGGCCTGTGAAGGAAGAATGGCGGACTTTATCTTAGATCTGCAGATCCTCATCCAAAAACTTTAGGCTGTCTAAGACGCTAAATTCTCCATAGTATGAGATATAGGCACATCGTGCTCGTCAATCACAATATCCAGATCTACAATCTAAAGAAGAGCTCAGCAGTACTATACATCGACGCTTAAGAAAGCTGAAAAGAAGCAAAAGTTATCCAATTATTACACAGTGCAGCAGAATTGGCTTTGAGTTATTATCAACAACTGTTGTTTTAGTTTTTATATTTTGAAGTCCGTTTTTATTTTATTTTTTTTTTAAAGATTTTCAGGGTTATGTATTCCCGCCCTACTTCATTCCACTAAGTATTCCTTTTCAACATTCATAATAATTTCTAACGAGTAACATAGTCAAACTAATCAAATTACTAGTCAAGGAAAATGCCGACCCGTACTTAGCAATCATGACGCAACCTCCAAATTGGTATTGGAGGTAAAATCACGTTGAACCATTTCGTGTAATGACGTATTCTATGGGTGCCAAGCAACCGATTCTATCAGAACGATTAAGTAACAATGCTACCATCAGCGCTCTCATGAGACAGAGTATATCCTGACCCAATGAGTACCAGTTACTAGTGAATGCTTGACATTAACTTACTGGTCAAAGTGAAGACCTATCTAAAATTTCTGCCGATCTGTAGGTCGCGGCACCCGGTTAATTTAGCGCAATTCCACGCCGAAAGCCAAATATCTTAGCATACATTCATAAGAAACCATCTTTCAGATTTTCAGACGCTGTATGCAATTTATATAAAGGACATACTTCTCTGTTCAAAGATGAATTTCCGCCTGTTATGTAAGACTCAGACATTCCCTCTCTGTCCGCAAATCATCAGGGGGCTTTCTCCGTGTTGAGGTAAATAGTAAAACATAACTATCCACGGCTCCTCAATCCCGTGGCTCCAAGTTAGCAATGTGGGCTACCCAGTTGGTGTGGCTCCGTACTCCATGACCATAAGGCCATGGTTACTCCCAGTAGTATATTCTAGCAGATATCCTTTTACGGGAATTGGGACTGGTTAGTCTATTCGGGTTTAAGATCCTTTTAGCACAAATGGTGCTAGCGGGCTAGCGAGAACAACGTGAATATTAAAATATGTCCATTTATGTCTGGAGAGGCTAGAGATTACAGCCAGTAATCTTATAGCTGCCATGCATACTTGACATATTAGAACGACTATCATGCATGCTTAACTTCTCCAATCAGTCAACTACTATCGTCTTCGCCCCCTAATCAAGTGGCGATATTTTATTTATTTTGTGTCTCCTTCTCCTTAGTGCCATTCGTACCCTTAAGTACTCACAGAGCCAAATATCTCATATTTATTTATTTCCCAGTGGAATCGCGCATGTGAGCACATAGCTTCTTTGTACATGAACTACTATCACAGTACCCTACTACAGTGCCAACAGTGGGAGATCAAAAAGCGATCTTCGATACAACAACTTCCTTCCTTCCGTATTATAGTCTTTTAGGCCGCCGCGGGTGGCAAGTTACAGTAATACCAGAGTGAACCAAAAAATTGTATGGCATGATTAAGAAAATATGCTAGTTTCAAAAAACAATTTTTCTATCTATGAAGGTGATTTTTACCGCAGATTACAGTTAATCCTCTAGGCTTTCCAAAAAATGCCACATTATTACTCCACCCCGTAATGTCGCTTGTTATAGGTCGTAAAAAAATGTTAAAGGTTTCCCAATTTTTGTATTAAATTTTAACGACTTTCCTACCTACATAACAGGTGCCGATTACTATTGTCAGTAGGTATATATTAAATTAATGAAGTACCAGCAAACATTACGATACGATATCGAATCGAACACGATTCGTTAATGTGAACTAAGACTTCAATCTCGAAATAGCTCTCGATTCAATATCGATCCGAATACGAAAAAAAAGGAACGCTACATCGAATCGTAAAAATGATTCCATTCCGAATCGTTTTATCGAAATTATCTTTTTGAATGTATTTTGGTTGCATATAAAAGCCTTATATACTCGAGTTCTCTTTGAAAAAATGAATCGATATCGAAACGGGTCAACGAGTTATTACCTGTTACACACCTTAGACAGAATATCTCCATAATGATTTCATTTATCATTTTCTTGAAGTAAAATTAAAGGAAATTATTGTTGTCTTTGACGGAGTGTAACAGTCTGTCAGCTCGAAGTGATGTCAAACAACATTCAGACTGGTATTCTGTAGACGTTAAAAAAAAAAAAACTATTGAAATCTACTAGAATATCATCCGGGAAAAAAAAGGAAAAAAAAATTATAACTGCCATATTTGTAACAGCTTAACTTTTTTTTGAAATTTACGCCATCTATTATGCTGCATAATATTATGACTTTAAATAATTATATGAATCATAAAAAAAAACTCAAGTGTGTCAGAAATGAACATGCTTAATCGATGCACAGCTTAGCTCGTCGCGGGGTGGATAAGTTGACACACCATAACTACTATTCGACTGTTACTTTTTGTTTTTATTATTATTATTTTTGCATGCTCAAATTAAAATCAACAACCAACAAACATAATGAAAGAAAAGAAGACTTGAGACTTCGAAATTTCAAGCGAGGGATGAAACAATTCCAACATTTTACCATACTTCCACCATGAATATTTTCCTGAAGGGACTTAATCACACATCAACGCAGGAAGGACCCAACAACGAAGAAGGACCCCCATGCAGGCCTCCGCTACACCACATCCTCATGAACGATTTAGTTCCACCACATCTCAACTACTACATACGGTACACTTTCAGGTACTAATTATTTAATAAAGAATTATAATCATTAATTTAAATTTGTGTTTATTTATATTTGTTTTAATTTTTCTTTTTTTTTTTTCTTTCTTTAAAAAAAATCTATCATTTCTCAACAATAATGAATCTCCCAAAAAAAAATCATTCAGTAAATTTGCTGACGCACCTCCAATCTTACATTATTATTAAATTTTATAATAAAAAAATAACAATTCCTAGAATTACTTATGTAGGATTAATTATGGTATTGTTTTGAACAAAAAAATCAAAAATAAATTAATTCTTCTTACGATTCCACTTTCATCAATAATTAAATTTCTATACAAAGATCTTGTCATTACAAAACCAACCGTTTATGAACTATCCATTTAATATCTTTCTTATAATAAAAATACAAAATTTATTACCTGTATATTAAGTTTAAAACCTATTACATATTTCCTTAATCATTTCCAATTATCATGCAACTTAGGTCCATCGTTTCTCTCAGTATATTAGGTCATTTATTTATTCCACTGCATGAATTTTTCCATTGTCATTACCAATTTTGATGAAGATTAGAATTTTTCCACCATGTTTTAAGGTTTTTTTTTTTTTTAATTTAAATTATATATTTTTCTTTCTTTCTTTTTTTTTCAGATGGATGCACCAAGATAATACTTTAATTTACAGATGATTACACCCATGTTAATATTTTATATTTTCAAAAAAAAAATATTTGTATTTTCACGTTAATTTATTCAGAATAAAGATTTTTATTTCATTATATTTTCTTTTAAATTCATTTTTTTTTCAATTCAATTTAATTATTAAGTTCCATTTTACATGGCAAAGGTTACACAAACTTTTCAATTTTCTTTCTTTCAACCAACAAACAAAAAAAATGTTCTGGGTTTCAGCCCATTCACTGAATAATTCTTCTCTTTTTTCCTTTCTTTAAAAATACAAAAATAAACTGCACAATTTCCCAATCATTTTACAGAACTTTTTCATTTTTATCTTTTCCACAGAAAGCAATCCATCCAACCTTGATGCCTGCTCATTATTTTTTCATCCTCCCTTCTTTTTTTTTTTTTTTAGCACTTTTTTTTCGCCACTCGCGCCATTCCTTTCCTCAAACCTGACAACTAACGCGCCACAGAAAGAGACAACTCGATTCTTTCACTTTGCCCACCCAAAGTAAGCTGACAGCCGTCAGGGGCTCAGCACTTACAGATTGACATTGCCAAAAATCAAATCGTTTTAAAGAAATCAAGTTTACAGGCAAGACGTTTTGTTACAAAGCGGGTTCTCTGGCGGAAAGCTCTAGACGACAGGGAAGCCGAAAGCAAAACTGAATAGCATAGACAAAAACAAGGATTTCAACCGTGTGGCACGACCAATGACCCCGAGATTAAGAGTCTCATGCTCTACTAACTGAGCTTGCCGGGCTAACCGTACGGAATAACCAGGAAAGCATCAACTGCAGCTAGTCTGACTGTTCCATACAGACCTCCTAACTACACGCGATACCTCCTAACTCCTGCAGAATTCAGCTCCCCCCCCCCCACCTCACATGAACCGAAGATTGACCCACATAATCCCAAGTCACACAAAGAAAAGGCGGAAAACAGAATTCCTCGCACTTACCTCACCATACCAGGCACCAAAAAAAATGATTTGATTTTTTTTTTTTTTTTTTTTTTTTTTTTTCAAAATAACAACTTGATGCATTATAATACACCACCCATTCGGCATCACTATGGGCAGGGGAAAATTTTTAATAGTACGGGGTTGAGTACCACTACTTCTATTGTAGGGTACTGGTTATAAGCTGGAGCTTGTAAATTTGAACCATTGTTTCGCGTAAAAAAACGACAGAACAACCAAAACATTCGCTTAAGGATAACCCAGAAGGGGCTAGAGCTACGAATGGATAAAACAATACCTCCTCTGCACTCGTAAGTGTAGAGGCATAAAATACAACGAGAATACAGCATCAAGCTCAATTCAAACTGTTGTGGCGGCTCAAGTAGTGAATGGAATCTAGGAAATTGAAGGAATCACCAGTATATACACATGTGAAATAATATTATACCAGTCATAAAGGAACGATTTGAGGTTAACAGTTGACCGAGCTATATAAATCTATTGTCGCAAATCTTTAGCGTGAAAAGTAGCTATGAGATTTCCCTGCAGGTCCTCAACTTCATACAGACTAGCACCAACACGTCTTGGGATCCGGCCCTTTGAAAATCTATTTGCCAACTTTGCATTAAAACATGCAGCCATATTGCTTACGGGAAAATTACGACGAAAGACTTCCTGACCAGGAATGAAATTTACTCTCTTGCAACGAGTGTTGTAAATATTCTCGTGACGAGAATGAGCTAAAGAAAGGTTGTGTCTAATACGTTCACGTATCAATGACAAACGATCAACAGTAGGCATAACAAAGATGTCTCCATCATGAAGAGCTTCAAGTTTTTTAAGGACTGGATAGGTTGATTCGTGTAAGATCATGTGACAACCGAAAAGCGCACGAAAAGGATCCATTCCTATGGACTCATGAATAGTACTACGAAGAGCACAAGCAATACTAGAAAGATGGCGATCCCATTCACGGTGATCGTCTTGAAGATAAGCTCGAATAGCAGCTAAAACCGATCTATTAACTCGTTCCGAAGCATTAGGGTGAGGAGAATATATTGCTGTCCGTACATGTCTGACACCATAGTCAGTTAATAATTTGGAAAACTCTTTGGAGGTGAACTGTCGACCATTGTCGGAAAAAATTGTTTCAGGTACTCCAAACGTGTGAAAAATTTCATGCTCTAGAAATTCAATGGCAGCAGTAGCTGTTTCAGCCTTAACTGGATGAAGAAAAACGAATTTACTGAAAGAATCTAGTACGACAAACACAGCAATATTACCCTTTTTAGTCCGAGGGTATGGACCTAAAAAGTCAATATATAAAGATTGAAAAGGTCGTGAGACGCGCAAAGGAACTCCCATAGGAGGTCGTAAAATTTGATTAGTAGCTTTGGTCTCCTTACAGACCGCACACTGCGAAACAAACGACTTTACTTGCGTAACCATTCCGGGCCAAAAGTATTTAGTTTTCAATCTGAACAAAGTCTTGCCAATACCACCATGAGATGCTTGAGGAGGTTGATGAGCATTTTCAATCAACGTCTCAGTTAATTCCTCGGGAATCCACAATTTCCAAGTAAGATCTTCTTGTACTGGATCCCCTAATCGAGGAGAAGTACGATGATAAACATAGCCTTCTGATACTTGTAAATCAGGTAACTGATCTTTATTAATTGAAACATGTTCTACCAAAACTTTATAAGCTGGAGATTGAAAAGCTGAAGAATTCAAATCCACATCCAATATTAAAGCAATCTCATCAATACAATTGATTCGGGATAAAGCATCTGGTACTATATTCTGTGTACCCTTACGATGTTCGATACTAAACTGAAAACCTTGTAACCTTAAGCTCCATCTGGCTAATCGTCCACTTAAGTCACTTTGGTTCATAAGCCATTTCAAACTAGAATGATCTGTAATTATGGTAAAGGTCTGACCTTCCACATATGCTCTGAATTTCTTTACACTCAGGACCGCAGCATAACATTCCAATTCAGTGATACTGTAATTGCGTTGTGCTTTGTTAATTTTTTTTGACATATACGCAATAGGATGTTCATTATTATCCTTGTCTTTTTGAAACAAAACACTTCCGACTCCTTGTCTACTAGCATCACACTGAATATAGAATGGGCTCTCAAAATCAGGAGTGACCAGAACTGGGGCTATTGTCATTAAATGTTTTAATCTTTCAAAAGCTTCTTCAGCTTCTGAAGTCCATACAAACTTTTTGTTCTTCAAGCAATCCGTAATTGGGGGCAGCTACAGTGGCATAATTGGGAATGAAACGCTGATACCAACCAGTCATGCCGAGGAAACGACGAATTTGCTTGACCTATTTCGGAGCAGGAAATTCATTAATTGCAGCAACTTTACCGGGATCAGTTTTCAAGGTTCCATCTCCAATAATGAAACCCAAGTACTTTACTTCACGAACACAAAATCTACTTTTATTTAAATTGATAGTTAGTCCTGAACGTCGAAGACATTCACTGACTTGTTCTAATACCTTCAAATGTGTCTCAAAGTCTGATGACACAATCAATAAGTCGTCCAAATACACAAATACATTTTCTCTCAAGTTACCCGGAATTACTTTGTCCATCAGTCTACACATACGCTGTGGCGCATTGCATAACCCAAAAGGCATTACCTTAAATTGGTAAAGAGGACGGCCCGGCACTGTGAAAGCTGTTTTTTCACGAGATTTTTTTTCTAACGGAATTTGCCAGAAAGCATCTTTCAAATCCAAACTAGAAATGTATCTGGTATCTTGTAAACGACCAAGAAGACCATCAATGTGAGGGAGCGGATATGCATCCTTCACTGTTACATTATTTACTTTCCGAGAATCAATACATAACCGTACTTTACCAGGTTTACGTACAAGGACAACTGGAGAATTCCATGGGCTATTGGACTCTTCAATAACTCCCATTTCCAACATTCGGTCAAGCTCATCATACATTAGCTTCTGTATGGCTGGGGACACTGGGTAATGACGTTGTTTGATTGGGACTGCATTTTCAGTATCAATCACGTGTTCCTCCAAATGAGTTTTTCCCAAACCTAACACATTAAAAGACGGAATTTTAGCCTTCACGATATTGAGCTGAGCCGATTGTGTCGGAGTTAGTTGGTGAAGAGTATTATCCACAATTGGTGGTAAAGATGTTGAACTTATCTCACTGATTATGTGAGGAGCAATTTGAAATTCTCTCCAGAAATCAACTCCCAAGTAAAGCTCTTGACTCAAGCTAGGAATCACGTACAAGGTAAACAATTTACAAATACCATTATGCTTAATAGGAATTTTAACATAACCGATAATTTGCTGAGTCGAACCATCAGCAGTCTGAACAGAAGTGTGCAAGGATTGGAATCGAATATTGCTATGTTGATTAAGAAAGTTTTGAGCGTTCTTCCCCAGACAACTAATATTAGCTCCACTATCTAGTAGGCCCACCATATTAGTACCTTGTAGTGATACATTCACATAAGGTCTGTTATCTGAAGCATTACTCAATACAGATGATATAACTGTGTTAGCCAATTGCTTCTTTTCCTGTGCTATATATCTAATTTTTGGTAATTTTTTATTTAAAACATTTTTATTGATAGAAAATATTTTTTCTCTAACATTTAAATAATTCTTCCATCTATTAATGAAAGAATTTTTCACCGAATCGTTAGGAAATTCAACATTAAAGTCAGTTAAAGGTAATACTGGGTCACATTTGTTTAACCAATTTGATGAGGCATCCTAAGTGGTACAATTTAGAGCGGATGCGTCGCCTTGAAAGACTTCGCATCCCTTAACTGGTTTTCCGAACAGCAGTTAGGGCACTTTGGCGTAACCACTCCAGGTTTACCACACTTATAGCAAAACAAATTACGAAATTCAGCCGGACATTCATAAAATGCATGCCCTGGTGACTTACAATTCCAACAGGTCAATGGCTTACGTGGAATTAGTTTATTCTGAATTTGGACTTCCTCCACTTGAGCAGAATACTGATCAACAGAAGGAATTGAACAAGGTAAAACAGATGAAGATGTATCAGTATTATTAAGATATGAGTGACCAAGTTCCTGGTTCATATCTATTTCATTTACTCGCAAAGGGCACAGAAACAAGATTATGGCCTACAGCCAGAGGACCGAGACGCGAATTCAGATTCTGAACTATTATATTAACATATTCAGATTCTTTCATCGGTTCCTTCAAACGATTATGCAAAGCCGTCATTTTATGTAAGAACTCATCAAACGAATCAAAACCCTGTTTGAGTTCCAGCATAGACTTGATGACGCTGAAGTCGTTACTAAGACTACAGAATTGAGTCAAAAAACCCACGCGAAAATCATTCCAGGTTGGTCGACGACAAGCTCTTCGGAATTGAGACCAATACCATTCTAAGGCTCGGCCTTGAAGAAGAGATACAATATTACTACAGACTTCCTCATATGGAATGTCTGAGTCCAAAGCTAAAAGTTCAACACGATTGATAAACTCTTCAGCCGATAACTGATCATTGTTTGCAGGAAAACGAATGTTCCAGTGTTGAACTAAAGAAGGACGGCGAGCTGGAGTCGTGAAGCGGTTCGCAGCTCTTGCAGGAGCCCTACATAATAATTCATCATTAGAAGCATTATGTGGGTTTGGTGGTGGTGAAGATGTTGAAGAACGAGAATGGTACGTTTTGGATAAAATAGATGGCGTGACTTGTTTATCACGAAGTTGATCCAATTCTAATTGCATTTTTGCAATTTGTTGGAGTATAGCATTAACTGATGTTGTCACAGCAGGAAACGAAACTTGATTGTCTTTAAAAAAAATATTTGTGTCAGCAACTGAAGTCGTTGCTATTTGATTTTTATCCTCTTGAGACTCTGTCTTTTCCAGGACTTCATCGGAGTTCTCAATATCATCAGCAGGGGTATTTCCCTCAGATGACTTTACATTACCCTTTTGGGTATTTTTATTTCTATTCCCAGGCATTATATAATATATATATAGGCATTAATTAATTATTAAATTAAGATTGTTTACGTTGTTAGCTCTTAAGCTAATCACCAAAAATACAAACTATCGAATATTATCAAAATATACACCAAAATACGAAATGGATACAATGACAGTTCTTCTCACAAAGAAACCGCATATGCACCAACAAACAAAAATATACCACCGGATACCAGGATAGTTCTCCTATCCAAGAAGAAAACACATATATACCGAATACAACAAACTATCTATTTCTCGCCAGAGAAACCACTTTCAAAACAAATACGATATTTAACTTTATCAAATGAACAATTACGAATTTATCAAACAAGGAGTGGTGCAGCAGCGACGAACACGAGAAATCCTCCCTCCACGTTGGCAAGGAAATAAGGAATGGGGAAATGTATGGGAGGTTAGGAGTATTTTGATGTTTGGTGGCCTTTCCATTACAAATCAAACTGGCACCTCATCGCAGGTCAAATGAACATATGTCACTTGAAACCAGTCGAAAGTGAAGTACTCATATAATTTCTTCAACAGAAAAGGCAGCTCATCACATTAGAGAATACTAAAGAATAAGGAAATGTCAATGTAGATGGTTATATGAATATTGAACTTTTTATAAAAATTATGTATTTTTCCTTTGGGAGTGTAGTACACAATGTTCAGGTTCAAGCTGCGGATCGGAAAAGGAAATAATCCCCAAACTCCGGACACGAATCCTGACATGTGACATTTGACGGTATTCTTCATCTCTCTGTCCTGACCTTAGCTCTACCCGGCCTGTGACTAAGTAAGAGGTGAAAGGATAAAAAAAGAAGAAGAAACATTTTAACAAATTTAAATTCCCAACAAACTGTTCTCAAAAACCACCAAGACAACAAATTCGTCGCAAGCCAAATGAACATATGTCACTTGAAGCCAGACGAGTACGAATAGTGTCGCAGAGTAGTTACTACCGAAAACTAGTCCACGGAGAGGGTAACAAAATATTTTTAGGAAAAATTACAGAAACGGGTTTAAGATGTCAGGTTCTCCTTCCACTAAAGATCCCAAATCTATGCCCTGACCTAAGCCAAACGAACATCAGTCGCTTGAAGCTAGAGAAAAAAGCAGTGATTTGCCATCCTCCTTTGCAGAAGAAGCAGCACATCTTACTATGGATAAGATTGCAGCACAATAGACGAAATTACAAAGATTAAAATACGAAGTTGAGTCGGACTTAAATATAACGCTATAATTGAATTTCTGTGGAATAATCCGCAGAAACGACTGACTACTGATGGCCATACGTATAAGTATGGACAACCAACACATACAAAAAAATAAAATATATTTCAAACAGGGTAAGCCTGAATGAATAATGAAACCTTTCGTTGGGCGCCATTTTTGTAACAGTCTGTCAGCTCGAAGTGATGTCAAACAACATTCAGACTGGTATTCTGTAGACGTTAAAAAAAACTATTGAAATCTACTAGAATATCATCCGGGAAAAAAAAGGAAAAAAAAATTATAACTGCCATATTTGTAACAGCTTAACTTTTTTTTGAAATTTACGCCATCTATTATGCTGCATAATATTATGACTTTAAATAATTATATGAATCATAAAAAAAAACTCAAGTGTGTCAGAAATGAACATGCTTAATCGATGCACAGCTTAGCTCGTCGCGGGGTGGATAAGTTGACACACCATAACTACTATTCGACTGTTACTTTTTGTTTTTATTATTATTATTTTTGCATGCTCAAATTAAAATCAACAACCAACAAACATAATGAAAGAAAAGAAGACTTGAGACTTCGAAATTTCAAGCGAGGGATGAAACAATTCCAACATTTTACCATACTTCCACCATGAATATTTTCCTGAAGGGACTTAATCACACATCAACGCAGGAAGGACCCAACAACGAAGAAGGACCCCCATGCAGGCCTCCGCTACACCACATCCTCATGAACGATTTAGTTCCACCACATCTCAACTACTACATACGGTACACTTTCAGGTACTAATTATTTAATAAAGAATTATAATCATTAATTTAAATTTGTGTTTATTTATATTTGTTTTAATTTTTCTTTTTTTTTTTTCTTTCTTTAAAAAAAATCTATCATTTCTCAACAATAATGAATCTCCCAAAAAAAAATCATTCAGTAAATTTGCTGACGCACCTCCAATCTTACATTATTATTAAATTTTATAATAAAAAAATAACAATTCCTAGAATTACTTATGTAGGATTAATTATGGTATTGTTTTGAACAAAAAAATCAAAAATAAATTAATTCTTCTTACGATTCCACTTTCATCAATAATTAAATTTCTATACAAAGATCTTGTCATTACAAAACCAACCGTTTATGAACTATCCATTTAATATCTTTCTTATAATAAAAATACAAAATTTATTACCTGTATATTAAGTTTAAAACCTATTACATATTTCCTTAATCATTTCCAATTATCATGCAACTTAGGTCCATCGTTTCTCTCAGTATATTAGGTCATTTATTTATTCCACTGCATGAATTTTTCCATTGTCATTACCAATTTTGATGAAGATTAGAATTTTTCCACCATGTTTTAAGGTTTTTTTTTTTTAATTTAAATTATATATTTTTCTTTCTTTCTTTTTTTTCAGATGGATGCACCAAGATAATACTTTAATTTACAGATGATTACACCCATGTTAATATTTTATATTTTCAAAAAAAAATATTTGTATTTTCACGTTAATTTATTCAGAATAAAGATTTTTATTTCATTATATTTTCTTTTAAATTCATTTTTTTTTCAATTCAATTTAATTATTAAGTTCCATTTTACATGGCAAAGGTTACACAAACTTTTCAATTTTCTTTCTTTCAACCAACAAACAAAAAAAATGTTCTGGGTTTCAGCCCATTCACTGAATAATTCTTCTCTTTTTTCCTTTCTTTAAAAATACAAAAATAAACTGCACAATTTCAAAATCATTTTACAGAACTTTTTCATTTTTATCTTTTCCACAGAAAGCAATCCATCCAACCTTGATGCCTGCTCATTATTTTTTCATCCTCCCTTTTTTTTTTTTTTTTTTAGCACTTTTTTTTCGCCACTCGCGCCATTCCTTTCCTCAAACCTGACAACTAACGCGCCACAGAAAGAGGCAACTCGATTCTTTCACTTTGCCCACCCAAAGTAAGCTGACAGCCGTCAGGGGCTCAGCACTTACAGATTGACATTGCCAAAAATCAAATCGTTTTAAAGAAATCAAGTTTACAGGCAAGACGTTTTGTTACAGGAGATAGCATTATTTGTGCTGACAAAAATAACCTCTGACAAAAAGCACCACTATCGACGAAAGTCGGTCAGAAATAAAAGAATTTTCTGAAATGCACATGAATTTTGCAACGGAATAAATTCTCAAAACTTAACTAGAGTTTCTACTTGACTCTTCAGAGTAGGTAAAACTTTGAGCATATTTAGTTAAAATGAAAAATTATCGAAAAATTAGATCAGCAAATTGTTTTAAGTCAAAACTTCGAGTTCATCGTGGAAAATCGAAGTATTCTCAAATGATGGATTTTATTTACTTCCGGAACTATTTCTTTCCTACTCTTTACGTCTTCGAGAATTCTTCGCAATAGCAAAACTTCGAGAAATTGTTTGCTGGGACATAAAAATAGGTTTATCTAAAAAACGTTTGCATGTAGATGTAGGCCGGTACATTTGTAGAATCAATTGAAAGATAACACTCTGAGGTTTTCAAATATTGTAAAAAAAATATAGTAGTTATTAGTAGGGAAAAAAGCTTACTTTACCTGTTATTCCGTTATTACCGACCGATAATAATTTGAAGCTAAAAAAAAACTAAATTGGAAAGGCTTTATTTTTTCTGGCAAAAATAAAAAGCTAGCTGGGCTAGAAAAAATAAAAAGGCGAGCTCACTTTTTATATTTTTACCGAAAAAAGTATCAAACCGTTGCGCTTGCTTTTCTAGCTTCAAAAATTATTACCAGCCAGGAATAACAAGTAAATTAAGCTTTTTCGTAAAAATTCATAACTGATTCGATCCCTGAAAATAAGAAACCAGCTTGGCTTTTAATACTTCCTGCTTCAAAACCTGTTACTTCCAGCTCGAAGAAATAAATAGTCAAACTGGCTTTTTAGTTTTGCCAGAACAAATAGAAAGCCTTTCCAGCCTAGTTTGTTTAGCTCTTTTTTTTTTAAAGTTAAGTTTTCAAAAGCTCTACAGGAATCGAAACGGGTTTCACGAGACATCGTTTGGTATGTTCCACTAAATTCCACAATCATGATTTATCCCAGCTTTGTTTGTTTAAAATTTTCAAAATACCAGGGACGACAAGGTTATTAGGTATTTTTTCAAGAAAATCGCTAAATTAAAAAAAAAATGGAGTTTTCTTTTTAAGTTTTTTTTTACTATAACGTTCTGTGAAGGAGTGATGGTCCTACATTCTTTCGAAAGATTTGTTGACTGCTGATAGGTTAGGTTAGGAGAGAGGGGTGCCGCCAGACGACTAGCCTGCATCACTTAGACCTCTAATGGGTCCGTTGTGCCCTACACCTCATGGGATATTCTTACAAGCCTCAGATGCATCCTGCTTTCTGCTTTCCTTAGGAAACTCAGGATTTACCTCAGACTTTTAACCTAGATCCATCCTGCTTCTCTCAGAAAACTCAGGATACATCTAAATTCTACACTTTGCAGCTCCCCCAGAGTTGAAAAGAAGTAGCTACCCAATAGCCTACCTCTTTTATTCATCAAAGCGCGGTATTCGCAGAACACGTATTGGACGGATTAGATTTCCTCCGAATCCTTACAGCTCGTGCAGAAATCGTTCGCCACTATATCCAGTCCTCTAGCATGGTCCCCTATGGCCCAGTACCTGTTATGACGCCGACTAGCTTCCTGGTATTTGTCTTGCTGCCATTAAGTAGTTCACTTGTCCTTTTCCTGTCATATGTAGGCCACAATTGCCTCGCAATACGGCAGGTATCCCTACTGGTCCACAGGAGGCTAGCCTTTTGATAGGCGACTCTGATGATTTCCTCTTTTACTTTTGGGATCCTCACATAAGCTACTGCTGCGGAGCTATCCAATTCGGAGCCGTTTTTAGCCAACTCATCAGCCATCTCGTTGCCTGAGATATCCTTATGGGCAGGTACCCAGTATGGGCTCACCTTGTGCATTATAGTCAATTCTTCAAGACATGTCTTACATAGCTACACCAATTTTGATTTTACTTTTACCAGCCCAGCATTCAGCACCTTGATGACTGCCTGGCTATCAGTAGATATGCAGATGTGCCGTGCGGGCTCTCTGTGTATGGATACCAATATTGCCGCCTTTGCCGCCTGGTAAATCGCTGCGAGTTCTGCCTGCAAAACACTGCATTTGTCAGGCAGTCTAGAAGACTCGTGCACTGTAGAGTACCTACACTCTAGCGCCTGTTAACGCACTCGTCTTGGATCCATCCGTCAAAATAGAAATATTTGATGTTACGACCGCTTCCTTATCCTCCCAGTCACTCCTGGTAGGCATCATTGAATTGCCCCCCCCCCCCCAAAGTCAAAATAAGTAGGTACTTGGTAGTCTGTTTCTTCCCTGCAATCACTACAGTCTATCTTCTGGAGTGTATTGGAGTGCCCAAAACCCCTCTCCATCCACCAACATCCCGCCGCCATTCGGATAGCGCTGATTGCCGCCAAAGCTAACTGAGTGCTGATACGAAATTAGTTTTTTTCTAACAAAGGCAAATATAGAGCTTTCAGTTTTTAAACGAAAGCTGATCCCTCAAAGGAGTATAGTTTGAATGGCGCATTTCTTGCAAAGGTTAATAAGTTAACTAAAATACTGAATAAACCAAGATTATGATTACTTTTCTTGCTGATATTTTCACTATCTTCTAAAAAAGATAGTGGTCCTATTATAAAACCAGTCACAATCGTACTATTACTACTATTACATATACTATACTACGTTATGGTATAGATTCTGTAACCACGTATCGTATCTAATCTTATTACAAACAAAGATAGTTAAGAGAAAATAATTACTGAATTAAGGTGCTATTATTATAGTCAAATTAAAGTTAAGTAGATCAATTTTATTAGATTGAAATAAAAAGTTTTAGAACTGAAGTGTTACTTATTAAAGAACCGGAGCCACACACGCAACTATAGCTTATTATTCCATATCTAAGTTGTTACAAATATCAAACAAGCCAAGCGAACAATTAATATATTCGAATTTAGGTTGGGTAAATTAAACTTCTCACATAAATAATCATCTCCTGCGGGCTTTACTTGAATAAACTTTTGGTATTTTCCACAAACAAAATTCAGTTGCAATGCTGAGGTAATAGAATTAAAATTTCCAGAGGTTTACTTAGAAATGTTGGTAGAGTTTTTCATACAACTGAAGTTTTATTCTCTGGAGACTCAAGCTGAACCCCCATTGCCGCCACGGGCGATTTAAAAATCATAGAAAAATGATGATCTAATTTAAGTGACATTTATCGTAGAAAAAACTTGTTTTTGTTCTGAGCTTCACCATGGGGATTGAGATTTAATTAAATTTTCAAAGCGTTATACAGAGCTACTTTAATATAGAAATAGAGATATAAGAAAAGAACTTCCCAGTTAAATTCAATCACTTATTTATAAAAAAAGAAAATATTTCGGAAAGTGTTTATGTATGTGCACAGACAACATATTCAAATATTGGCTGTAGAAGAAAAGCCTTGCTACGAATAGTTCTGAAACAAAATGGATACCTACTAGTTGTGACCTGTGATGATGAACTCCATATAGCTCAGTTTACAACCGTAGAACAAAAAGGTATGACAGATTGTTCGTCTTTGGTTGTCCAGACTTGTAGTTGTATTATTTAGATTGGAGATATGAACGAAACAATTTCTTTCTGAGAAATAGAAAAAAATATGGGTTGCCCCATTTAGTCCATTTTTTAAATTATATTTACTAATTTTATGAAAACGCTTTATGCAAAGTTTAAGCTCTCTAGGTCAAATCGTTTTCAGACTGTGTCCAAATATATTGTGAAAAGCGAAATATTTGTACGACAACCCTACGAAGATTTTCTAACATAAATCTATTGTTTTTTTTGCCATATGCAAAATTACGACTTTCTCTTTCGTTCTAGAGTTATTGAGAGGAAAGGCAAATTGACAGACAGACGGAAATATACAAAAATCAAAATAACTTTTAATATTAGACGTCGGTGTCCAATTAATTTTGTGGTCCTTCGTACCTATGCGTTACAAACACAATGCCAATCTTAGTAAAAATTACCAATCCATATTTTCTCAAGCTCTAAATAGCTCTTTCCAGAATTTACAAACGTTACAAGCTTTACTTTCTTAAACGACATGCAAGAATATTCTTGAAAAGTATGTTCTCTTTAGCTAAACAATAAGCAAACATTACGATACGATATCGAATTGAACACGATTCGTTAATGTGAACTAAGACTTCGATCTCGAAGTCGTTTTCGATTCGATATCGATCCCAACACGGAAAAAAGGAACGCTACATCGAATCGTAAAAATGATTTCATTCCGAGTCGTTTTATCGAAATTATATCGAACTTTTTGAATGTATTTTGGTTGCATACAAAAGCCTTATATACTCGAGTTCTCTTTGAAAAAATGAATCGATATCGAAACGAGTCAACGAGTTATTACCTGTTACACACCTTAGACAGAATATCTCCATAATGATTTCATTTATCATTTTCTTGAAGTAAAATTAAAGGAAATTATTGTTGTCTTTGACGGAGATAGCATTATTTGTTCTGACAAAAATAACCTCTGACAAAAAGCACCACTATCGACGAAAGTCGGTCAGAAATAAAAGAATTTTCTGAAATGCACATGAATTTTGCAACGGAATAAATTCTCAAAACTTAACTAGAGTTTCTACTTGACTCTTCAGAGTAGGTAAAACTTTGAGCATATTTAGTTAAAATGAAAAATTATCGAAAAATTAGATCAGCAAATTGTTTTAAGTAAAAACTTCGAGTTCATCTTGGAAAAGCGAAGCATTCTCAAACGATAGATTTTATTTACTTCCGGAACTATTTCTTTCCTACTCTTTACGTCTACGAGAATTCTACGCAAAAGCGAGACTTCGAGAAATTGTTTGCTGGGAAGTACAACAATGTCGTAACAACAAAAATGCTATGTATATGTATTTATGTGGTCGATTTAACCATACTGTTAAGTCCCAATGCGGGCTTAGCATAAAAAAGGGGTCAGGTACCGGTTTGATAAATGACAAGACAGGTTAGCCTTTTCAAAATAACAGAATTCACTATTTATTCAATAATATATCTTACAGATTATAAATTCAGGTACAGAAACAATCCAATTTTACTCTAATTTATAACTAATTCAAATTCACTAAATCTACTAAATTCTATGATTACCTCTAATATACTTATTTCAAATTATTTATAATTCTTGAACTCCACTGGCGATATTTATTCATTAATCTGTGGATCAGAAGAAAGAAAAAATAATTATTAATTATAGTAATAAAAAGTGAGGTTGGGGTGACAGAATGAGCGTCGCAGATCTGCTCAGACTAATTGTAGCTGGGTTCAAAAGATTCCCAGAATCGGGTGCTGAAATATTATTAAGTTTATAAAAAATATTACTACAAATGGGAGTCAGAAATACTTCCCTTGGTTTTTGTTAATCAAGACTTAATTTGGTTTCAGAGCTACCGATCTGTCTTGCCACTTGATCAAATCGCAAGTGATTTTCTATTTTTATTTTTTTTTTTGAAACAATTTCTTTATTGACCTATAACTACTACAATTTTAATTTACTTGCTACGGTAATTCTAGATTTCCTTAAAATTAGACAGATCCATAATGGTCTTTACCCTAATTTATATTTATGACTACTTAAATATGTACATGACAAATTTTTCTTATCTCTACTGATTTTAAAGTGCGAGAATAAAGCCATGAGAAAAAACTCGCTATACCTGTCTTAAGCTAAGGTAGGGAAGGAAATTTTATTATACATGCTTGAGGCTTAAAGATAACAGTTTTTGCCTAAGTAATTTATCTTTGTTCTTACCTACTAGGATGTTTCTGATCTTATTGACGTTTTAATAATTAATTTCAAGTTTATTACTATATATAAATTTGGTCAGAATAGTACGGTTTTATTAATATGTACTATTGCAAGCGTACCGGCGGAATCCTTAGTGCGAGACTGTCTATACAAAGTTTGTCGGGTTATTGTGCTGTGTTGTATACCTGGGATGGGGTGTTTGGGTTTCTTCGCTTGTGGAAGAAGATTAACTCATTTGCGTTGTTAAAGAGTGCGTTTTTGTTGTGGAGGTGTTTAACGAGGGCAGGTAGCTGACATCTATTATTGCTTTCGAGGTATTCAGTAGGGTGTAGGGTAGCTGATGCATTCAGCGAGTAATGGGTTGTCAGAGCTGCCTAATCTATTGAAAAATAGTATGGTTTGTTTTATAATTTCTCTGTCAATTCTAGAGATATTTGTTTTTTCGTATAGAATTTTGTTGTTGATGTAGTGGTATGAATTTGGCTTCCTATATAAGCCCGAGCAACGACTTAGGATAGATCTTTCTAGCACTCGGATCCTTTCCATTTGTGCAGAAGAGATGTCTGTCCAGATAGGGGATGCATATATGAGTATGGGTCTAATTAATTGCTTGTAGCAAATTATTTTAATTTTCATATTTAGTGCGGAGGTGAGGATTGATCTGAGAGTGAGAAAGGCCACGGTGGCCTTATTGATGATGTTGTCTATGTGACGGTAAAATTTAAGGTTAGGAGTTAGCGTGAGTCCAAGATATTTTACGGTCTCTTTTTGGGCTATTGTTGAATTGCCAATGCGAATATCCATGTGTTGGAGGAATTGCTTTTGCAGCCAAGTGGAAGATTTGGCACCAGTTAAGGCGATTGATTCACATTTGTTTATATTTATTTTGAGTTTCCATTTGTTGAAGTAGTCAGAGATTATTCCTAGGTAGCTATTGATTTTGGCTATAGCTGTTGGTGGGTTTTTCGTGCTGTAATAGAGGAAAATGTCGTCTGCGTAGTGCAGTGCTTTGATGTTAGGACTGATAGGCTCGGGGTTTGGGAAGTCAGAGGTGAAGATGTTATATAAAATGGGTGATAGGATTGATCCTTGGGGGAGCCCAATTTTCGGACAGAATTCTCTGGAGAGCTCGCAGCCAACTCTTACTTTGTACGATCTGTTGGTGAGGAAGCTGTGGATGGTTTTACACAGGTGCGGGTGGAAATCGAAGGTTTGCAGCATTTTGGAATCAGGCCTTCGATCCAGACCGAATCGAAAGCCTTCTCCATGTCTAATAGACAGGCAATTGTTGGTGTTTTTTGGTTGTGATGGTGACTGATATCCGTCTTCAGTTTGAGGAGAGCATGTGTGGTAGAGCAGAACTGTCTGAAACCAAATTGATTGATTGGGATGATGTTGTTATCCGTACAGTGATCTAAGATTTTATCTTTAAGGAAACATTCGAATATTTTTCCTAAGCATAAGAGATATCGGCCTATGCATGCCTAGCATGTAAGTTTGGGGGTTTCTTATTTTGGAGGATGGGGACTATAAACGCTTTTTTCCAGCTCGTGGGAAAGTAGCCTAGGTTGAAGCAGTGATTGAAAATTATAGAGAGTTTTTGGCTGAATAGTGGGGGCAGTTTTCTAATTATGAAATTAGGGATTTCATCTGGGCCGCTTGATTTTTTATTTTTCCTGCTGCGGATGTATTCTGTAGTCAGTTTCACGTGGGTAAAGCTAAGGGGTCTGGAGAGCGGCGTTATAGAGTCGTGAGGTAGTAGGGGTCTTCTGTCCGCAGTTAAGCCCGGGTTGGTGCTGTTGAAATCTACGATGTGTTCGCTATTGTTTAGGAATTGGTTGTTAATGTCATTGGAAACTCGAGCCGCCTAGTGTTCTTGGGCTAAAGCTGCGTTATTAGTGGTGATATTAATAAAGTGTTCTCCTAGGCAGTTTGCTTTTTCCTCGTCTGTGACCAGTGTGGAAGTAGTGTAATTGGAGGATGTGGTAAGGTTTGGGAAAACCGAGCTATTGGATTTATTTGTTAAGTTTTTGATAGCTTTAAATGTGTTTGCGTCCATTCTAATGTTGGAGAGTTTTTTGTCCCAATAGTTGTTGTAATGTGTGTTTATTTGGTTCTTGATTAGGATATTTAATAGGTTGATACGTGATTTTTGATACTGAAAATTGGGGTTTAGTCTATTGCGATGGAGAATTTTCCTGAGTCTGTTTTTAGTTTTGATTATTTTTATAATTAGTTCAGGTAGCGGGATAAGGGAGTTTTTATTTATAATGCAATTGGGAGTGGACGCTTCAATTGCGTTGTTGATTATATTGTTAAGGTTAGACATTGTTTGGTCTATTTCTGCACATGACAGGTTTCTGTTTGTGGGGATTTCAAGGGTTTGGAGATCTCTGTTGGTTGAGAGTCTCAGTTTGTATGTGTTAGTTTTGCTGTAATTACGGATTACTACGGGGTTAGACAGTGACATGTTGTCGTTGATTTTAAGTTTGAGTAAGATGGCGCGTGATCAGAGTCAAAGGGTTCTGATTCCAGAAACGGGGAGAAGTTTGGGCTTAAGTCGACGTTCGGGTTTCCTTTTAAGAGAAATAAGTCAAGGAATGAGTGTGTATTCCCTCTATGGGAAGATGGATCTCTACTATAGAGTAGATCAAGGTTAAGGTTGATAGCGTTTGTTGAATACCAATTATACAGGGCTGTTCCAGACGGATTGTCGTGTGAATTTAACCAAGTGTAATGTTTGGCATTGAAGTCACCTCCAATGACGACAAATGACGTTTTGTTGGTTGGTGATAAACTAGCGAGGTCTAGAGTTTTGGTCAGCTCTCTGGGCACTAAAACGGGAGCCATGGAGGCCGTGTGGTATAGGGCAGTGATGAAGATTTCGCACTTATCGCAAATGAGTTTTATGGTAGTGTGTTCAATGCTGTTAAGTTGGACAGAGAACTGAATTGGAATGAAGTTTAATGACCTATCTATTAGTATACCGGTTCCTCCCCCTTTACCTGTGGTTCGGTCGGTAAGTACGAAGTCAAAATTATGGAAATGTAACTTATGCTTTGCATTAAGCTTTGTTTCCGAGAGAAGGACTATGTGTGGCTTGTTTCTTTTTAGGAAAATATCGAGATTGTGTCTTCTTGCTTTGGCTACTAATGAGTTAACATTAATAGCAACTATTTTGAGGGTGTGAATGCTGTGTGTGTTTGTTTGAGGTATTTGTGTGTTCATTGCGAAATTTGCAATAAGAAGGAGACGAGAGCGATTTTTTTCTCGTCTGGGGAGGAGATGTTTCGAAACTGAGGCAGGAATTCGTTTATCTGCTTCAGTATATTTGTGACGTTATTGCCAAATAGTAACTGGCATTCGTTGTTTAGAAACGAGAAGGGCGACTCTTGGAGTTGAGGGGCTGTTTGAGAAGGGTTATTGATTTGGGCTCTATTGTTAGAGCTAAAGAGATTAGCAAAAGAGGTTGTTGGTTGAATGTAGTTATTTACTGCTTTTCTTTTGAAGATATTTTCATCGCGCAAAGCAGTGTTTTTTTTCTTGTAGACGTTCTAGAAATATATGCTAGAAATCAATGCAAAAAATCAATTGCTCAAATGGGTGACCATACGAAATTTCATACGGGCATTCATCTAGGGTATCATAAGAATTGGTCTTAGACCAATTCTAGCTTTTTCACTTGTTATATATTAAGATAAGCAATATGACAGAACTGAATGTAAGTTATATCTAAAAATTTATCAAATTCAATATTGCAAAAAGAGAAGGCATATTTATTCATTGCGTATTTATTGTCCCGACAAATTTTTGGAAATTTCTATGACAAAAACCTCAACGTGAGTGCTGGAAAATATCGTGTCTGATTTCAGTTTGCAATTCGCAGTTGTATAGAGTGCATTTAAAATAAGTGAATGTCAGAACGTGTTCGGCGAATTTCGTACAAATTGAATGTTATGGCGGTGTGAAGAGAATTGTGCAAGTGAAAGCGTCAACATCTCCAGACCTGTCTTATAATGACTTTGTCTTAGCATATCAGTATCTACATAATAAGATTTTTCTATAGAAATCGAAGTATCAGTTACCCCGTACTTGATATGCCCGATTATTTTGAGTACCTGTCGATACAGATTTCTTATAATAATTGTAAATCAAGTGGGAAATAATAATATATATATATATATATATATGTATATGATAATTATTATAATACCTTATTCCAAAACATCTGATGGCTTTTAATTTTAAAAGAGGGAATTTACCATGACCCATGATTAGATTTTTATATTGAAGAAGAAGTATTTCAGACAGTATTACATACATCTATAGCTCTTCCACAAAATAAATTTGAATAATCTACATAAGTAGCATTTAGGATATATGGCTCATTTATATACCAAATATTGGGTTGTATTACCTCAAAACAGATCTAATTAAAAGCGTTAATATTACATCTATACCTGACCACTCAAAACGATAATACGCTGCATGTGGCTGAAGTTTATATGTATACTACTGTTGACATACATATGTATTTCAGCGGTAAAACAAAACAAAATATATTTAAATCAAAAGTGCAAAGCTATAATCCTGTATGTAAAGCCTGCAATTAAAGTTAATTGTATTCCCTTTCTACTAGGTAATGAAAACTTTATATCAAGAAAAAAAAATGGACCACTTTTACTACAAGAATTTGAGAATCTGCTGCCAATAGACTAAGAATGCTGACATTTCGTGCATCCGCTTTGATGACAGTCCTGATCACCGAGACGGAAACGCCTGAAGGCGTTACAGTACTAAGAAGGGAGAACCAGAGCGATAGGAGTCCAGCCTTTCCATTTTCCATGCTTCACATATGCTCAGGAACCCACTGAAAGGACACCTTGTTGTGGATACACAGCTTATTCATAGACGTCGCAGTCCATCAGAAATATAGCTGCCATAATGCTACTCAGAGTCAACAGGGCTGCTTGACTATTCGGGACGATAGCAATGACCTTTCCTATTATTTCCATATCAAGGGCTACCCTGACATTGCGATTGCGAAGAATTCAGCCTGAAAAACAGTGTCAGTGACAATGTCAGGTTCAAGAAAGTAAAAACCAGCACCGGCTCCTTTATTAGTGAGAGAGACCTCGGTGAAAATATTTAGAGCGGACCGGAAAATGCTCAATAATGCCCACGATTCGTTTTCAGGAAAAGCGACAGAGAAGCGATGACCAAATGAAGGTCCTGGAACGATAGCATAAAGCGGCATGCAGACCAGAGGGTTTCACCGTTCCTGCCCACATG
Organism: Dioctria linearis; assembly: GCA_963930735.1. Classification (NCBI taxonomy): domain Eukaryota; kingdom Metazoa; phylum Arthropoda; class Insecta; order Diptera; family Asilidae; genus Dioctria; species Dioctria linearis. The sequence continues at coordinate 237,253,254 of OZ005741.1, forward strand.
CAGAAAAATAATGGCAAGAACCAGTCCAGCCGCCTTCCAATCATCCCCATGAACACAATGTACATATAGTCCCTTTTTATCATCTGCTTGATAAGATCAAGGACTGGCAGATTAAGTAAGACCTCAAATTCAGAAGCAGCAATAGCTGTGGGATCCGCATGAAAACTGTAATTGAAAGGCATGCTCGTCAGATTCCGGATTGCAATCCTTATTTGCATCCTCGAGCCGCTATAAAAATGAGGTATATTGAAGCATGGTTCTTACAATTGATATGTCATCCACATACACTTGACATGAGAATCCCACATTTTTCAGCGCCGTGATGAGTGAATCAATCAGAATACACCAGAGTATCGCGGGGAGTACGGCAACCCTGCGCGCAGCCTCTTACCATCAGCTCCTTGAGAGAAGCTCGTCCCACCAAAAACTGCACGGTTAAGTTTCGTCGTCTTAACATTTGGTCGATCCATCGCACCTGTCGCGCTGTCATGGGCCCCCTCGATGTTTCAGAAAAGCTCAGTTGATCTGCTGCTTTCGTAAGCGTACTGCGGGGTGTATAAGGGAGGGGCTATCAGGGGCTACTCCCTTGTCATTCAGTAGCCTCTCCAATTATATAAAGGAAATGAAGAGAGGCTTATGGTTCGGAAAACACTTCGGGTCCATTTATGTCTTATCAGAATTCGATACATATCCTGAAGATGGAATTAATGTAAGGAGCGAGCACTACGCTCTCCTGCCTTGAAAAGAACCGGGAAAAATCTTTTGAAGGACCGAGAAGTTTAAGGTTGACTATTTCACCGTCTCGATATCAATTACTTCGGCAGCAGTGGACCTATCATAACCAGTGCAGGGAGGTAGTACACGTTCACCAAATAACTGCAGAAGTCTACAGGCTCTTTCCTGCGCCCGCCGTAAAGGAGCCATGTGGCCTTCTCAGAATACTCGGGTCTGCCGGCGGGTCATTCTTAGGAGCCCCTTTGCAGCTGCTTGGTGTTTTTAAAAATGCATCCACAGAGAAATGGTTATTTTGCTTTCGTATCAAAACGAAAAAAAGCAAGGGCCCCCTCTGTTAATTATCATGTCTATATTTCCACATTATGATACATATTTTTTTCCAAAAGACAATACCAAAAATTAAGCATCTTACTTCGCTTTAATACTGAGTCGTTATGCTTCAAGTACTTCATTATTACTGAAAACTTGATGCCATGGATGACTCACATGCCTGATTTTGCTCAAACAGCAAACGAAAAAGAAAAAGTGCTTCCACATAACTTCCACTTCCCTTGACGTAACTCGGATTTTTGTCTAAGGGCGCAGCACCCCCCCCCCCCCCCCCACAACACTTTCATACATAGTCTTTATCAAACATTTTGTTTGCGAAGTGCGTATTCCCCAGCTATTGACCGATATTTGTATACCCTAGATGAAATCTATAGGGGTATACTAAGTTTGTCATTCCGTCATACTATTTTATTATTTATTTTGAATTTTGCTTGATCGTCCCGTCTGACCGTCTGTCCGTCTGTGCACACGACAACATGAGAGCGGCGTTCACTTAGAAAGCTGAAATTCGTACACGCACTTTAAAAAAAAGTAAAATTAAGTGCGAAAATGAGACAAATCGGGCAACTCCTTCGTGGGGTTGCCATACAAAAATTTCTCTTTTCAATATATATTTAGATACTGCGTGAAAACGCGTCAATGTGGAAAACTGAAATATTGTATACGGCGTTTTTATAAAAATTTTAAATATAATTTTAAAAGTGGAGAATCGAAGCAACCCGCTCTTGGTGTTGTCATATAAAAATCTAGGTTTTTTATGTAGGTATATACTGTGAAAACGATCAGTCCTAGATGTTTTTATTGTACTGAAAAGTTTTTTCGGAATATGATATCGTATAAATTGATTGTAATTATTTTTTTCTGTCCGACTGTCCGACGAACCGTTCCAGAAATATATGCGAAAACTAATTCAACAACCAAGTTTACATAGAGAGGTGACCACACGAAATTACATATATACGGGCATTCATCTAGTTATCATAGGAATTGGTCTTAGACCAGTCTTGTGGAAGTTCTGGTATTACAGGCTAGTGGAACAGTGAATAGTTTTCACCCTGTTGAGTTACAGGGTGATTAGTGATACACATTACACATTTTGCCCCATATTTTTCCAAGGGTGCACAGACCTGCGGTTTCAAATTAAGATATTGATATTGCAATTATGTCATATTGCAATAACAGAATTTCAGAGACATACTTGCGGTTTACGGTATTGAGAATTAATTACAGAGCTTACATTTGTGATTTCTCATTTGATTTCTCATTTAATTTGTCACTTGACTTAAGAATGCTCCACGCACGTACAAAATGCGAGCAAATATTGTGAAATAAGTTGTTTATATAGAAAATAAGAAAGAAATAGACATTTCAACTTGACAAGTGTCAAATATTAAATGTCGGAAAAAGTTGAAGCCAACAATGCAGTATAAAATTCGGGACTAAACCGTTCGTGTATTAAATGATTATGGTGTATAACTAGGGTCAGATTGATATAAATTCTCTATACCGCGAAATTTTTTGCAATTTCAATATTTAGTTCCAATATTCTACATAAATAGTGTACGCAGTTGTTTCTTAGTATATATGGTTGTTTTTATATTCTTATACTTACACTTACTCTTACACTCTTATTTATTTAAATAAAAGAATCAAACCGCAAACCAAATTCACTTGTAAAGAATTTATCATCAAGCGACGATCTAAGCGAAAAAAAATGGCGCTGTTTCTCTTGAAAAGATCACACCTTATTTGTTTTTTTACCATGATTGAGACCGATGGGATTTCTCATCCAATGGATGTGTATCCATATCAACAAGTAGTGGACTGTACCACATTTCTTTCTGCGAATTCCTGGGACCATTGTTTTATTTATCTTAAAAAATCATTGCGCCCATCTTTAATATAGTTAGTCCAATATGAATATGAGTATTTTTTTGTTGTGTGTACATTGTCCATACAAGCTTGGATGTAAAAAAGCTTATAATTTTATTATGATAATGAGAATACTTAGATACTTCCGCCTTCTGGAAAAATGCTCATTTTTACAGAAAGATAATTTTCATGCTACACCTCATTTACATTTTGTTCTCTAGACATTTTTATATTCCCGTTTTTGTATTATTTCTTTTCTACCGCATCTGCCTCCGGGAGCCATTAGAGTAGTTTTACTCTCTTTGTTTTCCTTTTATTTAAACTGGTACACTTTGTACTTTGTCTTTTGTTTCAAAGGGCTGCCTAGATAAAGGACGTGAGGAATGTACTTGTTTTTGAGTCTCAAGTTCCGAGTCATTCTACAAGATTTTTTTTTTTTTAAATTATAACACTAATCACTCGGTATCTGCATCATAAGGGGGTTCTTTGTGGAGATATTTAAAGTCCAGATATATGTAAGTATATCAGTATGTAGTGAATTGCTTTAAAATTACTAATTTCAAAGGAAATTGGATTTGGTAAAAATTTAGTGAGCACGAGTAAAAAACGAGCAAAGTTTTTTTTTTTTTAAATTTCATGTAGCAGAACATTTTTTTATCAAAAACTTTGATACCTGGACCTGGTTGTATCACAAATTTATGAGTATTCATAAGCAGGAAAATTCAGGGTACTTACAGAAGGATGAAAAGAAAAACTTATTTGTTAAAAGTTTTTGCTAATTTATGGCATGACTGGAAAATATGGAAAGCGGATGATATGAAACTTTGAAAATTGGTTTGGCGTAAAGGAGGAAAACACACCTTTAAGTTAAGAAGATAATTTTTGAAAATCTATTCGATAACATTTTTTTATTCTCACTTGATATGTTTTTTATATAATATTTATTTTTTTACACCAATGTTCTTACCCAGTAAGATTGAGGGGGGGGGGGGTGGAGATTTAGTGATCAGTTTGCCGTATACGCCACTTCGTGACAATTTGATTTTTCTTTATACACATACAGCAAAACAAACAGGAACAACATATAGTAAAGAACTCATTTTTATATACTTTTTAAATCCATTTTTAACACAAATAAAGATCTTTTTAAAAGAAAACGTAAACAAATAAAATAGCCTCTTCTTATAATAATATTAATTTTTATATTTTTAACATTTTTTTGATTATATTCCTTATCAACAACAGGAAGGAAAGGTAAAAGGGCTTTTATGTCACTCAGTTCATGCTTAAGATGACTTATTTTGGTAGGTATATGAATAGTGCGGCAATCATTCAAATTTTTAGGGGTACCTAATTTGCTTTTAGTTGTTTTTTGAACTACATTTTTATGTTTTTATTCAATATCTTTTACTGAAGTTTTAAACTTAAGACCGAATAGATGGGTTTTGTTGTAACAAATGATTTTAATTTTATTATAAGGATCTTTTGAAAAGTCTAATTTGGATGATTTATTTGAATTTAAAAAGAAGTCTGAAAAAGTAATTTGTATTATGCACAGCTTTGTTTTCGGGCTGTTCATCCACAATAAGAAACGAATTAATGATATAATACTTGGAATCTCGAAATTTTTTAAATATCTATCACTTGTGCTATGTACACAATCAACTTCTTGAACAAGCGAACGACCCGGTTCTAAACATTTTTCCACTATCCCTTTAGTTTGAAGGTAATCGTGTAAAAATTGTAAAAGTTTTTATATTTGTGGGCACAGAAATCACTGAAAATTGTTATATATTTTATAAAAGGAAAATCTTTTAATAAACGTCGAAGAATTTTTATTAATGCAATGGCTATATTATATCCAGCTCGCCCGCTGTTGCACTCGTCCCATATTGCGCAAAGGTAATTTTAGACTTATCGCTAAATATTGCTGTTGCCGTAAAATTGAAAGTATAATTTTACGTTTATAGTAAAATGCAAAGAAAAATCCTTTGGGAAAAGAAAATACAGATTGAAGATCGTCCTGAGTAATTTTATTTCTTGTTTATGTGAATCGTATGAAGCATGAATTTCAGGATTACAAACAGATGCCTGATTCCTGTCCTGATTTTTATACAGAAAACACTTATCGCAGTGGTATTTTTTCGGTTTATGAAGCTCAATATTAAACTTTTCGTTGAAGATGTTCCTGTACACGGCTAATTAAATGGGTTGTGCATACTTTTCCTTATATAAATTGTTTGTTCAAGAAGTATTTTTTTTGATTCTCGGGTATATAGAAAAACTAAAAACTCTTTTATTTATTATTTCATCACACAACTCATTTGATTTTGGGTGACAAGTTTCAAGTCTTCGTTTTGACTCATCAACAGGTCCTAAATAGCGAAATTGAGTGACTTGAAAAACAAATGAAAAAATAGAAAAGAAATGAAAAAAATGAAAAAAACCAAATAAATTAAGAGATTCAAGTCACTCAATTTCGCTATTTGGGACCTGTTGATGAGTCAAAACCAAGACACAATCAAAAGAGTTGTGTGATGAAATAACAAAAAAAAAATTTTTTTGTTTAGCTTTTGCTATATACCGGGGAATAAAAAAAAGCCTTCTTGAACAAATATAAGTTTGCCCCGGTAAAAAATCTTATACATAGAGTAATCTCTAATTTCTGCTTATATAAATTATACATTTTTTGTAAAGATAACGCTCGTTCTAAATACTTTTTTCCTGTTGAAGTTCTACAGTAGTGGAAATCATCTACAGGGCAACTTAAGATGTGATAACACACTTCTTCAATCTTCTCAGGATCCGTTACTCTTTTAACATATTTCCTTTTTTTTACTAGGTAGCGGTATTCCTATTTTATTTTTAAGTAAATTTTTAAAATAATGTTTTTCATCAACTGCAAGAGTATTTAAGAAGAATTTTCCGGAAACTTGAAAAATCTTTTCACTATCACATAACTCCCAAAATATTGAATTAATCTTTCTTCTATCTTCTTCTGGAAAGCGCTTTGTACGCGTAAATTGCGAGCTGACAAAATTTGTCCTATTATATTAGTATATTCTTGCCCCTGCTCTCGCATTATTTTCCTTACATTAGATTTTCACTTTCCCGGCTGACGTTTTCTATTCCGGCTTGATTTAAGTTCTATTTCGCTTTCTGTTTGTAAACAAATTATTATATATTCAAATTCATTCAAATTCTATTGCTACCTTACCATGTGTATATTCATAACCACAATAACTCCTGAAGGGAGAGGTGTACGGGGTTGGTCGAGCAGTCGTTAGAAAGGTCATGAAATTTTGCATATAATGTGCTTTGTAAGTGGCCGTACACCTTGTACTTTTTCAAATGCAGGGTATTTTGTGAAAGACAACCAAATTTTCTTAATCACCCTGCAACTCCGCGCGGACCCCCTCAAGGGTCTAAGCTTGGATTTTTCATCGGGGGGCACGGAACTAAATATAAAAATCTTAACTACCCCACCTTTAGTAGAGTAAAGGGCGTACTTAGTCCCTATTGACTGGTCTATGTATGCTTCTCGTCTCAACATACATATTGAATTTACCATCTTACTAAAAAGTGCCCTTTTTGGCGTATACGGCAAACCAATTTCCACGTGACGATATAGTAAATAGAGAAAATATTCCGATGAAAAGTCTATTGGTAGTATCCTTTTTATACCATGATTCCCACAAGAAATTTATTCCTGTCTTTTACATATTTTTCAGTTTTTTTTTCTTTTTTTTTATGATTTTATTGACCTTTCCTTATTTGAGACAGCATGATGAGGACAAAGTTATCTTAAAGACAAGAGATTTCCGACTGTTTTCCATTTAAATGTCACAGCTAGAAAAGGAAAGAAAGAAAAAAGTATGAAAACTTTTCTAATACATGGAATTTGTTGTTCGGCATGCGATATATAAGTAATATATTGTTTTGTTATAATGCTTTGAATATTAATGTTATAAAAGTTGTTATAATATTAAAAATATTGAAAAAATTGGAAAAAGAGCTCCGGTGTCATTTACAAATATGATTGGAATGCCTGTGAACGAAAAATTATAAAAATTGGTCTGTACATGAAAAGGAGGAAGAGGAGAAAAAATAAACACGATTTTATGAGGTTCTTTTTTTTTCTCAAAAATTGGCGCCATCTTTTAAACTGAAGAGTTCTTGATATTTTTCTGAAAGTTTAAAATCAAATTGCGGAAAATATAAGGCTTAAAAAGTTAGCTTTAACTCTCAATTATTTTCCGTCAAATATAAAAAAATCTCTGAACTTCTCTCACATTTTATCATTATCACTCAAATCTCGAAATGTTTTTTCTTAATTTATTTGGTGAGAGAGAGTAATTACTGTTATAGAAAATTGCATATGCACAATAATAATTAATGCAAGCAAGAATATTTTTTTCGATTTTAAAATATTTTCAATCTTGGCACGGAGGCATTCTATAAGAAATCGATCAAATTTCTTACTTTTCCAGCCCAGCGATCACAGTTCTCGTTCTTCTTTTGCTTAAAGTTAAGTAGTTATGAGATAAGAATATCATTAATTTTATTTTCGTGCGACGCATGTTGGCTGAATTAAAAGGATTTGAAATCCTTATTTTTGATATGTTATATTTAAAAAATTATAGCTTTGATTCTAATTTTCACAGATACATGACCTTTCGCTTATTTCAAAGAAGAAAGTACAGCTTTTTAGGAAAGATTATAAAAAGGATGCCTTTTTGAAAAAAAAACAATAGGGATATGAAATATATCCTTTATTATTGAATATTTCAAAATGCGTCCGTAATTTTTTTCGTCTTATCTCAGATTTAAATTAATGCTGATAATGTTGTTAGTTAAACTGTTAAATTTCCAAGTTGGGATCTTAATAGTTTTAAGGACGAGAATTCTTTTCGTCAACAGATGTCTGGTCATTGAATAGAATTGTCCATACAAATTCTTGTTTTATTTTAGTCAATGTATTGAAAATACTTTCTTATATTCTTTACTCAACTTTCCTAGTACTACAGTTATACCAAATTACACGAGGAGATTCTATTCCATGACTCATAAGATCTTTTGCATTATTTAAGAAGTACACTAAGAAAAAATGTGTTATACAAAAAGTAATCGCACTTGAGTAATGGGATTAAATGCTCCTTGCTTTATATAGGATAAGATGATTTGAGATACCTCAGTTAAACAATAAAGCGTAAATATTAAATGAACGAATAAAGCGTAGTTTAAATTTCGGCTTCTTAGAAATTATTTCAGTTTTACCTACCTGTTGTAGATATGGTCCAATAACACTATATTTTTAGCATTATGATTGAAGGTAGCCAAAAATATTTTATGATTGTACAGCTACTAACTGTTTAAGGATTATATGACTTGAAGTCGTATTTAAAGCAGGTGGTTGTCAGGCAACCAATGCCTTAGGAGCCATAGATTCCTAAAGTCTCCCAAAAATCCACATCCTATTCTCTTATATCTCCTTCCTCCGCCCTCCTACTAACAACTAACTCCACAAGGAGAACGACATGCAGTACGGCTCATACGGCGCAGCATCTGTAAAGCAAAAGATGGCAGTGAAACGGAAAGCTGAAAAGTTACAAAGAACACCTGTCAACAAGAGGACAACAGACGACATCCAGCCAAACTGAGGGCTAAATATGGACCCCAATGATGAAATGAAGACAATGAACATCGGGAAAACTGCGCCAAGCGTAAAAGGAAAAAGGTGCAAAATACACTTGACTTGATTTGAGTTGAACTATCACTGTAGAATTGTGCGTGCAAGTGTAAACGTGTACGGATATTTTGTAAAAAGTGGAGAGACGGTTTAACTTAATATCAAAATGTTGTAATCCTTTTGGAAAACACCTTCCCAAACGATACTGTAAAGATCTAAGGAATGTGCTTCTGTGGATGACAGATGTGCTTGCTTGTTTAAAAATGGGGTAACAAATCTGGTTATCGTGCCGCATAGAAACTCGTCCAAGTTCCAATCAAGATAACGATGAGCTCGCACGTGAAGCAGCAGTTGAAACTTGCATTCAGGAGGAGGAGTTCGACTCTGACCATACATTGAAACCATTGCATTAATATTTAAAATTACTTGTAGGACCAATGATAGAAAAAAAAATAAAAACAAGTAAAAAAGCTATAATTGGTCTAAGACCAATTCTTATGATACTCTAGATGAATACTCGTATGACATTTCCTATGCAAGTTTGATTTCTGAAGTGGTTTTTCGCATATATTTCTATAACGGCTTGTCGGACAGAAAATATGATTATAACCAATTTTATAAGATTTCATATTCTAAAGAACTTTTCAGTATAATAAAAACATGAGGACTGATCGTTTTCACAGTATACGTAAAAAAACCTAATTTTTATATGGCAACACCAAGAACGGCTATATTTACAATTGCTATGAAAACATCGTGTACAAAATTTCACATTTCTACGTTGACACGTTTTCAGGCTGTGTTCAAATATATAGTGAAAAACGAATTTTTGTATGTTAACCCTACCGTGTGCAAAAAAATTTCAGCTAAGTGGACACGTTCTCGAGTTATTGTAAAGATGGGCAGACGGACGAAGAGACGGACGGACAGACAGTCTAAAAGAATGAAATTTATTAAAAAATAAGATAAAAAACAAACAAAAAAAAACACAAAAATAAAAAAATAAAAAATATCTGAATAAATTTGCAAATTGCATTAAAAATGGAGATAAATTGAAGTTTTTAACCCAGCGATATCATCAGTATGGTTATCTCTGATCGCAATACATCTTAAAAATACTCGTGTTCGCAGGTAGAAGGAAAAGGCTCATATACTGGCAAACCTGAAGGAGATATACCTGAATTTTAAGCACAATCATCCGAATATCAAAGTCGGATTTTTGAAATTTGCATCACTACGGCCAAGTCATTGTGTTCTTGCTGGATCTGCAGGCCCACACTCAATTTGTGTCCGGGTTGTTCATAAAATGTCAAGCTAATGATAGAAGGCTCCAAAATTAAATATTTTACAGCAAATAATGATAACGTTGGAAGCTTTAAATCTTGCCTGGTACGAATGATGTGTAATCGACCTTTGATAAGACGTTTTTATAATGGATGTGAAAATTGTTCTAGCTTTACGCCATTAAAAAGAATGTTGGACGCTGCGTTTGAGGGGAACGTCGTAGACTCTGTCACATATAATCAGTGAATGGGTCGATCTTGGAACCTAGAATTGAATCTTTCAATGGGTTACATACCCGACTAACTTTCTCGGCCGACATGCTTTTATTGCAGAAAAACAAAGAAAATTTTTTAAAGATTTTAAGTCATCGCTAAAAGCAGACGATTTTATAAACTTAATGGAATTTTTTGGAGAATTATTCTTTCGTAATACAAGACGCAGCATAAGGATATCATTGGACTAATGACCAGGAAACCATATCTCCATTTGGGATATATTATCTGAATCTACATATATAATAAAAACCTACAGGCAACGAATTTTGTTACAATTTCTAATTGTTTGCAACATGATGCTTTTCTTGTGTATTCGTTCCAACGGTATTTTATAGAGTACTTAAAATGTAATTTTGTAAATGTCAAAAGAATTGTCTATTTTTGTGATGGTTCGCCTGCACAATATAAAAATAGGAAAAATTTGCTGGTATATAGCTCTGCATTTAGAGGACTATGCAGAATGGGATTTTTTTGTTACATTTCACGGAAAAAGTATGGTGGCACTTTAAGGCAGCTAACTGCCAAAACCAGTTCATAACGACCTTATGGTAAACAAATTACGATTCCTCGTCAACTATATGAAAGGGCACAATGTAACATACAAAATACGAATTTTGCGTACGTTACAAAGGATGAATATGCTCAAATAAATAATTAATTTACAGGGAGATTTAATGAGTCTCGTTGGATTCAATAAACAGCAAATACATTGCATTATACATATGAGTTAGTTTTACTGCAGTTGAAGTAAAATTGTTCTCATTGACGGATACGTAGTGAGATTAACTTCGCCATTTTTGGATGTATGAACTCATTAACCGGATGTACATGTTAATAATAAAGCTGAACATTGTAATATTACAAAAGAAAAAAAAAACAACACGTATGCATACATTTAATAATTAATTCTTTGCTTTTATGTAGTATGTAATTGAACCATGTTTTCGATTTATGTTTTTTGTTTATTATACTAACACTAACATTCAGCAATGGTTAACTATAATTAAACAAATATATGTCGAAGAATATTATTTCGGGAAGTATTTGCCAGCGCAGAAAAAATTATTTATTTGGGAAATTTTATCAAATGACCCGACATTTATTTACGAAGAAAATTCTCGTCCCCAAATCCATTGAGATTCCAACTGGGAAATTTAACAATTTAACTAACAACATTATCATAACATCTAACATCTCATCCCATACTAATTGAGAACCTACTCCTACCACATCGGCGATAATAATTTCAGCTTTAGCTGTATTGATGCTGTCCAAGTTATTATAGCCATAAATGCCGTTAAGTCTGAGGCAGTCGGACCCGACCAAATATCGCCACGTTTTATTAAAATTATTTTGCCTTGGCTCGTTTATGCCATCGTCCATATTTTTAGTGTGAGTTTGACATCTGCGCAATTTCCTAAAATTTGGAAAAGGATTGTGCTGCCCTTGCTAAAGTCGCATCTCCTGATGGTCCAAGCGATATTCGACCTATCAGCATTTTGTGTTTTTTATCCAAGGCGCTTGAGAAGCTCACGCACGAACAGATCTTACTTTACTTGGAATAAAACCAACTGCTCACCCCGTGGCAGTCTGTATTCAGAGCTGGACACAGCTGCAGGTTCGTGGAGCTTTCGTTAAGAACCACCGGACAGTTCTGACAATCCTGGGTTTTTCTAAAGTCTTCGACAGCGTCAACCATTCCATTTCAAGCTTCTTACCGTCTTTTCAGACAAGTTCAGATTTTCTTCATCCTCGGTGGTATTTATCATTATTACTGGACGCTCTCAACAACTGAAAGTCAAAGATTTTCTGTCGAGAAGCTTGCCTCTCACTTGTGGGGTATCTCAGGGTTCAGTATTGTGCCCTTTATTGTTCCGTTTGCACATAAATGATCCGCCCAATGTAATAGAAAACTCAAAAATATATTTGATATATTTGAAAAGGCCAGTTGACTTATATGTGGCTTGATGCCTCACAGTTTAAAACTGTAACTCTAAATGGTACCACCTAATTTTACGTTACCTCTGTTCGAAGTTTAGGAATTATCCTCAACTCTTTTATGACTTGGTACGACCACATTAAAAATACTAATAACTTTATGGAATACTTCGTAGTTTGTGGTTGTCTGCGGGGATTCTCTCTACTGCTTTTCGCTCCAAGCTGGTGAAGTCTCTTCTCTTGTCTTATTTCACAAGTAGAAGCATTGTCTTTCCTCACTTAGATTTGATCTGTAGGCGGAAACTGGATGTCGCTTTCAATGACTGAATCCGTTTTATTCTCTACTGGGTATGTCTCTAGATGCTTATCTGACACTGATAATTTTACTTTTCCTTCATAAGATCATCTACACTAGCCGTACCAGGTATCTCTTTTCCGATATAAGCTTTTTAAACACTGACAGGCACCTAATGCTGCGGTCTCCCTGTAATCAACATCGAATTTTGGAACGCTCTCACCTTGTTCATATTGCTCGTCTTTGGAACAGTCCTTCGGCGGCTTGCAGCGCTCGAGCTCGGCCAGGTTATTCAGAGTACTGCTGACTCGTCATCTGACCTCGGATGATGGTAAGGCGGACTGACATTGTGCTTACACTTACACTCCGAAACAACTATATACCGCGCTTTTATTTTCGTTTCATTTTTATTATCACTTTTCTCTTCCCTCACTTATGTCTTCCGGTTTTGTATGTTTTTTCCCTCCCCTGCACTGCTGCTAATTGTCGATATCGATTATTTAAATTTTAAATTTTTTGCTGGTCTTAATTTCTATTCTATTCATTGTTATAATTTTATATTTTTGCTTTGCTTATTTCTTATGATTTTTGTTTTTATTTTTTTATTTTGCCATTATGCTTTGTAGCTTTAGTCTTTTCTTTTTTGGTTATTGTTGCTTTTTGTTAGTTTAATATTAATATGAATTAAGTATTTGCCTTTGAAATTGACCAACTTAGTTTTGTATCATCAAAAGATTGTAATATCTTTGATACTTTTAGCCATTGAATGATATGATTTGATTTGATTTGATTATCAGCATTAATTTAAAAATAAAATAAGAAAAAAAGCAGGCTGCATTTCGAGATATTCAGGCTAACTGATAGATTACATATCCCTATTATTTCTTCTTCTAAAAGGCATCCTTTTTATAAACTTTCCTAAAATCGTGTACTTTCTTCTTTAAAATAAGCTGAAGACCTTGTCTCTGTGATAATTAGCACCAAAGTTATGATTTTTTTTTAATATAACTCAGCAGATCAGAAAATTAGCGAATTCTAAATATTTCAAAGTCTTTTAATTCAGGCAGGATGCTCCGCAGGACAAGAAAAATCAGTTGTATACCTATTTCATAACTAATTAATTTTCAGCAAGAGAATAATGAAAACGGTCGGTTTGAAATCCAGTTGATTTTCTATCGAATGATCCCATTATATTTAGCTAAGCACTCTAATAGTCAAATAAAGCGATTATTTTTATAGTTATTCGACCTTTCTAAATAATTTGTACACTTGTACAGAGAGAACTGCTTTCGATGGTTTAGTAGAATCTAAAATTTAAATTATGTTAAAATATTACATTTTGCACAGAAAACATTGGTAAATCTTACCTTTCATCCTTATAACAATTTTCTGACATCGCATTAACTTGAAAAGTGTTTCACTTTCAGCATTAATAACTGTCCTCTTAAAATTCTGTGAAATATTGATAGCATCTGATTTAATTCGTGTCGTAATCACAAGATAAAACTGTCGTTGGGTACAAAACTCATAAAACTAACGACTGTAATCATTCAAAAGAAAACAAAATTTGTGAAAATTGGGGGAAAAAATCACAACGAAAAATATCGCCGTCTCGCTTAAAAATCACAGTCATTTGCGTTTATTAAATTGCTTCGCTCTTTTTATGGATATGAAGTTGAGCAGCTCATGCAGCCAAACATAAGATCTAAAGATCGATATGTATACACTAACCATGAGGGTCCTTTGTGATATAATAGCTATTAGCGAAAAAAAGAGACTCATTCCACTTCTATGAAATAGCCGCGAAAAATTCTGCAAAGAGTTTGTACATATGTATTAAGTCAGTCAGATTTACTGTTCCCTTGTTACTTACGCCTTAGATTTATTTGCAACCATAATTCGAAATTATGTTTTATACCCAAATCTCGACATGCTCCCCAAAAGTTTGCAAATAATACGGCTCTGAATCGTGTCGTTGTCTTGTTTGAAAGTCCCTTCTCCTCAGGACTTTTGTGTATTTTTTCCGAGTTCTATATTATCAAAAGTTTTTCGTCTGCAAATGACTTTCTATACCACAGGATGTGAATAACGAGGAACGCGAAAAGTCGGAGATTGAAGTTTCATCTAGTTACGCTTAATAATTGTCCCATGATTGCGTTGTTTTTGTGCCGGCAGGACGATTTCGCTGCTTTAGTATTTCCAGTTGAAATTTGGCATTGAGTTCAGCTCCCAATCATTTGAAATGTGTCATCGCAAGAAAGAGAATGAAGTCCGTGGTATGAAATTCTAAGAAAATCTGTAAAGGAACGAAAATTTGTGGACATAATAAAACGAGATGCTTTATGATAATTCAATATTTTTGATATAAATCTTAAAGGTGGGTGGGAAAAAGGTTTAGGAAATATTTTAATCGAATCGTGATTATAATGCTTAGCAATAGCAAAGATTATTTAAATGCCTTTTTATGTTCGATTTTAAAAGTGTGATAGAAAACAATAGATTATCAACGCTATGCTTAATGACATGTACTGTAAATAAAAACGAGATAAAAATCTAGAATTGTACTAAGAGCAATTATTGCGATACCGTACTAGATGAATGTCCGTATATAATTTTTCATGGTTACCAATGTGCAAGTTTAGGTACTTAAGTAGCTCTTCGAATCGTCGTACAGTTCTTCGACATATATATGTGAAATGGGGCAAAAGTCATAACTCCTATACAAAGTTGTATATGTGTTTATCGTATTTAATAGAAAACTAATAACTACCTATGTTCAAAGTATCAATAATGTAGCTTAACAAATATTGGAAATACTTATCACTACTGCTCTCGTAATTTGCAAGATTCGATAATTAAAAGTAATGAATAGCTACAGCAAAGCTGAAATCCATTATTTTTATTTCTTCTCATAATAATGATAAAAAGCAACTAATACAAACATAATCATATAATATAATATATAATTCCATATCTTCTATATTGTTTATGTCTAATTTTGTACGTAATCTGAAAATTGCAGAGGCGGCTACTAGAATTAACTATATTGGGGCTAACCTACTCTTCTACAAAAGAGATGAGAGTTTCCACTCCATCCCACACCCTTACGCTTTCAGAGAGTTTAGCGATTTTAAGTGATGGGTTTCGCTAAAAGAACTTAATAAGACCATAACGAGTGAAAAAAAAAAACAAAAGCCACATGAATGTTGAAGGAAACTGATAACCCACGAAAATCCCCCTAGGCCTATATTACTAAAAAAAAAAAAAAAAATCTTGCTTAATAGAAGAAGAAGCCTATCTAGGTACGAAATCGAAATGAAGTTGGTGAGTATAGCAAAGAACAAACTGAGCAAAAGAATTGAGGATTTCCGCCAATCATTACAGCAGCTCTATCGTACGTTTTGGGTATTGATTTGTCCGCTAACTGAAAATTCTGAAGTGCGTTCGCCATTATTGTTATCATATAGATCGAAAAATAAAAAAAAAAATAAACAAATTGTTCGATGGGTTGTTTCATTAACGTGAAATGAAACAAAATTTGCTGAATCGATTTCCATTTTTAAATCATTAAAATAAATTTAGAGCAAACAGTGCAACAGTTCGTTTTGAGGTGTTTTAAGTGACTCGATTCTCCTTTAAATAGTCCTCCATAACAACATTCACAGATCTTGTATATGAAACCATTTATGCAAAAAAAAAATCCGATTGCAGATTAGCTGTATTCCATTGGGCTGTGTAAAGTACTCCCAAGTACTTTTATCTACTCGCAACTACTCATGCTTTTGTCCGCGAGTAGGTGAGCTGAGTAGTTTCGTAAGAATTTTCCGCTAGGTGGATTTTGATGCTTAGTGGATATTGAAATGCCATATAGATGAAATATGACAAAAAATTTGTGTAGTACTGTCATAACTAGTTGTTGTTTATAACGAAGCAAATAACATTTTTATTGTTTATAAAAGAAGCAAATAAAAATATTCAACTCATCGAGTGCAGAAGAATTATTAAAATTTATAGACATATTATTCTTATATACAAATAAATACGGTAACAACTTTTAATGTAATAAATATCGAAAACAGACTAATTTTTATCATTCTAGGTAGAATACTGTTGGAGGAATATACCTCGGATAGTAGTATTTTGTTCGATTTATCCTCTTCCTCATCATCATCATCTATACATTAATGTCACCAAAAGCTCTGTGTATCGAATATTGTACAGAGTTGTGAAGTGGATAACTACATAAAGTGGCCTACATCAGTGCAAATGCGTAATAATCAAATAAAATTTGCAAGGATGAGAAATTTCCGCAGAGTATAATAGTAGAGATTGATGGAAGCCATATCAAAATCAACTCTCCGAAGAATGACAGGCAAGCGTACTACAATCGGAGGGCTGATTAAAGTATATTGCTTCAAGCGATTGTCCGTCCAGAAAAACCATATATCGATGTACAATGTGGCGAACCTGGATCCATTCATGATGCCCGTCTTTTTAGAAAATCAGGATTTGACCGTAAAGTAGAAGAAAACCCAGAGTTTATAATACCGGTTGATGTGTTCTTATTAGGCGACTCAGCTTATGCAGAAAATAATTACGGGGTGCCTCCGTTTAAAGATTTTGGTAACTTAACAATTAAACAACGGTAGTTTAATTATGATTTGACTTCAGCAACTAGAATTGTTGTGGAAAATGGATTCGGACTGGTGAAATGCCGTTTTCGACGACTTAAATTCTTTGAAAGCCCAGATACGGGATTTATTGCAAAGTGTATCGCGACTGCTTGTGTGCTAGATAATATTTAATTTGTATTAAGAAAATGACATAGAAATCGAATGGGATAACGAAGAAGCCGTAAACGAAGATAACGATGTTGACCTATCAATACAAAACCCAGCAAAATCATAGAATAAGGGAGGCAATTTTTACACAACTTGGCAATAAAGGCTTATTAATATAAATAAAAAAAGTTCTTTTAACAACAATATTGCATTTATTTGAATAACATAGATAAATATTATATGAAAACATAAACAAAAAGCGTTCTTCGCTATAAATAAAATTGCTTTTAAAAAAAAAGCTATTTTCGATATCTAATTATAAATTTGTTTTACTTACTATTTTGTAAAAAAATGGAGTACCTCTCGATGTCTTTCCTCTTTTGATTTTTCTTTTTTTCTTCTAGATAATTTTCTAATAATTCTCGCTTTTTTTATCTGTCTTTAATTTTTTGGTTATAATAGATTATTTTTAATTCGAGAGCTTTTTCCTTGACTTTTCTGGATGTATCTCGTCTCGGTTTTTTTATTTGTTTTTAGAGGCCCTCGGTGCTGGTTCGGGATCCTTAACCATTCCAATGCTTACGGAGTGTGGAGAACTAATAGTGAGACTGTTTTGAAACAGTTCGTCCATTTCATTAAAAAACAAATTTTCGAAGTACTCGATCCTGTGCCCCGATCTTTTTCAATTTTGTAGGCTCTATACAGGACCTCCATTTGACCTCAACTTGATCGGCCGTAGTTGCAGAAACCTAAAATATTTCATAATTTTATAAATTAGCCACATAAATTTTGATATCACATATTCCAAGTAACTTACAAGTACATCTAACGCTTCCAAATCGGTTAAAACATTGTTTCAGAAGTGCTTCTTATTTCTTGTACGGAAGTACTTATCTTTCCTATTTTTGTAAGCTTCAATTCTTCAATTTTATTTTCAGTAGTGTTTAATGAAATTAATTTTGGAGAGCAAAGTCTAGTTAACCCTTAACTAATATCGTTATTTTTATATACACAACTAACATCGTGGGGTTAAAAATTTCCCCAATAGGAAAATCTAAAAAAAATGTATTAAAATAGCAAATATTTTTTACTGTGTGATCTAAATAGAAACTTTACTTTATATACTACCATGCAGAACACAAATAAAACGAAAAATATATTTAGAAACTCGTTATTTAAAAAAAAAAAACTGGAAACTTAACGTTTCCTTAACTTTAGTAACAGCCTTCGACTAAATTCGTTATGGCAATATTAAAATTATAGACAGGAACCAAAAACTTTATGCTAAACTATCCAAAACAAATAGGATATGGAAAAAAAGTTACAAATATAAAAAAAACTTAAACTACATTTATATGAAACATTTAACAAAATATAACATTACTTTTTGTCAAAAGAAAAATACTGAAATAATTTTTATAACCAAATCGCTGTAATGATGATTAGTTTTGTTTCTCATATGTTTTCGCAACATGATAGACATTCCAATTTATCCACTGAATGTTTATTGCATACAAATTTTTCACATTTGTGACAATATTTTGTGCATTTACGGTCATCTTTGCGACTGCAAATATGACAACGTCCCGATTTTGATTTTTTTGGAGGCGGTCTTTCAATTTCTTGCGATGTAGAAGGAACTGGTCCCAAGAAGTGATCTATCTTTCCAGCAAGTTTCCGGGACAATGTTGCTGACTGCAATTTCCTTTTCATGATTTGAGGCTTGATCAGTGCAAGCCCGAGATCTTTGATAATCTCACGTCGCAAAATTTTCTTATGGACGTTGCTGGCTTTCCAAATCACAAAACTATTTACTACTGAAATATTCATCATAGTACCAAATATTACCATTGGCCAACGTCTAGTTCTTCTCATCACTGAAAATATTGCGCATTTCTGATCCAGGGAATCACCGCCACCCTTAGTTGAATTATAAAACCCAATAATCTCTGGTTTTTGGGTTTGTGAATCAGTTTCAATTTCGTGGTGCATTGAAGAAATTAGCACTACTGATTGGTTCTTTTTTCGTACGTAAGATACAATGGTTTTGTCTGAAGTAAAACCATAAATTGAAGAATCTTCCTGTCTATCTTTCCTGGAAAGAAAAGGCAGCTCTCTTTTGTTTTTTCTTAAAGTCCCAACATATGTCAGGCCTTGTGCCTTGAGCTCGTTAACCAATTCTATACTAGAAAACCAATTATCGGCTAGAGGTTCTGCTAGTTTCAGTACACTTTAGCTTGGAATAGACAAGTTGGAGGTTCTCGGCTCATTTGATTTCCTAGAATATATGAACACATTATAAAGGTAATGCATTTTGGCATCACATAAACACAATATTTTAAGCCCATATTTGGCTGGTTTTGATTTCAAGTAAACCCTGCAAAAGCATTTTCCCCTAAATGCAGCAAGCATTTCATCGATTGTTACATACTCTGAACAATTACAATTTGCCTGAACATTGGATATGAACTGGTCAAACAATTCGGAAATAGGCGCCAAACGATTAACTGCTTTTCACGCTTCTCGCGTTTCGGCATCATCAAATCTAAGGCAGACCAGTAGAAATAAAAATCTGTTTTTACTCATAGTAATTCGGAGTATATTTCTACCTGTTCCACCTGTATTCCAAAGAGAGGAGACATCTTCATGATTGGACTTGAAAATTGACGTCAAAAATTTTAGACTCAAAAAAGACTTCAACTCAACTTCATTTGTAGCATGAGTGTAACTTTGGCTCGTCACCCACGATGAACTGTTTCTCACGCACCTTATCTTTTCATTGGTGAATGAAACAATCATGTCGATAATTTCTTTAGTAAAAAGTAGCTCCCAAGCCTCGAGCGGGTTCAAGTTCTCCTTCCGTACAACGGGTCCTTTTATTCCTGGTAAATGGCGAACCAGATTATGAGCTAGCTCGAGTTCTAGAAGCTGGTGGTGCCAGTTTTGAAAAGCAAATTGGGATAAAGGTACATCATCATCACACCATCACCATCACACCACTCTCATCGTCACTATCCAGCTCCATATCGGTGTCAGAGCTATGAACACTATGTTCCGAAGCTGAATCTTCGTAATCGCTTTCGAAGATACGCAACGGTGCTAATAATTGCGATTCTTCCTCACTGTCACTTTGCTCCAAGATGTTCGCAAGCTCCTGGTCGTTGAGAAATTTCTCAATCCTGATTTTATGCAGAAAATTAGACGAAAATGTAAATACAAACAACGAAAAAAAATGTTACGTTAACAACAACGTGGGGTAAAAACTTACCCCATGTACTTGTGCAGCCCCACTGGTTGGTCGTATCATGACACACGGCTGCGAAGATCATGCGCTCGCGCTGCACTGAGAATACAAAAAAGCGTGCCGGCGTATCTTTGGTACAAAAAAAAATATTTCAAGTTTTCGACGTCTGGGGTAAAAATTTACCCTACCATGTCAGTTAAGGGTTAAGAAACTTGATTGAACAAAAAATACGGGTACAATAGAAACAAAACAGAAATGTCAGAAATTTCAGGTTATGTTTTATCTTGACAATACAAAATAGCGTTCCATTCGGAAAGTGCTCGCGAGTATTTTACATAGCCCAATGGAACACAGCTATTGTTTCATTCCCATCATGGTCACATAGGCTTAAATTGTGACTTCAAAAATTTTAAAATAACTACAATTCTAATCGAAGCATGGTGACTTTTCATTGCTTCTTATAATTGAAGCAGCATAACCAGTATCTATTTCAGACATAATGTTTGAAACCTTTGCGGATTTTTATGTGAGATAGTTTTATGTTTTTGTCATTTCGAATAAATGATTTATTTCTCAAAGGTTGATATTTGGTAATGCAGCCCCTCCTTCTTAAACATTTAATTTCCAATTATTCATCAACTGAACATGACGAAAATGGTGTAGAAATTAAACTATCAATTTTTATTTTAAAACTGTTTCCGAAATACTACCGTGGAGGGAATTAGAGTGAAATTAAGAACTCAGTTACACGAGTAAACTAATGTTTATTTGGACTGTGTTAAAAAATCAATCATTAAGTGGTGATTTAAAGTAGAAAATGTGAAAGTGGTGTGGGTGATCATACTTAACGGTGTAATAATTTTCACATCCTCCGGGTTGCCAGGGTAAGTAGCTTCTAGCAGGTGAATAATGGGCCTTGTCCTGGCCTACGTTCTAGGGTTCCCCCCGGGGAACTCAACCTCTCTTCAATCCAAAGATGTTGAGCCGGCCTTCTTAAAATGGTCCCGTAGAAAAATCGTACCTCACAGGGACGAATTTAGCTGTTATATCCTGGAAAAACTCTTTCAATTATTCCAAGCTTCCACAGTAGTCGTGAAGCTGATTGATCGTAAACTGTTACTAGATCTCCAACTTTAACTATCGATTAGAAGTTCTGTTTAGTATGATGGTGTGACCTTAGCTGCAGTATGTATTCCATTTTAAATCGCTTTGAAAAACTGTTAGCCGTCCTCAAATGGGTTTTCCATTTTAACCTAATCTCAGTGTACTTCGCCGAATAAGACTCTGTTGATAACGATGTCGGAAAAGTTCCAATCAAGAAGTGGTCTGGTGTCAACGCTAGTTTAGATTAAGGTTCGCGTTCTATGTACAGTAATTGTTCGCGTATGTCTCCATTAAATTAAAGTAACTTGTTTTGCGAAGACTAGATACAAAAGAACAGTTTTCAACAATACAATTTTCATTATTTTCATTAAATCTTTGTTTGTATTAACAAGGGACAATTTCTCTTTATGGATTAAACGATGTTTGCAAATTTCTTTATGTCTAGCCTTTAGGGGTTCCTCGAATAATTATTTAATAGCATTGATTAAATACTTAAAGATATGCCAGTTTATTATTTCCTCTAATGGAGATGTCCCTGTCTGTACCATTTTAACAAAAAATGCTCAAATCAAAGCTTTTGTTGCATATTAAACGGGGCGACACAACATAACGCTTTAGTTGATTTATTTTCTTCTGTTATTAATTATTATAATTAATTAATTATATATTAATTTTTTTTATTTATTTTTTACACGAGGAAGCAAGATTAGAACATTAAAACATTGCAGTTCTGCAATCGACAGACTTTTCAGTACAACACAAAGCCAATTGACAGGATTTTTCAAGTTTAATAAAATATGCTAGTAAAGTCGCCGAAGTGAACAACATAATCTAAATGCTTATAAAGCAGCAGTATGCATATACAGGCAGCACTGATTTATTATTTTAACATTTAATATAATAATTAAAACGGTAAAAAACCGTTTGTATTTTAAAGGACATTTTGAATGTAGTTATGTTTTAGTCGAACACGCAAATAACTACGAACGAGGTCAGGCTGACAGTCTACCGAAAACAGTCGCCGAAAAAAAGATCTAAGTTACTGGTCCGCAGAATGAAAGGAAACTGCTTCTTTCATTTCATTTCATTTTTACGCACGGTCGTCTTCGTCAGGAAATGCAATTCTAGCATATTATTATCACTTACTCTCAAGAGCGTGAGTAGGATCGTCGCGGATTTTTCGCGGTGTTAGTATTTCAGGCGAGAAATTATCCGCGGCAATATTTTTTATGTACTAAATAATGATATAATAATAATAATAATAAATTCACTAACCACCAATGTACAAAGATTACAATATCTTATATACGTACTTCTAATTTGATGCAATCGTTCCTGGTCCAAAATTAAAACTAACTAAAACATATTAAGGTAACGAAATAAGTTATAACAAAAAGTAAGAATAAGTAATAAAGAAATAAATAACTTAATAAAATAAGTAATGTAAAAGAAATTATAAAACAAATATACGAATATATATAAAAACAAACCGAAACATACCACCACAAAAGAAAACAATAAATAAAAGCGAAACAAAAAAGTTTAAATTGAAGTTAATGGAAAAAAAACAAAATATAAAAAATTAAACCTAACCCTAAAAGAAATAAAAACTAAATAAATAATAAAATAAATAAGTAAAACAAGAAAACTAACTAACCATAAAATGTACGTGCCATTTACGCTCCTAAAAACTTAAATCTTTTTATAATAAAGAAAAATGCTTCATAGAGCCCGTTCGCTGCCTATTGGCAAGAAGAAAGTTCCACTTTCGTATTGCCTGAACAAAGTAAGAGCGCTCACCATATTGCGAGACAGACCGAGGGGCTAGAAGCTGACAACAAGGGGTACAAGAAGTGCAATCTCTCATACAAATACTCCGGAAGCTGGATATATATCAGTTTGTGCAGAAGAATGAGTTCACGGCGGCCTTAATACGTTTTTAGAGGAGTACCCAGCAGTGAGAATGCGTACTGAGACACGTGAGCATTCCGAGGAAGTCTATAATTATAGCGTATTACAGCATTGAAAGCAACATATAACTTTCTCTGGCACCGAGCGTCAAGTTTGCTAAAGATGGTACTACAATAAGCAAACATTGGAATAATTAGCGTTTTATCCAACTTCAAGTGTATGCCCACAGAAAGGCAAGCAGACGTTATCCAAAATTGCCGTTAAGTACCATAGATTTTCCCTATTAAATTTGAAATGTGACTGCAGCATTTGAAATCAGCACTGAATCAAATAAATCATTAATAAATTTTATGATTTGTTGGAACATAATTCTTTCCAAAACCTTAGCAAGGAAACTAGGCATGCTAGTTTATCCAAATTCGCTGGGATTGGATGCAGAGGGTATTTTAGGAATAGGTGTAACAAATGCTTTCTTCCACTGAGTTGAAAATTGGGACGTGGTTAAACAAAAATTATAAATATGAACAAGTGGAATAAATATGTATGGAGCGAGCACTTTCACAAAATCAGATGGAAGTGAGTCTGGACCAGGACCATGTGGATTTAATAGAGAATATCATTCAAAGAACCTCAGCGCTATCCACACATGCAAAGGGAAAATCTTAACCAGCACCGCCAATTTACAAGTAGAACTCAACAAACTCGAAGCATTACCTGCACTACAAGCAAAATAATGGTTGAGAGTGTTTAGATGTGTATTTATATTGACAGGTGCATGACCAGGTACGCCTAGCCTGCAGATGTTTTTCCACAACTTTTTAGCCGGTAGACACGGATCAAGCTTTGAACTAAAAACAGAGCGCTTAGATACTCGAAGCATGGATGTAACTCTGTTACGCACCCTTTAATATTCTGTAAGAACCGCAGAATCTCTAGTTCGCTCGTTTATCTTTTTAATTAGAAATCGCGTTCAGCCATGGCAGCATGAACCTCCCTAGTTATCCAAGGGCATTGATCAGAATGAATATTGCAAGTCATTAAGAGAACGTACTTATTGTATTGATAAGAGAGTGTCCAGACAAGAGTCTCAACTTTATTGTCCAAGGTATTATTAATAAAAACCTCATCCCATGACATTTCATTGTATTCTTCTATCATCTCGTTCAAGTTGGTGTTTTAAAATCACGGTAGGAAAATTTCATAACATTGGAGATTGCAGTGAGATTAATTTTTTAAGTTGTGAAGAGAAAATCATGGTCAAAGTTTGTGGGAGGAGAAATTTGATTATGGAAAAGGATATTATTTATGTTGGATGTAAGCACATAATCAAGCATGGTTGGAATAGAACTATTAAAATAAGTAGGTGTCTGATTCACTGCTTTCTGGTCCCACGTTTGCAAAATATAAAAACGATTCTCTCTAGACGAACTAGCATTAAGTGCGTTAACATTGAGGTCGCCACAAACCAAAATATCATAATATCGTATAGTGAACTTAATGCTGTTGTAAGTTCCAAAACAATCTCCAGATTAAAACTGTTCAGTGGACAGTAGGTGCAAAACACAACGCATCTGTGGAATTCCGAACATAAATCTGCGCTAAGAAATTCTAGACTTTGTCCAGGAGAATAGGCCCACTCAAACGAAGCACTCAACGAATTATGCACATAGACGACAACGCCATCATCCGTCCGATTCGCGCGGTCTGAGTATGAAATAGTTTGGAATTGAAACCAATCCAGAGTCATCATTCTCATTAAGCCAGGTCTCGCATACCATCAATACATGAACCCTGGTACCAGCAAACATTACTTGCAATTTATCCGATTTATTTCTTAGACTTCTAGCATTCAAACTGACAATATTCAGCTCGGAGAATCGAGATAAAATACACACATTCGTCATTCTTGAATCTTGAGTGAACTCTATTGAATAAAAGATAATAGTTAACAGTTCTAGCAGCTCCTGATATGTGTTTGTGTCCTGATGTTGGACATAATGTGTGACAGTATGTGGAGAAAAACCTTTCATGTGTGATACACGAACTTTGCCATTATGTTCGCCGTGTATCGCCCACTATGTTGTCATGCACGTAGTCCCGCCCCTAAAAATCAAATTATTTTGATTTGCGTCCAACCGCTTGACACACAGCGCACAACACCGTCCATCAAACACATTCATGGTCAAATCTGCGTAACAACATCGTTGTCCTACTCGATTTGGCCAACATGCGTAACCGTGTATGAGTCCCTTAACTTAGTGTGTCACACATGAAAGCTTTTTTTCCACACACTTGTCAAACTTGTTGTCCAACAGCAGGACAGGAACACATATCAGTAGCTGCTAGAACTTTTAGCTGTTATCTTTACTTCCATAGAGTTTACTCAAGAATGACGAATGCGTGAGAACAATCGTTCTACGCGGTTCAGTATAATATGTTGTCGAACACGCAAGCCCGCCCCTAAAAATCAAACAAACTTTGTTGTCATCCAACCGCCGTCACACACAGGGGCAAATCTGCGTGACAATATCATTGTCCTACTCGAGTTGGACAACATACCTGACCGTGCATGGTCCCCTTAACATAATTGCTGCGTTCCTTTTCTCGTTCAGAATGAATTTTTTCAATCCATGTCGTTCTTTTACTCGGACCGAACGATTTAGTTTCAATCTGTCATCGCTTTTTTCGGAATCCGAATCGTTCTGAATGCACCTGAGTTTTTCCCGGATTCAAGCAGAACGATTTTAATTTGTATTCGTGAATGTGTTGCTTACAATTTGGACGAAGTGGTATTAGTTAAGTTTGAGTTGCCTTTCTTGGAAAATAGCTTTATTTTTCATAAACAACAGTTTTTACGAATTAATACTTGCTTTTATCAAATGGAAGAAATGTCAAACACTTGAAATCGTTCTGTTTCGTTCCTTTTCTATGAGCACAGAATTAAATTATGACGTCGTTCTGTCGAGTCATACAGGTTCATTCAGAACGAGAAAAGGAACGCAGCAAATGAGAACTACCACAGAACGAAACATATTTCAAATTTTCTCCGCTGGGGTGCTGATAGAGCATGCACATGTTCAAAAAATTCAGAGGCACGCCTACGCATATGTCACATGCCACCAACCAATACTGCATAAAATTTTCGAGTAATTTTCCAAGAAAAGACTAATTACATATTACTTATATACGCCGAAAAAAAAAAAAATTTAGAAGCCCAATCACCGCAATCAACTTTTCTTTGTTGGGCACTTATTCCCACTCGTCCGTCTTTTATGTTTTGAAACAACTGAAAATCCCGATTAAAGTGTATGTGAAATGCTGGTTTTTCTCGTACTCTTATCACTTCACCTTTCAAATTTCAATTCTATATTTATAAATGTCTATTACTACATTGGCTATTGTTATAATGTATATGCAGATAATGGTTCATAGTATAGAAAAAGCTCAGTGCTTTTCATATTTGTAAAAGTTTTTTTTTCCTATGGAAAAGCAACATTATATCGAATCTACCTCAAGCTTGTCAAATGCTTTAAAAAGTCATTATACTCCAACAGAATGAAAAGGAATACTCTTAAAATTTTTGCACAACATAAGACCAGAGCATAAAGAAATGGAATAAGCGTGATGGGGAGATTTATGTTTTTTAATTTTGAAATTTTTCCTTTTTTTTATGTCTACAAAATCAGATTAATCTATTACAGAAATGATCTTTTTTATCAGAATAAAAACGAATACGAGAAATGAATTTTATTTCCTCTTGAAATGCTCAACTGTCATCAACATACGTCAACGCTCTTGTATGATGCCCAATGCTCATACTGCATATACGTACTGTATATGACACATTTTGAAACTCAAATAAAATTCAGAGCCCTGTTTCCCTTCATATCGCAGCATCATAACCCGAATTTTTTCAGCCCTATAAATTATGAAATATATTCCAAGCATTGTCTACTCATATCAAATTAAAGCTCTGGAACCTTAAAATATTGAATTCCCTGGATAGCACCCTCAACACTGTCGCATTACTTTGTGTTTTTCTTAGTAGTCGAATTTTTTTATTAAAATTATCAAAGGGTGCATAACTTAAAAAAAAGTGAAATATTTGACTAATATTGAGGGCTTCCTGTCATCGAAAGGGCGGGAGGATAAAATTTATAAACAAGGAAGTTCTCAATTAAAGATTAAGTTTCTTCGGAAATAAGGTGAAATAATCAGTTTGTGGGGTTCGTGTTTTATAAGGTACAGGAAAAAAACAAATTTGCAATTAAAATTTGCACAGAGAATTAGAAATGGCAGAAGAACAAAAGAAAAAGGATTCTGAGGATCCCCGGGTTGAATTTATTATGGACTATGTGATGAAAAGCATGAAATTAAAAGCGGACAAGTGGAATAAAATGTTTCAGACAGAGGAACTCAAGGTGCGTACTAGATAGATGACAAATCTAGTAGTTAAAACTAAGTAGAGTTTAGTAAAAAAAAAAAAACATGGCACCTTTAAGTTGGTTGAAGATCGTTTATATTTATTGATAAAAATTACATGAATTTGCTAAGAAATATTCTGGAGTGATCTAGAAGCTTTCAATTTGTTAGTGCTATTTTATGTTATTTATCCTTCTCAAAATTTTCAAAGACTTTTTTTGTTTGGATTGAAATGCGACTTTGCATCAACTACTATTTAACATTGAAACAATTTTCTACCTGAATTTTAATTATTTTCCATTGTGTTTTATTATTGACTTTTGCCTAAACTTATTACTAGGACAGGTAAAACCTATTCTCTAGTTGACAGTTTCCACAAGAAGGGCTGCGAAATATTTATATATATACATTACCTTTTCATAAGTAGCATCACTTTGAAAAAAAAAACAAAAAATTGAAATGCCAACTAACCTAATTAAAACTATTATTTTTATTATTATTTTATTATTTATTAGGTGTAAATATAGAAAAATTCTTTGAAAATGCGAACATTTTCCATTTGCTCTGCGGTACTTTAAGTTGGTACTAAATAAAATCCAGCCATCTTTGTTGAAGTTTTTTCCAGATTCAGAATGTTTTTCGCTAACCCATTGCTGCTTCTTTTCTTTCTCTATACAGAAGCACTACTTTTTTTCGCACAATTAAGTTTTCCTTTCTAACGAAATTTTCGCACTCTGAAACGAGTGACAAGCATTGCAGTGCGCAAGAAAAATAGATATTGAAAAATTAATAAAATTTTTTTAGGAAAGAAATCTTCATATGATAGAGGAAAGCAAGTGCAAAAAAAAATGATATTCGAGAAAAGGCGTGGGAGGACACAGGAAAAAAATTAATTATGCTAAAGAGAATAATTTTATTTCTATATATTTGTCACAAAACAACTCGTTTTTTTTTAAAATTTTTGAAAAAATACATTGAAAGGTTGACTTTTCAATCTAATCTTCTAAACTAACAATTGCACTTTATTTCACTGCATTGTACTGCATGCGAATCTGTTTCAGCCTTCAAACCATTTAAATTGTCGAGTTTTATATTGATTTCCATTGAATACGTTTTCTAGTAGAAGAAAAATGCACCTCAAAATCATCCTGATGTTACCCTCGAGCAATCGGCTGTGGTAAACTGAAAAACGCACAAATCTCTATGAGATATGACACTTATGAATGTCATTGACCATCACATATCGATCTTCTATTATTACTCCTTTAATTCTACCATGATCATGCCAAATTTTTCAAATTATAGTTTTCCATGAATTTTACGTTATACGTGTGGTTGTTTTTCTCAGAGCAAACTACACGAATACGTACTAGTACACATTCTCACTGAACTCGTTTTTCATTGATTGACGTGCACTTTTCTATCAATGGAAATCTGTATAAGTGTTATTCAAATTGCTTTCACCTTTCACGTTTCCGCGTGAACTTTACACAACAGCCTTAATTTTTGTTATACGTACCAATTTCTATTGTTTAATCAAGTTAACTCCTTATCATTTATTTTTTTTGCATTATTAAATACACAATGACCCTCACTTTTCCGACACGAAGCGTTTGTGATTTTTGTTATTATAACCTAGTATCGAGTTCGAGTAAAGTGACATTTTCATACAAATTTTAGTGCTGGTAAAGTTTTACTGATAATTTTACTAGTGCAGTACGGAGTTCACTGGAAGAAAGTTAAATTTCGCTATTTTCAGATAGATAGCGATTTGTAAATCTCCACTCATTTTACTGAACATTTTAATGCGCGTAAGCCTTGTATCGAGTTCGGGAAAAGTAAGATTTAACGCGGTCTCCAAATATTTCCCACTAAAATCGCTGGTAAAATTTTGACGCGTTAATTTGGAGAAAAGAAAGTGACAGATATTTAAACATTTTATTGCTGCAAAACTTCAAATTGCTTATAGAGCTCAGATAAACGTTTTTAGAATTTACAATTAAAAATGGACTCAATTAATCTGAAAATTGCTAAAAGAAATTAAATCCTTCAATAAATAAAAAAAAAAACAATCTGAAAATTGAAAAGAGAATAAATTGAAAAATAAATTGAAAAAAAATATGAAATATTCATAGAAACAGGAAATAAAATAAGTGGAGACATACAAAGCGCCACCTATCTTAAAATAGAGAAATATTCAATTTTTACCAGTGAACTCCGTACTGCACTAAAATTCTTGGTTGGAACTCGATACTAGGCTGTAGCATTAAAATGCTGGTAAAATTTTGACATTGCCTGTTTTCAGATTGTTTTTTTTTTATTAATTGAAGAATTTAATTTCTATGACATATTTCGGATTATTTTTTAATTGATTGAAGGCTTAAAATGTTTTATTCATTCATTCATTGACTTATTTATTATTTATTTATTACTAACGTGTAATGTTTCTTGATTTAAAATTAACCTTTTTTATGTCTAAGGGCGATTCATTGAACATTTTTAAAACTTTTAAATTTAAAATTATTCTGCGTTGTAGCAGTGTAATAAGTTGGAAGTTGAAAATTATCAGAAGACGAATTCTGTTCCCTCAGCCGCCAAAAAGAGGTTGAAACCGGCTCCAATAGAGGGGACAAATGTACACAATTACAGCTTGCAGGTTTGGTACGTGAAAAGTTGGCAATTTGGATATCTGTCAATTTATTTTCTCCAAAATAATAGACCTCAAAATTTTACCAGCTATTTTAATTTGAAAAATTTGGAGACCGCGTTAAATTTTATTTTGCCCGAACTCGATACTAGGCGTATTATTCTAAACTTGGAGCGTAAGTCAGTCAATACAGATAACTAAATTCTAAAATTTAACATTAATTACAAAGGGTTTCAAACTGCTGGAATGTTGGGTGGGTAAAATAACAATAAATTTAATTTTGCAACCATCATCATGTTAGTTTAGTTTAAAGCCTCCCAGCGGGAAATGGAAGTGCTTAAAGACGAATGCAAGAGCATTTCTTTAGAAGCCCGCAGCGCTATACCACCGTATACTTGTCCATATCGTTTAACGCTCTTGTAGCGCTTGTAGTGTAGCACTCTTGGAGCGTTTATAGGGAATACAGAGGGAATCAAGATAAAGGCTTTACTGAAAATTTCAGTTTTATACTGAATGCGCTCCGTTCAATTTTTAGTCTATACGAATTAAAAGCACACTTCAACTGACTACAGAATGAAAATTCTGTTGCACTTTCAGATACACATGAGTCATAGTTTCACAATGAGTCAGTAAGGTTACACGAGATTGTATAGCTTTCATGCAACTTGCACTGCCATATTTCTTGCACTGGTAATCCCATGATGAAAATCATGGCAGTTGAGGTGGTAGTAATTTGACATTATACAGTTTTCAAGATGGCGAAAAAAAATGCTTAAGAGAAATTGATAAATTTCTACTCGGAAAATGAAATTTTCTGAGATCATTTGCATACATTATTTACCAGCAACTTTTTCTTCCTTCTTTCTTCTTTACGTCTCAAAAAAAATTCTTATATGAGCTTGTATGTAACTGTCTTCAGCTGTCAAAGTTAAAATTGCGTTGCAAGGGAGGCTTGCATGCAAGCTGTACTATCTCATGGAAGAGATCTGCTTCCGCAAAGCTTCCTTTGGCTATAGTAAAAGAACGCGTCGGAAAAGATATTTTCTGGGAATGTTGTGGAAGCGCTTCCCCTGATAAGCGCTTCCCCTGATAAGCGCTTCACATATTTCCCACTGGCCTAGTATGCTGATCGAGCGAATCGAGAATACTTCCCAAGCCATGAAACAAAAATCTAAATGTGTGCGTGAGAAATCCGTTCTCTAAAATGTTCTATATGGATACTTAGTGAAAGGTGCCAAACATTGGCTTTATATATGCTATAGAGCCTAAACTACTATCCATACAGGAAAATAGTCTTCTAGTAATTTACAGCTTGGTTCCTTACCTTCATAAATGCTACACTTCTTATATACCTTACTTAACAAAATAATAAAATAGTTTTGATTACAAAGTAAACTTAGCATTTTACACTTAATAACTCTCAACTGAGTAATAATTGCATGTGTGTATGTGCAGCCAGAGTCCAAATCTGTAGGCAGGTACACTCGATATCTTCAGCCTACGGCATGCCATGACCGCATAGCCTCATATACAATGATTACTCAACTGAGGAATCGTAGTCATTTGGTCAAGATAAATTTATTTAAATAATTTTGTTACGAAAGGTATAAAATTTTTATTTCGGTTAGGAAGATAAGATTATTAAAACACCATTTTTCAGTATGAATACTAGTCAAAGGCGGAGGTCCTCTTCAAATAAAACTTTTGTCAATTTGATATCAGAACACTGCAAATATTTTAGAATGTTAGGACCCAGTTGGGACCCTTATGTGGTAGTCAGGAAGTCTGTTTCATGGCTTGTGAAGTATTCTCGAGCGTTTTTATTCTTGGCATAGAATTCTATACAGAAGAGTTGTTGAGAAAATGTAAAATATAAATGGAGAGTGAATATTTAGTTGGTAAATTAATTGTCAAGAAAACAAGGGTACAGAGAATCCTCCAAGGTATTCTAATTACGATCCACATTTCACTATTAGTGGACGAAATGTCGTTTAATGTTTAGGAAAGCACGGTAAAGAGAACTCTCTCCTCTCTCTGTATTTTTATTAGTGGACCAAAATTCGTCACAGCTCATGTGTCAAGTCAAAATTCAACAACAATACCTTGTATTCTCTGTATCGTGGAGCAAACTTACTGTCAAAAGTTTTTTTTTAAAAATTTTGTGAGAAATTAGATAGTTGAAGCATATCTTGTTTTCCATGATTTTAATAAATAACACTAAACTGAACTGAACTAATAGACGTATAATCACAAATATACACGTACACACGTAATAACACAAATTGGTTATAGGTATGTGCCAAGCGCCAAATATCAAACAGTATCAATATAATCAATCTGGCAACTTTTCGGTGCGAAATATATATCTGGGGCCGGATTCTGTAGCACGGAGAATTTGGGAATTTGGGAGATGAGAATTTCGTTTTCTTAGAATTCTTAATTCCATAATTCTCCATTCCCAATTCACTAAATGGTTGGAGAATTAGGGAAAACGTAAGAAATGTGAAAAAGTGCGAATCGCCTGAGACGATTAAGGGTATCACTTGTTGTTGTAGATGGTTGGACTTTTTTTCATATGTGAGGTACATCTGCTTATTACCTTCCACTGTCGAAATAAATTTAAATTTCTTTTTTGTTGGGGTAGTTTTTGAGGGATGTAGGAGGGTAGGCTTTCTCGAGTTTTTCCAGGATAACGAGAGAATGGAGAGAAGAAGGAGAATGTATGTGGTATAAAAAAAAATGGGAGCTCAGGGCAAACAAGATAGGTTTAGGAAATGTGGCAGGGAGATAAGATGATATAAATGTGGTAAAAATTAGTCATTTAGTTAAAACTTCGATACTTCTTGCCGTTTGAATATCAGTTGCTGTAATTATTCAACTTAAACTTAAGCCTTTTTCTGACAGCCATGTCTTTAGTTGTTGTAGATAAAACTACATTAATATCTGTGCGTCCATCACTCAATGTCACATATGTTAAAATCTCTAGAAATTTTCCACATTTTCGTCGTCGTCATCGTAGGTATCTGCAGTTTCATTCTGGCGATATTTATGGATAGTTACTATGCATGTAAATGTCACAAGAATTGTATCTGAAACTCTGTCTGAATGTTTCTAACGACAGAAACATTACTTGAAATGATACATTCTCTGAGGAATATTCAAACACTGCGGCATCCGTAATAGCATCCTCTTGTATCAGTTTTTCTAGTAGATTATTCGGATTCCGTTGATTATTCACGACATTCCGGCATATGCCAGTTTGATGACTGACTACACTTCATACAATAACTGCAACAAGCTGCAGCGCATAAATTCATTCCGCTATTCAACGATGTCTCTGGCGTCTTATGCAGATTCAGTTACAATGTTATGTTCTTTTGTATAAGTTTCTGGAATATTCCTGCGGTATATCTGGCTTTATGCTTTGTAATCTCAATAGTATACCAAATACATACATATTTATGAGGTAAAATAGAGCAGAAACTCCATTTTAGTTTTTAAATATGAAAACGACTGTATATATATGTATGGGCTGGTTAATTTCTTCTTTTTAAACAATTTACGGGGTCCATATACTAGCTTGGAGTGGAAAAAACATTAAATTGACTCATCATTTTGTAAACCCCAAATATGTTCTATGGAGAAATATCAATGGTCGAAACTTCAGTAGCTGAGACTGAAATGGAAGGACTAGAATCATCAGAAGCTATACTCAATTTATAATATGTGGGAATAACGCTGGATATTCCCACATATTATGAACCGAGTAGCTTCGTAAAACTATGTTGCTATAGAGTTTTCTGGAAAACAACTCAGGAACTATTCAGCGTTAAATATTTTAAACCAGGAATAATTGTCTTCTCAGTGAGTGAGTTAGGGCTGATACACCTACGCAGTATAAAAAAACAGTGGAATTTTTGTTCCCTTTAAAATATCAAAAAATGCTAATTCCAGACGGTCCTCATATGAAGGCAGAATTAAAGGCTTACTCCAAGGGAGGTCCCGGAGCGCAAGCCGGAGGAATATGCGTTAAGCAGATTCAGTGCGATCAATATACCTAGTGCATATAAGGAGGCCAGACAGGGATGACACATTCAAGTATCGATCTAACAAAGGTACAGTAAAGAAGTGTATATTATTAAACTAATTACTTCTAATGACTTTGGAAAGAAGCGACAAAACAAAGACATATTAAATTAGTAACAAAGGACGTGGGACAGAAATAAGCTCTATTTCTCCAAAAAGAAACCGAAAACACAAATCAGGACAATCTTATCGTGAAACTTCCAGGTATATTAAAAATAATTTGAGTAAAACTACTTCGTAAAACAGAAGACTTTGGTCTCAAGGAAGGTTGGCGGAAGGCTTGTCAAATGAGAAAAGTTAATGTTACTAATATCACAGTTGAAATCACAGAAGATTGTACTAAAGAGCTCAGAAAAAAATTACAACCATAGATGGGTCGCTAAACTCAGTGCCACCAAAATTCAAAGAAGCTGGATACGCGTTACAATTATGCTGAGAATTTATAAATTTCCAGAAACTCCAGGCATCATACTAGATAAAACGCTAGACTGGAAGCAACACGTAGAGGACAGAGAGAACAGAACTCTTGACCCTTCACAATTTATCGCAGACCCATATATACTAGTATCACATGCTAACCTACGGTTCTGGTATGTGGTGGAAAGCATTCAATTTCGCCAATCATAGTAAGATATTGGAAAAGATTAAAAGACTGTGTCTCATTTAAGTAAATGGTGCTCCCAAGTCAATCAGCACTCTGGCTCTGGTGGTTATTCTCAAAATACACCCCGTGCAAATATACATAAAGAGCTATCGATGGCAGCAATTCAATCAGAGCGGGTTTCACACTGAAAAAAAATTTTTACACGAATCCATATTTGAATTTATGTAATCAATCGCGCCTGATATTCACAGGGTTGACGACCACATCCTAGAGACTATGATGTAACTTTAAATCGAAAATTCCAACTAGGGTAGAATGGGAATCAAATTATCCTTCAGCCATTGGCAAAACCTATTATTTACACAACCGGCTCCACATCTGAAGAAAACACTGAAACAGGCGTTTTCTGCTAGTCGACTCGTGTGGAAATTTCCATACACTTTGAAAACCACGTCATGGTTTTCCAGGACAGCGTCAGTCAATGTCATCCTTGAACTGGGAAGGCACCTCCTCAACTCATTCACTGACAATATGGAGATTGGCATTTGCTCGAATAGTCAAGTAGCTGTCAAGTCCTTGTCAAAACCATTTACAACCTCCAAACTGGAATTGGAGTGTAAAACTACCGTGAATTCTCTCTCGCGGTATTACAGGGTATTCGTCTTATGGGTACCAGGTCACCGCGATATGAGCGGAACCAAAAAAGGTGCACGAGCTTGGTCGTCCTTGATGCAGCCTCGGCCATCAACAATCAGGATCGCACCAAAACCGCTGGCCCTTAACAGTTCGGCTCTTCCCGACTATCAACACAGTCGTCTTTGGATAGATGACTCTTCGGGTAGAACTTCAAAATAAGTGTGTGGTAAACCTTAACCAACGAAAAAGCTATTGAGACTAAACATAGCATCCCTGAAGACTCCTATTTTCCCGATGTTCACTGGGGTGTCAACCTCTTTTCAATCCATTCATAGTTATTATATAAAATATGAAGCTACAAAGGGGGCGGAATTCCGACATTGCGCTAAATTGAGTAATCCGCATCAATTCTTGAAGCATAGTGCCTCCTCCACGCTTCATTTTTTTATTTTTTACATGCTTAAGAAGCTAGTCAGCCAAGGCTGAGATGCATGCTAGAATTTTTAGATATACCAATCGGTAAATATGGAACTTGTTGCAAAAGAGATTTGAATGCCTAGGCGTACAGGCATCACTTTTCGTGGGGGGGGGGGGGTGAATTCCACGAAAAGTGATGCAAACTGATGCTTGTCAGCAGCATGTACGCCGGCCGAATAGGAGCCTTGTTGCTAGCTGGTTCCCTTTTAAGCTCTCTTCTCATATGTGTTCCATTTTAAATAGAATGTTTCGATGCAGTTCACTCAAAAAACACTCATCAACTTACAGATATCCGCAACAGTTTGGTTCAATATTTGCATTGTAGACCAGTATATTTTTAATTACATATTCTTTTATTAGGTCTTTTACGCATTTTCTGCAACTCAACTTCGGAAAAAGGACAATTGTTTCACCTGCGACCAGATATAGCTCCATAATTTGTTACGCCCTACTTTTAGGTAACTGATGGCTGTTGCTCAGTAGACGGGCTGGGTAAAAGCGAAGAATCTACTCCAATGATTATGGGCGCCATGTGGTTTTACAGGACGAATGAGGTACCACGAAACTCTCACCAGAAATGAAACACGGGGATGTATCCAGTCACTTTCATATATATTGATTTAATATATTCGATGAGTCATTTGTTCTATTTCTCAATTTCTACCTATATGTAGTTATGCCTAGGGCTGAATAAAAGAGTGATAAAACCGATCACTATTACACGGCTCCACTACGAAAGTACCAATCTGCCTCTTTAAAGAAAACAATAAATTTTAGGATAATAATACGTTCACCTGGCACGACGACTGGCTGTCCAAAATTTCTCCCCTATCCTCTGAATTGGAATCCTTATGGCTCCTTCTTTAAACTCAAATTCCTTGAACTTGGACTCTTTGAGGTTTCTTTGTTAAACTTTTTTTTACTTGAAGAGCCACTCGCACCGCCACGACTGAACACACTGACGACCTATGACAGAGAGAGAGAGACCGCTGCTCGCACTGTTGGCTAGACCGAATTTTTGGTCTGGATTTTATTTACAGCGGCTACTACAAGGCTCCTTTCCACTATACTTTCGAGGTGAAATTTGATCCCTATATGTGCAATACTGATTCCAGCCTGTCATCGTTCTTTTTTCACGGCAGGGATCTCCTCAATGCCTGCGTCTTCGCGTCGTCGAGCAAAAAAATTAAAGGTTAAGTGCGAGGTTCTTCTTTATTGCTTACTTTTCGTTTGCTGTGTTTATTTTGGGTCTTCGTTCACTTTGCATTTTTGTTATTCTTGCGCACAGTCGTCGCGACACTTATGTGACATGGAATATAAATATATAGGTACTTTTCAGTGCCGCAGGTTGGAACTTGCACTCGTGAGCTACTTCCGTTACTTAAGTTACTTTGAATTCATAGCTAATACTAATTGATTTTAACATACTAATTGATTTTAATTTAACTGCTATCGAAACTGATACGACTTATTACTAATTATCAGATGAGATGCTGATCTGCCACAGTGCCCGTAATAAATTTCTGCATGAAACAGTTGTGCTGTACTATTTTCACTTTTATCATAAAATGTTTTGTCACTAGATATTAAATTAATAATGTTAAAATGATCAAAATCTACAGAAAAGATTTTCTCTATCCCGTTGGCTTCTTCTTGAACAACTATTAAACACTTTTCTGACTTTTAAGACTTTCGAGAATTTCTTATATTTTGGTTGTTTCAAATATATTTGCTTGTGAGTAAACATTTTTACGATTAAATTTCGTTCATATTATGTTCTTCGAGCTTAATCGCCGCGTTTTCAACAAACACGTTTGTGTACCCCGTGTAAGCTCAGGTTTTTAAAAAAAACAAGCGAAATGCGAGTCGGACTCGCACACGAAGGGTTCCGTACCATCGTACAAAATTTGACAATTAAGATCGAGCAAAAACAAACTTTATTGTATTGGGTCCCTTTAATTCTTAACTTTATTTTATTTTCATTATTTGTTCTTATAGCAGCTATCAGTTTATGGGTACGCAATACTTAAAACAAAATGGTGTAGCCGGTCAGTGCCACCTTTACTCATGGGCCCACTGGGCCCCGCGATTTGGGAAGCCCCCTAGACCCTGCAAGAGTAGACCAACCGATTACCAATTTTTCGACGAGTGCAACAACTTATGTATTACAAGTTTATTTAGCTATTGAAGAAAGTGTACCAGCAATTTATTCGCGGAATAGAAAATTTCTGTTTCCGGAAATGTTGCCGACCGTACCATACCTATCCCATACATATTATGAGGTAACATATGCGTGAGATTTCCAAAGAAAAAATGATCTATGGTTATAAAAATGGTAAGCAGTCCAGAGAGCCGAATCAATCCAACTTTTTTGGACTGCTGTTGGCTAAATGACGCATAAAAGTTCCGAAGAAAAGTTTTCAAGAAAATTCGCAGGAAATAAATTATTGTAAATAAAGGCTCACATAGACATATCTCTCCGATGAGCATTTCTTTTCCATTAAATGGATACAGTCTTTAGGATACAGATATTAAAAACGGTTAACATTGCGTTGTACTATTTGCAGCTTTATCTTTCTAGCATTTATGGTATTATAATATCTGTAGCATCCCAAAGCCGTTCTTGAGGCAAATACTATTCTGACGAAATAAATATTTGTTGTTTTCTTTTGGAGACTGAAAATAAGTTTACTCTCCTTTGAGCTTTCAATCGACGTGTTTCTCGTGTTGTTTAGTGCTATAAAATACTAAAAATTTGTTGAAACTATCATATCCTAGCGGTTCTGAGAAAAGAGCAAAGCTGCGCATCAAAAGAAAATCGACTTCGACAACTGCTTTTGCAACAACTGTCTTCAGCTACAGAGAACTTTTCTCACTATCCCGGCGATAATTTTCATGAAATATTTACAGAAAAGATACGCGAATTTTAGATTTTGAAAGGACTTACAGAACTTACATGGAAGCAAGGACTTCGTCAGGCAAATAGTTTATCGACACCTCTGGCGGAAAAACAAAAGAACTCCTACTCCTTAGAAGATTAGAGCTCAAAATGATTACTGAGCTCGTCTCAGGCCATTGCCCTTGAGGCATCACCTAAACAAGCTGGGCTTGGCTTAGACTTCATCCTGCCGTTTCTGGCAGGATGTTCACGAAACCCTGAAGCACTTGCTCTGCAACTGCGAAGCATTGGCCAGGCGTAGACTACGTGTGGAACTTCAATCCCCGAATGGTTCTAGACTTTATTGACAGTCTGAACCTAGAAAGGGAGTCAATGCAACGGGGACACAACAATAGATCTTTCAGTTCACAGTGATTGCGACGCTAACGCCTACACACCCTTCACAAATCTAATCTAATCTACATAGAAGCAGATGGTAGATCAAAACATAGAAATTTTAATAAGACACTCTTTCATCGTAAATTAAAGAACAATGAAAGTTTAAAAGAAAATGGCTGTTATATTCACTTTCGAAGAAATCCTTATTTTGTTTTCCATATTGCTTATTCAACTCTTCTAATATGAGCTTCTGAACTCCGAGTGGATGCAACAATTGAAAACATATAAACCACATCATTTTGGAGCACATAGACATTCTATGATGATTTATCTCGCACGAAGTAAAACTATTGGTAGAGTTGATACAGACTTCTACCTCAATATAAAAGAGAAGTGGATTACTGGAAAAATTTACTAAAGGGTTGTCGCAGTTGGTAAATTGTTGGCATCGATAGGGCTTCCATTTTGTGGTGAAAACGAAATCCTCGGATCTATCTTATTTATCAGTAAATATTTGTAATGAGTTCATAGACATAATGGGAAAACAAGCCCTATTGAAAATTATAAGTGAAAGTAAATCAGAAAAATATTATTCGACTAGCGTTTATAGTACGCCGAACTTATCTCATATTGACCAGTTGAATTTTATAATATTATTATATGAAAGACCGTGTTCCCATTGAAAGGTTTTTGAAATTTATACCTTTAAACGAGCGCAAATTTGAATATTAAGCGGATACAGTCTTGCAATTTTTAGAAAATGATAATATCCCCATAAAGGACTGCAGAGGACATAGCTACAATAATGCATCAAATATTTTGGGAAAATATTCTGGATTGCAAGCGAGAATCGAGGAAAAATGTGAATTTGCTACATCTGTTCCATGCGCGGGATATTCTCTTAACCTAGTAGGTCTTCATGCTGTCGGGTGTGTACAAGAGGGCAACAAGTGTTTTCAAATGGTTGCTTCAAAATCTGTATAATTTTTTTCAAGGTCTACATATCACTTAAATAAAGTTCTTAAGTCTTTCTGAAATCAAATGGTCTGTAGAAGCCGATGCAAAAAGTGCCGCACTTCGAGGCTATGAGCAAATTCTAAAAGCACTGGCATCTATCGCTGGATATACCGAGCAGCCACGAGAAACTAAAAACGCAGCTGTCAGTCTGGCCAGAAAAATGGAAAAACTAGTATTTATTATTCTAAGAACAGAAATGTGGAGTATCATATTGGAAAGAATAGACAAAACATGAAACAGCCTTCAAAAGGAAACTATAATAATTGGCGTTGCAGCAAATTTGTTTACTTCGCTTATATCATGTATATCAGGGATAATGTTGATGATTTCGAATCGTCTGCCAAAGAAAAAAATCCAGAAGCTGATGATAAGGACCAATCTCAAAAGAATCAAAGATAGAATCACGTACGAAATTTTTTGTTGGATCTGCGCAATCTGTACAACTAAATGGCAACAAAAAATTCAAGGTAGGCATTTTTTTCCAATAATTGATACCCCGAACGTGCATCTAAAATAGCGACTAGAATCCTACAAGGATATCAGCCAACGGTTAGGTTTTTTGTCGCACTTGAAAAATTTGAATTCAGAAGAGTTGAAACATAGTTACAAAGGTTTTACGAAAATCTACCACAACGACATTACCGCTGAAGAACTAGAGACGGTATATCTGCATTTAACAGAATATTTGAAAGCTGCCCAGATTAGTGTAAGTATGAAGAAACTATTAGTATTTCAGAACTATATCATCTTATAAGGGATGACAAAATGGAAGAAATGTTTCCAAATGTAGAAATAGTAATGACAGTCTTTTTATGCATGATGGTAATAAACTGTAGTGGGGAAACCTCCTTCTCAAAATTGAAAAGAATAAAAAATGAACTGAGAGGTACAATGCTTCAGAAAAAAGCTTGTCGCTGATGTTAATAGAAAGTGATGAGCTTAAAGAAATAGACTTTGAAGAAGTCATTCATAATTTTGCAAATAAATGAAAAAGGAAGGAAAATTAACTCTTATATCATGTACTTTTTTTAAATATGTTCGCATTGTTTATTGTTTATTTTTGTTGATAACAGAAAGTAGTTTAGAAAATAATTCCTGTTGGAGGGCACCCAAATACGGCGATGAGCTCGGTGTAGCCCTAGGTTTACCCGGGGTTTTTATCTAACAGACCTACAGACTACGTTTTATACATCATTTGTAACTTACGTTAAAAAAGCTGACCCTCTAGGATGAACCGATCCCGTTCTTCACCCCCCACCCCCCGTGGAGCGCTCCAGCGTACATAAATTATAAATGATTATCGTTTGATCCTATAGAATGATGGTCAAGTACAGTACCTTTCACTGCAAGTCTATTTTCAAAGAATTAATCTACGGAGCCTACGTACGTAGCAGATTAAATTAGTAAATTATTATAAGATCAGTGAACATAATTATGTTGTGGACAGAATATGTGAATCTTTTCATGGATATAATATTTATATATATTATCATTATTAAATAGTACTAGTAGCAAATATTGTTATTATTAATTATGGGGGAGCCAGACAGGATTCCTGCCTCTCTTTTTGTCATCGCGACCTATAAGATCTTTTGTGACTTTACCTCTAAATGCCATAGGGCACCCATCCGAACTTAAATTCTTTGATGGAACTTATAATATGCTTGGGGGCCATTTTTCCGACATACCCTGGCAGTGGAAATGCCTTTCTTAGATGTCTTAGCCTAAGGCGGTACAGAGCTTCACAGGCCATGTTCAGCGGATTCATCGTCTTCCATACAGAATCGGCAGGTCTCATCATCGACCTTACCCATCTTCTTAAGATGGTATCTAGGTGGGCAATGCCCAGTAAGTAGGCCCGTTATGAGCCTTAGTTCCTTTCTGCTGAGTGTGACGAATTCTTTTGTCCTCTGTTGCGAATACTTTATAAACTTCTTCGCTTGTCTCAGTCCCGGGGTATTTTCCCAGTATTCCTCTTAGTTCTGTTCTCTCAAAGCCAAAGACAGGCTCAGGGTCAATAAACGGAGATTTGGCTCCTTTCTTTGCCAAGCGGTCCGCAATTTCGTTTCCCTTAATGCCTTCATGTCCTGGTACCCAGATCAGTGTCACCCTATTTGTCTCGGCCAGTTGCTTCATAACAGTAAGACAGTCCCAACCCAGCTTAGACTCTAAGGTAAACAAGTTTAACGCTTTAAGTGCTGCTTGGCTGTCTGATTTTATGTATAGTTTTGCTCCACGCATATTCTTGTGGATTAATTACCGAGCGTATACTTCCATGGCGTGTATTTCTGCCTGCAAAATGGTTGGTGAGGCCCCCAGTGCCTTTGTGAGATGGCACATTGACTCAGATATGCCCACGCCTACTTTACCTTCCATTTGGGGCCCATCCCCAGTAGGTCCCCAGTGTGCCATTGTTGACGGTCCCCCAAGATCACCATAAATGTTGTTTCAAAGTTATGGCGTCTCGGCATAACGTCTGAAATTGGGTTAGCCATCGGGTGCTCTATGAAATCTTGGAGGACTTTCAGGTGGCCAACCAAATTATTTGTACTTTGGAGGCTTGCGCTTTGTAGCCTAATTGCACTAAGTATGGCTTGCTCCCTAACATGCAGATGTAACGGTAGCAGGTCCAACATAGCCTCTAGGACCGCAGTTGGGCAGGTACGCATGGAACCGGTAGACATGCAAACCGGTATAGTTTTTGCAAACTAGCTTGAGCTGTCTTTTGTTTTGTTTTTGGCCACCAAACGAGTGAGGCGTAAGTGACCACGGGTCTTATAATAGATGTGTATGACCACAGAGTTATTTTTGGTTTAAGACCCCCCAAGTTTTGCCAAAAAGCCATGTACGGCATGTCCATGTTGTCACTGTAGCTTTATCTAGTACTCTTTTTAAGTGAGAGTTCCTAGTTAGTCTGTTATCTAGGGTAATTCCTAGATGTTTGACCTCCTTTGAAAATTTCACTACTGTTCCTTCAAGAGATGGTGCTTGTAAATAAAGCTTCCTTTTTCTCGTGAAGGGAACAACTATTAACTTACCAGGATTGGCTCGAAGTCCCATTGTTTGGCACCTGTTGCAAACTATGTTTAGGGCATTTTGCAATAGATTAGAGATTTTCTGATCATGTTGCCCCTAATTGTAATGACTAGGTCATCCGCATATCCCTGATTGTCATACCGATGTTAATACCTTCCGTAGGAGATCTTCTACAACCAGCGACCATAGTAGAGGGGACACAGCCCCACCTTGAGGACATCTCTTGGCAGCCACTACTGTAATAAAGTCCTCCCCAGATTAGCTGTGATTCTCCGGTTTTCATGCATAGCTTTTATCCATTTTATCAAGGAAGGTTCGATTCCTTTTTTGAGAGACTTTTAATCGTATTGGAAGGGCTGCATTCAGGTCGTAGCTCTTCAGGGATTTCGTCGTCATCTTGTATAACTGTCGAATCGGGAAAATGAGTTTGTAAGAACAAACTTACTGTTTCTTCCCGGCTATTCGTCTAGCTGCCATCGACTTTCTGTAGAAGTAGTAGATATACTATAATGTAAAATATAAAATACAACATTCAATGTAGAGCCAAAGTTAAAAATTATTTGACATTGAATCATGAGAATTATTAGATGACAGCTTCTACACGAGACTATGAATTTTATTTTATTCTTCTGCTAAATATTACTTTTTTTAATTTATTTTCGGTGATATTATGTATAATGTGTCTCTCATATAGCGGATGTGTGCAAAATAATGTTAGGAAATAAACGCTACACTTTAAAAATTGGGATGTTCACGCTCCAAGTAATTGGAATTACCTTTATAATAATTCATTCTCCCATTAGTGTACTAAAGCTTCGCAAAAGCGATTTTATGAGAAAAATCTCTGAGCGTAAAGCTAAATGCAGTGGTACGAAGCTGGAATAGAAAACATGTTCCGCAAACTTTAATCCTTGAAGACATAAACTATCGATGCAAGTGGCCTGAATACAACTCCAGAATTTTAATAGATGTATCCACTTAAAACTGCCCCTTGTAAACAATCGACTAAGCAGTATTCTTCCTGATTGCAGTGGCCAGTAAACCTGATTTATGTGAAAGCAATTTTCAGCAGAGGTTTTTACTCTCCGAGTACAGTACACTACACCTTATGTTGTGTTCACCTAACCAGTAACCGGGTTACCTTATTTCTTATCTACCACAATTTTCAGGGTGGAAAACTTTAATAGCTGGCTGCAAAAATAGCTGGTAATAATTTTTGCCTTTCACGTTTCAACCTTGCTAAAGAAATGTGTCACCTTAATCTTGTAACTTACCATGTACTTTCTTTAGCTATCACAAAGAAATTTCCTGT
This sequence comes from Dioctria linearis, assembly GCA_963930735.1. Classification (NCBI taxonomy): domain Eukaryota; kingdom Metazoa; phylum Arthropoda; class Insecta; order Diptera; family Asilidae; genus Dioctria; species Dioctria linearis. Next base: position 237,298,226 of record OZ005741.1, read on the forward strand.
CCAGACTGCCTGCGGTTACCAGTTCGAAGTCTGTTTTCTAGTAAGAAGTGGACTGAGCCGACGAATCTAAGTAATTCAAGTGCTGGAAGAAATCGAGGCTTTTAGGTATTCACCGCGCGATTCTTCCATCGATTTATTTCATGATATACATTACCCAGCTAATGGTGTCAGCTGCGGTTACAAATAACTAGGACAACTTGACTGGATTAATAAAACAGCCCAGGTGTCCTTCCCGGAGAAAACATAGCCCGAGTTCTATTAGCATTTAATTCAGTAACCTTTATGTACAATATTTTCCTGAAATTTCAAGCTCTGACGCCTTTATGATTAATTATACAGCGCTTACCTTTGCTGTCTCCACAGTATGCTGTTTCTACCAGTGGCCAAAGTTTAGCCTTGTTTATGTCCAGCGTAATTACTTGGAAATTATTCAGGACGCTCTGTAGTGGTCTGGCAAATGTTTTCGATTTTATTCGCATTCCATGTCGAGCGAATGCGGTTTGTCTGGTTGTTTGTCTGAAACAAATGAAATGGCATTTAGGCAATATTTATAGTACTAATGATATATATACATGCAGTGAGTTTATTGATTTTATATATTTTAAGGAGGTAATCAGGTCATTGGCGTTCTTTTCTACCTCTGTAAATGGTAGACTTTTTTTGCGTCACAATCTGAAAAGTGGAACAAAATTTGAATCTCTAATTACAGAACTGGTAAAAAAAATGTGATGATAAAACCAAGGTGTTCGACATGGTTTTCTGTTGAAACCAAAAATATTTAATTTTTACCATAAAAATTGCATATCCTTTCTAAAAAAAACTCAATATCGCAGGACTGTTCTTTCTGAATCAAACTGAGATTTTATATTTGTGTCATGAGAGATATTTTAATATTTATTTAATTTAGTAGTCCTCGTCAAAAATTTGCATTTCACTCAGTTCCTTAATAATTTGGTACGTAGACGGTTACTTCCATCATGCTTGCGCTTCTCTAGCAGTTTTTGTTTTCAATGACTTCTTACATCATCAACTGTGATGACTACTTTGTCATCGTTTTGGGGACTTTCTTCAAAAGGCAGCCGACTGCAATTGCAAATAATCTTAGTCTAGTGGCTGTTGCAGCTTGCACTTTGGGTGGAGTAGGTGGTTAAAGGATCTTAAAAGTGGTTTAATGAAGGACTTTCATGGAGAAGTAGGCGAGCAGCGTATGGCGTATGCATTGTGGTAATATGTAGAAGAAAATTAAAAATAGACTGCAACAAAATCAAGAGATTCGTAATAAAGGCTGATGTCACCGAACGATACTGTATAATCCGGAAAAATATTTTTCTGAATACTTAAGTGTGAGATGATTTGCTTTAAATGGCAACGAATTCGTGGCATCTCCAAACTCACATATTTCTTTAAAAACTATGTATATATATAGTTGCTTTGTGAAAACAGATTTGTAGTAATTTACACCTTTGCGACCTCAATTTGTTTGCTATTAATTGGACGGCGAACGACAGTTTCTGATCTTGCACTATGACTTCTTTTTTACATAGATACTTTATTGTTCTTGGATGGCGCCGTTCTTCTGGACTTCCTAAATGAAACAATATAATAAGCGAAAAAATAGCTAAACGAATCTGACGACATTCTGTTTAAGCATAAGCATGGCCTGTGATTGGGTCCCGTATTTAATTCATGCTACATAGACAAAACTGTTGCGTTGCGTTGCCACATGTTTTAATTCACAAGAATGCTCCACAATTTTCTCCCCTTTGGCTTAATAAATCTATAAAACATTTGAAATATTTAAAACAAGTTGAGTAGGTTTTGCTCCTCAAAAATCAATTCTAATTGCCTTCCTATTGCAATTTACGTAAATATTTTTTCTCATCCATGATCCATCTACATTGTGCTGCAGGATATTGAATAGTATAACTTAAAATCTCTTTGAATAATCTTTATTTCGACCTCTCCTTTAACGAGGCTTTAAAACAGAATTCTATTATAACTGATAGTTGATCTTGCAGGACAGACGCCATTGTAAAGAGGTGTAATATGTACGTCCATCCATTCTATGTAATGTACTTCATTCAACTTATATATCCTTGTGAGATCTTCTGGATATACTGGAAGCTCTCTGCAACTACTCCATTGAATAAGAAAAGTATGTAGTAAATGTGAAATATTGCCAAAATGTGATATACTGATTTATAGGTGTAACGAAGTTACATAAATCTAACTTAGATATAGGCAACTGCAAATTCGCTAGCGGCAGCTAAGCCATACAAAGCAAGCATGTATGGCGCAACAGAGAAGCCAACCGCCGAGAGAAGAACACGCTGTTGGTTAACAGCCCAGTAGTGACCCATGCTGGTGGCGTGAAACCAGAATCACGCATTCTGCACACGACACCTGAAGCCATAGTGCCTATAAATATCCGGCCGCCAGTAGTGAAATCACTGTTGATCACCGAACATCTAGGCAGACACAAGTCAAAGTTTAGTATAAAATTGCGCAAATAATCCGACACCGAGACGTCAACTCTAAGCCAGAAGAGTTGACGCCCACCAGGGGACTACCAGTGGAGTGGCCAAAATGTCAATTGGCCCCAGAAAGATTAGTCAGTTGCACATCGTCCGTCCAGTTCTATCCGCAAGTCGTGTTGGCTAGTTCAACGGTAAGCGCACGTTAATAGCTTTGGTCAGAAGAGTAGTAAGCGGGTACTCCTATTCCGCACAGTGCCAGATTATTCCATGGAATAAGCGCCCAAATAAAGAAAAAAGATAGCCCAAAAGGCGCCGAAATGTTTATTTTTAATAAGGCTGAATTTCTGATAAAGAGGTTGCTATTTGATTAGTTTTTAACGATTTAATCGATTATAGATTGCATTATACTAGAAAAAGTATACATGCGCGATACTTTTCGTTACAAAAATTGGCGCCCCAGGTCCGAATTTCGTTTTAAAAAATTTATAAAAAATAGAAACTCAATTTTTTAAAACTGCTTTCACTGCAATAAGTTGATAATTAAGCTTCCTTAAAATGAAAAAAAAAATGTCAATTTCAAAAGTTATGAAAGAAATATTGAAACGGCTTAGTGACATCTACCCAACTCCACACCAACAACCAAAAAATCACAATTCTCGATTTGAGCGGCTGTAAACATTACTGAATCTCACTGAAATTTTGCATACAAGTTTGAAATCTAACAAATTCTAAATGAACATTTTAACACTTTTGCAAATCCATAAATTTTTGGGCCACCCTTACCTACACCTAATCTCGTAGAACCCAGCGTTATACGCTGCTTTAAGCAGGGGTTTATAAAATAAATACACATTGATTTGATTTGATTTGATGTATATATATGCTTTTCTTTTTGCTGTGAACTGAACAAATATAAAATATTATCTTAATTAAATTCCAAACTTTTTCTATTTAGTTAGAATGACATGTCCAAGAATAATTTAATGTGAATAAAACCCATTAGTTCACTGTAGTATAGACAGCAGGCAGTTCAGAGAGCTTCATTGCTGTCCTGATGAGATCGTCCTGCACTGCTAATCGAAACATGCAGTATGCTCTCAAAATTTCTTTACGAAAGTTTGATTTTCGGCTACAAGGCCAGTAACTGACCAGTACCCCGGTACTTGTCTTTTAAACATTGCATGCATTAGACGGAAAATTGCCTGTAAACTTGTATATTATACGGGTCTCGAAAAAATAACCCCCTCTTCAATTTAGTTAGAATGAGATATCCACGAATCATTTAATGTGAATAAAACCCATTTGCCATTCTATTTTATATCCTTATATAGAGCCCAAAAAGCGCAGAAAAAGCAGTGTCGCGCCCAATTGGGCGTTGGGCGCTTTTCATGAAAATCGAAGCGCAAATTTTGTAAAAAGAGAGCCCAATTTGCGGAAAAGCGCTCAATCTGGCATCACTGATTCCGCACCACCGTGTAGGAAGTGAGAGTGAGTGTAGACTAAGTCATGCGAATTAGCTAGAGTAAAAGACCGCAGAACTAGAGTAGAGAAGCTTTCTGAACCTAACAACGTCGGGGAAAACGACACTGAACTATCTTGCTAGCGTATGTTATATTGCCAAAATGTTTGCAGCATGCGAAAATTTTGCTAACCCGGGGTTTACATCAGCAAGTACAGCTTTCATGTAATCTGCACTGCCATAGTTCTTGCACGTGTAACCTCTGCTGCCATGCTGAAAGCTCAGCTTTCAGCGAACTTGCACGATGAAAAACCATGGCGCTGAGGTGATAGTAATTTGACATTATACAGTTTTCAAGATGGCGGAAAAGAAATACTTAAGAGAAATTGATAAATTTATACTGGGAAAATAAGTTTTTCTGGGATCATTTGCATTGCATCATTTACCAACAGCTTCCTCTTCATTTACCAACAGCTTCCTCTTCATTTTTTCTTGGGTTTTTATCAGGCTGCTACTTCCTTTATTGCTATAATTTTCCAATATACGCAAGACTTTACCCTTCAATGTCATTTTTTAAATGAACTTGCATGCAAGATGATAACATATCAATCGAACTGCCTTCTGCTGTCAAGTTAAAAATCGCGTTGGAAGGGAGGCTTGCATGCAATCTGTACTATCTCGTCTAATCCCTGGGTTAGCTTTAGGTTTATGGGCTATATAGTGATTATTCGCATAGAACGAATTCGCTGCAAAGTAAGTATTGATACTTTCCCTCGCTTTATTTTGCAGCTGAGGTGGAAAATCATGTCCGTCTGTGTCCATTATTTTATGTCTTAAGCATTGCGAACAAGATCGAGTGTGACACATCTAAACTTTGATAAGCCTTGCCACTTGTAGACAAAAACCCATAATAGATTTTGCCAGATTTCTGGATGATTGTCTTACTGCGTGTCTATTAAAAATGCTACGAAAAACTATATACATATATATACTCATAAAAAAAATAATATGGTGGTGATTATGCGACCAGCAACATCGCTCGATCTGACCGTTTCAGATGTAGATATATCAATAAGCCACAGTCTCGGAATGTTCGAAGCTTTGAGAAAAGTGAAAGGAAACTGCAAACTTTGTGACATCCACAATTAAGGAGCAATACTATTAAACTTCTGAAAAATATAAAATATATAGGTACATATATTTTTCTTAGTCATACTCCAAGCAAAAAATTATAAAGGAAAATTTGCTAGATAGTTCAGTCAAATGAGCCGAAAAAATGCTAAAGATCGTATTTAATTCCTTTCAGGTTGCAATTTGGAGGGATGGTGTAGGGTGGTCCTGGGAGTATTGTCACAAAAATGCGGCGTCCCAGGGCCAAAACAAAGTGGTGAAAGATAATAAAAACACCCCAGAACGCGTCATAATTTATTTGCCATGCCTGTGGACCGGAACTGGTGAATTTTTTAAAAAAATTAAAAATTCCATTTTATTCAAAATGTGATTCTAAATAAAAAAGTTCATGGTGACCAACCCCTATATCGTAAGGGCGCGACAGGAACAGCGAAAGAAGTTAAGGGTGGACACATTGCTATATCCACTAACATGCCGGTTATTTCAGTTCTGCAACATTTTGGTTCAGGAGCTAGCAACTAAGAGAAGCGTGAATGTTTCGTTGACGGAGCAGAAAAACGGGTAGAGTGAGGAATGTTCACTGACTTATAACAATGGACTGAGCGTATTGTCATTTTCCTATAAGAAAGCATGGCACAAGTTTTATAGTTCTCTCTTTCGCCCTATGGCAGAGTTGGAGCTACCAACACAAAATATTGCATTCAGGAACGTTTGCTTATGCCATTTGATGTTGTTATGTTGGTTACAGATGCAATGACCGCTGAAGGAATAAGGTAAAGATAGTGTTTACCATGCTCCGTCTCTCTTGCCCATAAGCAGGATTCAGTTAAGAATAACTTTTGAAAATTAAAGCCGGACTTAGTTTAATTCCTTATAAGCGATTAAAATATCACTTGGGCACAACAAAATATATTTTTTTAATTTAATTCGATTTTCGGATGTAAAATTTCATCTGATTGGTCGGGTCGAGTTTTACATGTTTTTTATGTAATCGTTTTAAAGGGTGCTCTAACGGTGATATACAGAAACACAATATTTTTTGTGCCACATGAAATAGCAAATCGCAACAATATTTGCGTTGATTTTTTCTTAGAAATTTTGGTTGGTTGTGCAATGCGAGACGACATATGACGACTTTTGCCTTCGAATTTTTACTTTTTAGCTCATTATGTCTGCAGTTTTGCACACTCGATTTTTTTTGGGTTTTAGTTAACTGCGACGCGTATGCGTGGGAAAAAGTAAGCAGATAGGATTGTGTGGATTTCTTGTTTGTTTTTAATCTTTGTAATGTTTCTTGTCGGAAGTGTAGGATATGGGATTGGGATAGAACGTTGGGTAGTATGATATTATTATTTTGATATTATTAACAAATCAGAAAAATAATCAATAAAGCCATTTCATTCATTATTATGAATGGGTGGAAACCAGATCAGACACTTCCTTATAAGTCATCGTAAGAGTAATACTAGAACACATATACTAAAGAGCAAATAAGATAATATTAAGAGCAATTTAAGACTATGAGCTGCACTCAGGGTGTTCTATGAATTGTTGACAAGCTATGAATACGTCCCAGTTAGAAAAGCAAAAAATTGTTTGCAAGGGGTGGTAAATCCTAAATATTTGGGAGAGGAGGGGTACCTTCAAATGTTATGAATCAATCACACTATAACTTCTGAACAATATATCCTATTAAGATGCCTTTCAGCTTAGACTAAACCGTCCAAGCGTTCCAATAAATATTCAACCACATCCCCCGCAGCAACTATAGGTACATGTGAGGAACAATTGATGACCTGTAATACTCTGAGATTTCCAAATATTGCAAGAAAGTATTTCGGCGGGAAAATCGTTCGTTATTCTTATTGTGGTCGAAGCTGACATAGATACGTGGCTAGAAATTGGAAAGTCTGAACGGCTTACTATCATCTGAGATAAAAGTATTCTTATTAGGGTGTTTTGTTCAGTAGTTATATTAATTCATAAAATTTGAAGTATACAACTTTCACTCGAATTGTTAGGACTACTCCCCCCCCCCCCCTTACCGACCCAACCCCTTTGCATTTCAATATTGCTTGTCTTACCGAGACCTGTCCATAGTTGGGCGGTTGACAACTATTCGTGGAGCACCACTAATAACCACAAGTAAACTGTAAAACTAATTTTCTAAATACCCACATTCAATATCATTTATATTACATCCCATTCTTCCCGTGTATCCTGCAATCCCATATCCTACCCCTTCCGACAAGAAACATTACAAAAATTAAAAACAAACAAGAAATCCACACAATCCTATCTGCTTGCTTTTTCCCATGCATACGCAATCGCAGTTAACTAAAACCCTAAACAAAATCGAGTGTGCAAAACTGCAGACATAATGAGCTAAAAAGTAAAAATTCGAAGGCAAAAGTCGTCATATGTCGTCTCGCATTGCACAACCAACCAAAATTTCTAAGAAAAAATCAACGCAAATATTGTGCAACATATAATCCGATAACATTCTTCACTCCACCCGTTTTTCTGCTCCTCCAACGAAACATTCGCGCTTCTCTTGGTTGCTAGCTCCTGAACCAAAATGTTGCAGAACTGAAATAACCGGCATGTTAGTGGATATAGCAATGTGTCCACCCTTAGCTTCTTTCGCTGTTCCTGTCGCGCCCTTACGATATAGGGGTTGGTCACCATGAACTTTTTTATTTAGAATCACATTTTGAATAAAATGGAATTTTTAAATTTTTTAAAAATTTCACCACTTCCGGTCCACAGGCATGGCAAATAAATTATCACGCGTTCAGGGGTGTTTTTATTATCTTTCACCCCTTTGTTTTGGCCCTGGGACGCCGCATTTATGTGTCAATACTCCCAGGACCACCCTACACCAACCCCAAATTGCAGCCTGAAAGGAATTAAATACGAACTTTAGAATTTTTTCGGCTTATTTGACTGGACTAAGAGATCTTTAAACTGGAAAAAAGCTGATATCTAATAAAAAATCTGTTATTAGAAATATTTTAGTTAGCTTGGTTGCGTAGATACTTGATGTAATCAGTGATAATCAGTGAATTACCAAATTACTCCGCGACAAAAACTATAAAACAAGCATGAACATGTTTTGAAACACTTTGTTGATTAAATTCCATGAAGTAAGAAGTGGTATATTTCCAAGAATCCTAGAAAAAGTTCATAAAGCTCGGTTAGTGAAGTTAATTTAGAACTGTTAGGTACTTTTAATTTGTCGAAATAATATCAAATGTTGGTAAAATGCCTCGCGGAGGAAAGCCAAGTTAGAGTGAGATTAAAGTGATTAATAAGTTAAAAGGGGAAAAAAAATCTTTTGCGCTATTTCGAGAATTATTAAAAAAAAGTCGTTTTGCTATTCAGAATTCTTTGAAAAATATGAAAAAGTATTGTGAAAAACATGCCGGTACCAAGAGCAAGCATTGCACGTGCCAAGCATATTAAAAGACAAACAATTCGAAAGACACGCGGTTTACAGATCATCACAAACAAGGACTAAAATTTTCGGAAGAGCGAAGAAAAAATGGAAAAAAATATATTTATCTAATGAAAAACGATTTAGATAAATTTCGTTACTATTTTCATGATTTAGGACGTGCTTATGTTAATTTGACGGCAAATGGGAGCAGGAGAAGTAATAATATGCGCGGCAATTGAATATCATTGAAAAAGTGATATTAAGTTTATCAATGGTACAATGAAAAAATAATCAGTGAACAATTAAAAAAGTATGGAATAGAAGTTTTCAAAAGTAATTTTATATTTCGACAAGTTAACGCAGCTGTCCATATACCAAAACGTGCCAAAGAAATTTTCTGGACCAAAAAAGTAGATCTGCTGCCATGGCTAACGCGGTCCCTGATCTTAATGTAATAGAGAACAGTTGGGGTATCGTATCAAGGGAAGTTTATTCTAATGGCAAGCATTTTAAAACTGTGCATCGACGAGAAATGGGTCTTTAAATTAAAAATTAATTAAGAAATTTTACAAGTCATTACCGGAGAGGATGAATGAACTACTTAAGAATAAAGGTAGTGCTACACATCCTAACTTTTTTATTAATTTTTTTTCTGAACTATCAACTCATTCCAGATTAACATAGATATCTTGTCATCCAAATTTTCTCCCAGCGTTCGTTTGATTCGTTACAACATTTTCTATCGTTTTTTTAAATTTTAACATCAATGTCCACGGCAAAAAAATACTTCAAACACCCACGGGATAGCACACGTGCAACTCTGTGGTTATTCCTTTACAATAATTTCTGAGAAGTTCTATGCAGAATTAATATGACGTAGCCTTTTTTTAAATTAATTGAAAAGGTTTTGTGAAAGTAAACACCAGCTAGCTATATATGTGGGACTGTGAACTTGAGCTTTTCGCTAAACATTTTTTAGTATCAGATATAGTTCTGTAAAACAAATTTCACTTAAAATAGAGTCCATATATTCTCAGTTGTGGTGGTCCTAAAGTTGGATTATCCATGGATTTTTTTGAAAAATTAAATTTGTGCAAGTTGCATTAAATTACCCTTAATTGAGCCCTAAATTTTCTACCCAACTTAATTGACGCCAGAAACCCAAGATGCGACCGTTTAAGACGAAAAATTAATATTTGCAGTTCAAATAAATTGAAATTTTTTAACGAGAATTAATTACTATATTTTTTTTTTGCATATAATTGTTAAATATACTATTCCGCTTTGTATTTCAACAACTTGTCAACGAAATATTGTAATTTCTAGTGGGAGAAAAGAAGTCTAATAATTAAAAAAAGCTCCACTAAAAAAGCAAAAAATTGACGTTATTTGTATTTCATATTTCTAAAATAGTCTCAATCTAAAGAAAGGATAAAACCTACTAACAGGAATTTCATTTAAAGAACTTCAATTTTTACCATTTTTTACAGGTTTCTGAATTAATATCTCCCTTCCAATACATTTTTTTTTATTTTTTCCGACGTTATTTACTAGACTTCTATCGTTATCTTTAACTTATGATATGAATGATTGTTCTGCTACAAAGAGTTTTCCAGAAATTCGCATTGACAAATTCTGTAAAAATTGTGGTGCCGGCAAATAAAATATCGCAGAGCAGGTAGGAATGTTTACACCAGCACCTCAGAAACTCTTTCTTTCTATTTTTACTAATAAAAATAAATAGAATAAAAAATTTGTGTTGCACTTGCCACCTTTTGGTTCGAGTGCTTTTGGTTTGCACTTGGCTGTAGGCCCAGAAATCACTGTGCTTTCCCTCCCATATCTTTTAGGTTCAGCGGCAATGCCAATATAGGAATCCAACGTTAATGTAAGGTTACTGAAAAAGCACAAGTTTTTGCAATTGGATTAAATTAAGAAATACTCCAACAATGATTCCACTAAAATAATCTTTATTTCCACCAACTAAAATTTGTGGTATGCAAAAAAAAAAACAAGAGCTCAATGATAGAAATTTGTGTTCTCTTCTTATCGCTACGAGATGCCAACAACGAGTGCCCTAATTTTTAAGTAAAACTGTGATGAATAATTTTGGACTAACTGTATGGAATTTACAATATGATAACAACACCACTGTGATAAGTGATCTGTAATAATTATTGACATATACATATATATACTATATATTGCATTGCTCATTTACCAACTTAAACAATTGATAGGAAATTATTTATAAGATAAACATGATTGAATTGGAATTTAAATTAAGTAATATTTACATAATTTTGGGTATTGTTTAAACAGTTACATTACATTTTTTTAGAAAATTCATTCATTATGTTTTATTATAGTTTTTCTGTGCGTTTTAAAGACTTTAGTACATTTTATTATATTTGAAAATATTCAATCATAAATTAATAGATTTCATTACTTCTCCTTCTAGGATGTAATTATGGGCTTTCTTAATGAAAGCTATCATGAAAAGCTAGTGCTAACGTTGAATACAGCTGCCCAGCTAATTCCAGACTTTGAATTTCCTTCGAAAGCTCGTACCAAAATTTGCTACTTTATACGAAAAAAACTACCAACTACACTTGAGCCAGAAAGTATGGCCAATGTAAGTAAAAAAATAAGTCTAGTATACAATTTACATACTAACATATTATTATGTGCATAAAAAAAACCAGAGCCTGAAAATAACTCTATTTAAAAAATCAATTTTAATAATACTTTTAAGTTTTATTGTACGAAATAAAAGTTTTAAGTCTTTTCAGACCTTTATCTAGCAAAAAAACTCTGTGAGAGTATTTCGAGACTTTTATTTTATAAAAATCTTTTGAGACTTTTAATTTATAAAAGTCATTTTTAAAGTCTTTTGAGACTTTTATTTTATAAAAATCTTTTTAAATGTCTGTATGTCTATTGAAAAAAAAACCCTCTGTCCAGACTCTGTCTGTAACGCGTTCGAATTCCAGGATGGCTTTTCTTTTAATGAGAGGGAAATTAAAAAAAAAAAGTTAACAAAAAAATTAAATTAAATAAAAACAAGTAAAAAGGCTAGAATTAGTCTCAAACACCAATACTTATGATACCCTATATGAATGTCCGTATAGATAAAATCGATTGAAATATTATCATAAACAGCGGAAGAGGTTTTTTTTTAAATCAAACCGTAAATATTATAGATATTTAAATAATAAGCATAAAGAAAGACCTTTAAAAAGATTTTTATAAAATAAAGATGATTTAAGACTTTTAAGATAATTTTTATAAAAGAAAAGTCTCAAAAGACTATTAAAAAGACTTTTGTGAAATAAGTCTCGAAATATTATCAAAATGTTTTTGTTTTGTATAACAGTTAAAAAAAATAATTAAAAATAATGGTTATTTTGGGAGTCTCAATAATAAAAATTACTAATTTTTATTATTTTAAAACTCTTATATCTTATAGTTTTGTTCAATTCTTATGGAATAAAAGTTAAAAATTACTGGTATTCTAGAGACTTTTTGAAAAAAGTCGTAAAATTTCAAGCTCTAAAAAAACACTAGTAATAGTAATCTATTATCGAAGGTTTATCTACATATACAGGGTGTCCCGTAAGTTTTGTAATATCCAAAGGCTATGGATAGGTCATGCTTAGGCGAAATTCCGAGATAACGCGACTTTAATATATTTCGGTATGTTTTCATAACTGTAACTTTTCCTCTCCTCCCCTTCGTTTTGAAGTTAAGGCTCAACAAATTTGAAATTTCGGAATTTTAACTCGTTTTGGTTTATTTAACTACTATTTTTATAAAAACACACGTAATCCATACCAATGTTAAATATTGGATTTAAGAAGCCCAGGACCTTAGTCTTAAAATGTACCGAAAATGTAATCCTTTCAGTGTTTTTTACACTTTTTCTTAAGCATCTCCAATGAAAATGGCTGAAAAAATTCAATAAGTGCCAGAAAGTAAGCAATTATTTATTGGAAATAACTGTTTTCAGTCATTTTCGCTGGATATGCTTAAGAAAAAGTGCAAAAAACGCAGAAAGGGTTACATTTTCATTCTAAAGCTAAGGCTTTGGGCTTCTGAAATATCTAATATGAAAAATTGGTATTGATTACGTATTTTTTGTAAAAAAAAAATAGTAGTTAAATAAACAAAAACGAGTTGTAGTTTCGAAATTTCAACTTTGTTGAGCCTTAACTTCAAAACGAAGGGGAGGAGAGGAAAAGTTACAGGGTGATTAATGAAAATATACCCCTCTCCATAAAATTTTTTGTTCGTTTAAGTCGCTGTCCGCAGTCTTCGTATATTACGCCACTACGGGACACCCTGTATACAAGGTGCTTCTGGTAGGAGGTATATATTGAAGGAGTATACTGTTTCCAATTCCATTGTTGCAGTTGTATAAATTACTTGCAGTTGTATAAATTAAATCTTTGCATTTCGTAAAGGTAATCGTTTCTATCACGACAGTGTTTGCTTATGTTTCTTTTGAGAAATAGACAGCTCAGAAAAATAAATTCAAATGTGAACCTCAGTAAATCAAATCATTACCGAAATGATGACAGTTTTATAATAATCATTATTCCAATAAAATTCCACAAAAGTTCAGATATAACTTTTCACGAGAGAGAACTGTTCCCCATGGTCAGTATTTTACTTTCACAATAAAAGCGTTTGTGATAAAACATTTATCTAATCACTTGTCTAATCTAATCGCTATAATTTTTCTCTAACGTTATATTCCATTGTAAATCAAACTTTGCTTGAAGTTTATGAAAAAGGATAATGCGAACTACGCGAATTAATAAACCTAATGATGGACGGTTTATAGTTTATAGGTTTTAAGTGAAGGAAACTTAAAAAAAAACTGTCATCTTCAATTTGTAGTTCTTGTTAATGACTTCATTATTAGTACTTCATAAATATTTCAAATTACCCTTAAGCTTAATTAGCTAAATTAATAAGAAATTTTCAACAATTGATAGATAGATAGAAATGATATTTTTGAGTATTTTATTATGAATGTCAAATACAACAATTTGAAAAGTTAGTACTAGTTTCTAGATACAATTAAAAACCCTAATTTAAAGTAAGCCTGTAGTTTCTCTAGCTTTAGCCGCGATAGCAATAACGATAGTCATAGACATAAACTAGCGACACAATTCCTTTCAAACCAACGCGACGCGATAGATTACAGCGATAGTTACATGAGTACGCCTGAATCAAATAAAGACATTTGGGAAAAATCTGAACGTGAGACAAATTAGAGTTTCCCATTGACTTGGCTAGTATCGACATTGACACATAATCTTAGCATTTATGTGTCAATTTAATGTGTACTAGCTCGACTTATTTTTCCAATTTGAAAGTTTGTCTTACTGATCATCGTTGATACCGAATATAAATTTTTAAATATCGATGTTGAAAGATATTGAAAAAGTAAAGACGCAGATGTTTTAAATGTTTCAGCTGTATAGATGAAATTTGAATACGGTTTGATAGAAGAATACGACCAAATGTTTGCCTGATAAATTTAAAAAACACCTCATATACCTCAATTGTCGATTAAGGGTTCACTTTAAAATTTTACTTGATGCGTTCTTTTGCAGTTTGATAAATTTTAAAACTAATAGAAGACGACCAACTGAAGAAATATTCCAAATCCAACAAAGTTTTTGTACTATAACCTCACTTCGTCTGATTAAGTCGAAACTATCTCATAATTTGTCGTTAATTTGTCGTGAAAATAATAAATTTGTCGTATCCTTTTTTGTAAAGGAAACTGGATGTGGTGCTAAGATTTGAAATTTTCCACTCCGATAAGGTTTAGCCGAATTCTAGTGAGTTGCGGTGCTAACTTGACGTCAACGTAGCACCTCATCCAGTTTCCTTAAAAAAAAAAATACGACAAATTAACCACAAATTTTTGTTCCGAGCTACATCGGACGAGGCCGCGCTGCTAACTTTATGTACGTCTACAACCTGACTTCGTTTAACACTTCCCACTTGTATTTTAGGCTAGATTTACCCTCTAGGAAAGGACACAATAAATCAACTCTGATCACGGTGTCCGCAGGTTCCCAGTGGCCAAGTCGCCAATACTCTTAAGCTAACCCAACCTGTATTCAACTCGTTGGCAATATCAACTCCAACTCTGTCCTTTTTTTTATTACTTTTATAATGTTTTAAATACATATCATACAAAATTGGGTATTCCTTTATACAATTTTAATTAATTTTTCAGCACCCAATTGAATTTGCCCTGTCCACTTTGATCTCACAGCTCGCGATAGACGACTGAAATTGTGCATGCTACCTACTTTTCTGTATCGCTGTAATCTATCGCGTTGGTGGGAGCGTTTCCATTGAAAACTATCAGTACGTTTACATGAATACTTGAGTACTTGACTTGAAATCCACTTGAAGCTCATCTAGGGCGGTTTATTGAATTAACTCCAATTACTTGACTTGAATTTCTCTTGAGTTTAATTATCCAATTACTTAATTTACGCGTTGAATGAGCGTTTTCATGATATTTTGATTACTTCGAGCATACCTCAAGTATACTTAAAGTATTCATGTAAACGTACTGAGTGTGTAGCGATCTATCGCTGTCGGTTCATTATCGCTTTCGCTACGTTATCGCAATTGCAATCGCGACGGTGTGAATCGGCCTTTAAAGTTACAGGGTGATATGTAAAGAAATTCATGAAAAATCTAAACGCCTATTTACATATATCCAAATCATTTGAAATTACCTGCTACTTTTCCATCTCTCTTCCTACAATATCATATTATATCTGGCTGTGTATAAGTATCTCCTTCAGTATGATTAGCCTCATACCTGAAAATACCTACCAATTAGTTAGAATTTCATGACTTTCAGGATCTCATGTACGGCGATTTGTTACCTGATCTTATGGATACTTTGCACATTTTGTTCGACGATGTGTTTTTTCCAATTTTAAACAATCCAGAAAATCAAGAAGGTTGGACCTCTGTTATAGTCAATGATATGAAAATCGAAGTTCAAAAGTTACGGAATAGAATAATTGAAATGAAAGGCAACATTATCAACCGCACGATTCTCCCCTTTCCAATTACGATTGACGAAGTTATGGATATTGCACCTGACATTGCAGATGGGTTAGAGTCAAGGAGTTTTTCAGATTAATATTATTTTGTTTATGGCTTATAATTTTAGAGATACCTCGAAATTAACAAACTCTATGAAGGATTCCCTAGAATCAATTATAATACAGTGGTCAGCGCAAATAGCAGAGTTTACTAAATTGAAACCTAGTGATAAAATATTCAACCATACTCCAAATCCTTTGCCAGCTGCTCTTTTTGAATTTTGGAATCAGAGACTACAAAATGCTGAATATATTGCAGAACAGCTAGGCGATCCTCGCACTAAAACCATTGGCTATATTTTAGAGAAAATAGATTCCGTTTTTGGAGGTCCATTTAAAAGAATTGTTCACAACGTATTAAAAGCTCTTGTGGAAGCAAGGGATATAACTTTATATCTGTTGCCATTAGTAAGATAGATAAGCTTAAGATTTTCGTTTTTTAAAAATTTCGTAAACATTTGCAGAAAAAAATTGTTGACAAAATTGAGGGAATTGACCTTGACGATTGCAAAGGAAATATCAGGCCATTACTGTTGACTGTTTGTTTAGTTTGGGGAAACTCAAAGCATTTTTGTAAGGTGGAACACATGTCTCTATTATTTAAGCTGCTGCATAATATGATTATTGAGAGCGCCCAGAAAACACTCGTTCCTGATTCTATACTACAAGGTGAAATTGACGAAGCTGCCAACAAAATCAAAACTGTAATTGAAATTTTGGACTCTTACAAGTGAGTATTATATAAATCTAAAATGTCATTCATTTATTTTTGTTTTAGACACACATGTAGCGGGGGGGGGGGGGTAGATCTGGCGAATGTGCTCTACAATAAAATAGACAAAATTAATTCTTCAAAAATATTAAGATAGGGCACATTTGACTGGTCCATTCTTCTAATTTGTCCTAATTTGCACTTCAAACTCTACAGTGTGACTCAAATTGCAATATTTTCACTGTGGCCGTGTTTTTTTTATATTCTGATTAATTGTGATCGGGTTATTTAATTTTTTGTACGATATTTAAAATTAATGGTACTAAGACTGAATGGGACATTTCTGTGCTCGGAGGAGGAGGTATTCTAGTCGCGGTAAAGATTTCTTAGAGCTGTTTCAAGATAGGTATTCCCAATCCATCCCTGTCTGAATTCCTATGAGTCAGTACATATAACAATTGGGACAAAAATACTGTAAATTCTAGCTCCCTAAATTCCTCCTGGCAGTCCGTCTGCTTCATATGATGCCGTTGCTGCTGCTGTTGAATTTGTGTTCAATCTGGCGACGGACTTGGATGATTTTATATTCCTTGATGATTTCAATCTTCCTACTGTTCAATGGAAATCTGATGATGATTACTCCCTGGTTCCGAGCACATCTTCTTTAAATGCACATATCTTCCTGGATGCTATTGCCGCACTTGGTCGTTCTCAGATAAATGATGTTAAGAACAACCGTAATAAAAGCTTGGACTTGTTCTTTACCTCGGATGCTTCGAAATGTATGGTTCGTTCGTGTGACATATCACTGGTTCCTATTGACACATACCATCCAACTTTGGTTGTGATAGTGGGCACTGATTTCGAGTGTACTGGTATATTGATTGAAAACTCTCCTACCTTTAATTATAAATATTCAAGAAGGAATTTTTTTAGATTCTCCGGTATATAGCAAAAGCTAAAAAATGTTTTTAATTTATTGTTCTATCACACAACCCATTATATTTTTGGTTGCAAGTTTCAAGTCTTGGTGTGACTCATCATCAGGTGCCTATTTTTCTCAATCCTTTTCATTTTTCATTTCTTTTCTTTATTCTATTTTTTCATTTGTTTTTCAAGTCACTCAATTTCGCTATTTGGGACCTGTCGATGAGTCACACCAAGCCTTGAGACTTGCCACCAAAAATATATGGGTTGTGTGATAGAATAATAAATTAAAAACATTTTTAGCTTTTGCTATATACCGGAGAATCTAAAAAAAATTCCTTCTTGAACAAATATAAGTTTACCCCGGTAAAAAGTCCTAAAGAGTAATCCCTACTTATATTCTTTTAATTATAAAAAAGCTAATTTTTATCAACTTAACTTTAATTTATCTTCCATTAACTCGTCCTTTCTATTTAGCAATAATGATTTAAATGAACTTACTTAAATTTTACAACGTTATGTTTAATTGTTTCAATGATTGAGAGTCTGTGGGTATTTATTGTCTTCAGATATGCGATTGAAACTGGTACGTAGTTTGATTCTACCACACTTTATGTATGGCAAAATAGTATTTCCCAAGTTAGACTCAATTTGCCATCGAAAATTGACAGTTGGATTCAATGATTGTATTAAATATGTTTACAACTTAACATGCAGTGCCCAAATCTCAATGCAAGTTATTTTAGCCATTGGACATACTCTTGATACCCATCTTGCTCATCGCGACTTGTAGTATTGTATTGTATTGTTTGACTATAAATTCGCTTTTAACTTCCACATTGATCACATTGTTGGCGAACTCAATGCTAGGTTTTATAAAGCGCTGGGCAAAAGAACAAGATGATATCTATATTACTGAAGCTCTTTTTACCACCCATTTTGGAGTATGCCAGTACTCCTGTCTGGTTTCCTTCATACAAAAATCACTCCGATCATATTGAGAGGAGATTCTTACTTTTTGCTGTAAGAGCTCTCGAATGGAGGGATAGACTTCATCTTCCTCGTTATAACGAAAGATTAAATTTAATACACCTTCCTACTCTTGAGATTCGTAGAAAAATTTGTGATATAAGCTTTGTATTTCAATTTGTAAAGGGTGACATCGACATTCCTTTGATGCTTGAGAAAATTAATTTCAATATATTTGTTTGTGTTGCCATCGCACCAACTATGGACACTTTGAGCCTATGACTAGGATGTGCTGTACTTTTAATTTGAATTTCCATTCGATAGATTTTAATATTCAATTAAGAAAAATCCTCAATAATTGTTCTGTACTTTAGCTTTAATGTAAGTATTGTATCCTGTGACCATTGTAGCTTAGCTAGCATTTAGCGAAATTAAAAAAATATAAAAAAAAATATAAAAATAAAGCTCTCGATTCCGAGCTTCCAAGATTTTGAGTAGGTAGTAGCAGCGTGAGCTTTCGGTCTAATCAAAATACCAATAGTTCTAAAGTACTATTCAAAATTATATACATGTACACAAAACCGAGTATTTGGTTGGACTATACTGGAGTCTGTCAACACCACCAGAGGTTTTTGAGAATTAAAATGAATAAATCTTTCACTATTTATCAACATAGAGGTTTACAAATTGATTCTTATAAAATAAACTACTTTCGGGATTCATCCGATTTTTGGGCTACTGAATAAAATTACCTCAATCTTCATTTTCGTGTTAAAGTAAATGTACACCAATACATTTCATTTAAGTTACAGGAGTCTCAATTCCAATGCTATAAAAGTAATTATAACGTGAACAATATTAACAAATTTGGGAAAACAGTTCTGGGGGGACGCAAAGCGGCCGGCTTTTCGCAGGCTGCTAAGCAGGCTCTTCGTGTGGTCGTGTGCGCGAGCGACCCAGAGACTCCTCTAACCGACAGCCAGATTACTACCATTCAGGGCGGTATATGGGAGGCGATCGGCAGGCAATCAGCTGTAGCAACAGTGTTCGGCGGATTCTCTATTGGCGATGGGTCCATCTGGTTCATTGTGATTACGAGAGTTCGCTGAACTGCCTGATGACCTGAAGGAGGTTGATGGAACTCGGTTCGTCTTAAAATGGGCCAGTGAAGGTTTGGATCCCTGATAATACCGGCCACAGTCGGGATGTCGGGGAAATCTTCAGGCGGCGAGATCCAAAACCCGGTTCTCAGCACAAGGAAGTGGAAAGTCTTTCACAGGACGTAGGGCTCCAAGAACCCGAAAGGGGAAAAGGGAAACTTATTGACCCTGGGGATTGACAAGAAGGCTGCTGAGTTGCTGGAGGGGATCTCGATGTGGGCGCATCTTCACCTGGGCAAGGTTAAATTCTCCTTGCTCACGAAGAAGGGCGTAGGGAAGTAATCCACATGACTGGACTTCTCTTCACCCAGATTAACCTGCAGCACAGTAAGGCGGCGTCTGCTTTGTTAGGACGTAGCCTGGCTGACTTGCGTACAAAACATCAACAACAAAACGTGGTGCTTGTGCATGAGCCTTGTGTCTGGAAGGACCGTATCCGCGGTCTAACGGAGGCGCAAGGCGCGCAAATCCTGTATGACACCACGTGTTCTACCCCTAGAGCTTGTGTTGTTGCTACAAAAGACGTTGCGGTGACCTTGCTGCCTCATTTGTGCGATAGGGACACTACATCGATCAAGCTCTCCTTTAAGAAGGATGGAGTCAATAGGGAACTCCTTATTGTCTCAGCATATTTGCCGTATGACTCCGCTGCTCCCCCTCCTACTGAGGGAGTCAGGCGAGCGGTGGAGTTTGCGAGGTCTAATAGGCTTGGAGTCATGGTTGGTTGTAATGCCAATGCTCATCACATTGTCTGGGGGAGCTCGGACACAAACCATCGAGGTGAGCAACTGCAAGAGTTTATTACTTCAGCGGACCTGGTTCTGCTGAATCAGGGCAACGAACCAACCTTTGCTTCCAGCCGAAGACAAGAAGTCATCGATGTGACTTTAGCATCCTTTGACGCTTTTCCCCTCTTTTTCGGCTGGAGGGTTTCGCGAGAGGAGTCTCTTTCTGAACACTGCTACATTGAGTTCTGTATGGGTGCTGACCCCATTGAGGTGGAACCTTACAGGAATCTGAAGCGGACTGATTGGGGGAGTTACCACAAGGAGCTAGTCTCCATGCTCGACTCTCCGGCTGAGAGAATCAGAAGTGTTGCCGCTACCTCTATGCACTGGTGGAGATTGGTCCACTGCCGCCAAGGTATTTGATGTCGAGAAGCTGAAATGGTCAATTTCAACCTTCTCGGCCTTTAAAGCCCCGGGTCCAGATGGTATTTTGCCTGTCCTTAAGGCTGAGAGCGTGGTGCTGGCTCCATACATCGACTCCATTTTCAGGGCATGTATCGGCTTTGGACAGGAAGGTTTTGGTGAATGGGATTAAGGATAGCACAATGGGCGCTGTGGCCTCCGTGCTTGGGTTGGGTATCTCCTGTTCCCCCTGTTTTTCGAGAAAAACAAATGTACAGCAATACATTTCATTTAAGTTACAGGAGTCTCAATTCTAATGCTATAAAAGTAATTATGAACAATATTAACAAATTTGGGAAAACAGCTCTGGTAATATTTTCAAATAACAAATATGGTATGTTCGGCTAACCCATGTACGAAAAATTATTAAAATACGTGTACGTGAAAATGTGTTTAGGAGTAGTAGAAAAATGACACGGGTTTTGAGGTTTTTGCTAATAAAAAAAAAACCAAAAACGTTTTTAAATTTGCGACATTAAAGAATTATTTTTGACCCCCACCGGAAGAAAAATCCCGTTAAAAAATATATTTTTTGAAATGCTCCAACATTAGTACATAGCATATCAAAAATTGACACATGTTTAACTCTTATTTTAGGAGATAACATGTTTTTAATTAGCTTTTCTGCATAATGTCATATGAAATTTTTGAACTGGAAAGCGATTGCGTGTTCATTCAATATAAGTGCGACTTTTTTTCAGAAATAACTTTGAATTAATGTAAGCAGAGTGCTGGCGCAAGTATGTGTTTGAACTAGAACCTATAGCAATTTTATAAATGAGACTTACGTGTAATTGGACACATTCGCCGAAATGGATCGAAACGGAGAAGTTGAGCAAATTTCAACTTTTACGGATGACATAACCTAGAAAAATTACCTGTACAATGTTTGTGTATAACTCAAGATGGATGAAGAAGTTTTTATTGAAGAAATTAAAAAATATGAAGACCTTTATTACAAAGGCAGCAAATTTTACATGGATGTAAAAAGAAAAGACAAAATCTGGAAAAATTTCAATGAGAAGTTTAAATCTGATGGTAAGTTTGAACGGAACAATTGTGCTCATGCACGTAACGGATCGAATTGAATCGAATCGAATTGAATCGGAACGGCGGAACTGTGCTTGGCACTTTAGCTTCGTTTATTGGACAGTTTCGATCTCTTTACGATGACCTTTGCTTTCACCTGGACTATCGTGTGACTGTGTAGTGCCACCATACACGAATATGCCAACATGCACTTCATTTATGCGGAATGCATCCAAATAATTAGTGTTTAATTTCAAACTTAGGGAAAAGTTTTCCTAATTTTAACAAAAAGTTACATCTTTGACTCGAATGCGCCACTATCTGTCTCACTCATTTCATGGAATGACTCTCCGTCTCACTAAAACTAGAATCTTAAAGTTACGGTCTTAAGGCAAGCTTATAGTACACTAGAATCATTTTTAGTATGCAACAAGTAAAAAAGCTAGAATTGGTCTAAGACCAATTCTTATGATACCCTAGATGAATGCACTTCTGAAATTTCGTATTGTCACCCTTCTGTGAAAGGTTGATTTTTGAAGGTTTTTCGCACATATTTCTAGAACGGTTTGTCGGACAGAAAAACTGATAGGAGTTCGTATTCTAAAGAAGTTTTTAGTACATTAAAAATGTCTTGGACTTTTTCACAGTATACGAAAACCTAAATTTTTATATAGCAACACTAAGAACGAGTTGCCCAATTTAGTCCATTTTTATATGCTAGTGCAATTACCATACCATGTACCAAATTTCAGCTCTCTACGTTGACGCGTTCTCAGGCAGTCTCCTAAACTATAGTGAAAACTAAAATTTTTGTATGGCAACCCCACGAAGCAGTTGCCCGATTTCTCATTTTCGAACTTGATTTTACATTTTTTTAAAGTTTATTATCGTGCGGACAGACGGTCGGACCGACAGATGGACGAACAGACGGACGGACGCCGGGACACCCTAAATATATTAAAATATATATAAAATTAAAAATAAGGGCTTCAGTATATGGGGCACAAACATAATCGAGATGCTTTTCAAATTAATCTGGCAAATGCTTCCAACTAAAACAAAATCACTAAAAATCTGTGAAATGATACGCTCTCGCACCACTGAAGAGCTTACAATAAAACGTAAACGTAAACGTAGTAGTTAAATCATTGTTTAACACAGAAAGCAACTTTAAATTTACAATCGTGCAAGTATTCATGACTGCTCAAGGTTAGAAAAATGGATAAAGATGCTACAGATTTAGTAACTTTAAAAATTTAAATTAAAAATATCCTGTAAAGGGAGACGTCCATTTCGTTGTCTGCCGCATGATTTATTTTTTACGTAACATGAAATATCAATAAATAGATCACCGTTCCTGTATTATAGGCCGATGCTTTCGATACCAATTTAAGCATAGAAGTCGCTTTCTGGATTGAATTGATCACCTGAGTAGAAATCGTTGTTTTATACACGTCAGGCTTTGTGAGCAATGTGGACAATATTGCTCGGTTACCAGTTAATCGGACTGGATCTGACTTTCTTAATGAGTATTGTGTATATATTAATGCCACTCCTATGTTGTTCCGTTGGATTACTACAAAATAATTAATTTTTTTTTCTCTACTACTTAGTTTTTATGTATAGAGTTTATAAAAACTAAACTATAAATTTACCTGCTTGGAATTTTAGCGCTACATACGAAGATTGCAAATCTAAATTGCACACATTCAAGAATGATCCTGATACAACTCCACAGGATTGGACATGGCAACCGGACTATATTTTCGATCGGTTCGATTTATTTATGCAACGATTATACGAATTCCGAGACATGTTTGAACTGGGATTAGAATTTCTTAAGCTGGAAAAAATCGAAATCAGTGGACGAAAAGGTCGTTCTATTAGTATGGCTTTAGCCAGTATTTTAGAAGAATTTAATACACTTCATCGTGATTGGAATAATTTTACACATAATCCACTTGATCCTGATCCAGAAATGACTTTTTTTACACGTGCACGAATAGAATTTTTAGATAAATTAAATGTACTAGAAAGAAAAGTGGGGTATCAGTTCGAAAAAGCTTTTGATGATTGTGGAGAATTATGGCAAAGAATACAATTAATACAATTAGCAGGATCATTGCTACATCGCCCCGTTATTAACCAGCAGGTATCGAGCCGCATGTACCAAGTTGAAGAAGAGTTTGCTGCAGAGCTTGATGCAGTTAAATTATGTTTTGATCAATTTCTGAAAATATACCGTGAAGGTGGTATAACGGTAAATAAAATCATTGTGTTATTTAAACAATTAACACAATATATTTTATATAAATAATTTAATATGAATACTCACTTGTTTCAGGCAATTAAAATTGACAAGCATTTGCAGCCCGTATCCGGTGCACTTTCTTGGTTAAATAAATTGAAAAGTCGCGTTGCTGGGCCCAACAACGAGTTCCCGCTATTAGAATTTCCGTAAGTATTTTATAGGATAGTAATTCCCTAAATAAACTTATCGTGTAATAAATACCCTAGGCAGACGGACAAAATCAATGATCATTCGTTCGTATTTGATGTTTTTCAAAAATCAAGTTACCCAAGGTTTTGTTGATTAAAACGAAAGTCCTGTCAATTTTTGTATGTAATTGACAGCACATTTTTAATAATTATAATTCAATGGTAAATCGATTTTTGAAAAAATCAATTACGAACGAATGATCATTGATTTTTCCCGTCTGCCTAGGGTATAATCATCTAATATTGTAATTGTCTAAATGAAGTTTTAGTTTTAGCGTAATTGCCTTCTACTGTTATGGTAAAACGATGCAATATTATGACCCTTGTGTAAAAGTATTATTTATATTCCTTCTTTTATTATAAAGGTAGAAATTTTTTATATTCTTCTAAATGCTGATCCGTTGAAGTTTTATTTCTCCATAAATAATTAGTTGTTAATTTCGACACATAAGGATAAATAGACAATTATTGTAAACTTTTATATCTGTTGCCATCTACATTAAAACAAGAAAAACCCCTTACACAATTATTATATGTAGGTATATACAAGGGTAATAAGCTCTATGCCAATCTCATCCCCAACGTTTTTTGTACTACGATAAGATCTTGTATCTTCAGTGCTGAAATAGCCTTATTTTCTTTTTTCTATAATTTCCAACTGATTGACAATTATAAGGTTATATTAAAATGATTTGATTTCTTGCGATATAAAATTGACCCCAGCATTGGTCAAAAACTTTAATTCGAACAATTCCATTTTTCATATTTCAAGCCAAAGTAAACATATCTGGGAACATTTTTAATTTTCCTAAGACTTATTAAGAGCCTATTTGTCCCAAAATATGCAATAACTTACTGATGTAAGAAAATATGGGAGTTTCTCACAAAATAACCTCGACTTAAAAAAGTACCCTGTATCTTAAAAAGTACAGGGTGTGGGCACCACTAAGAACAGCCCGGAATTATGGTGGTCAAAAAAAAATTTGTCAAATTTTTTTTTGCTTTGACTTGCCCTGTTTTTTCTTCTTTGGCGTCGTGTGCCAGTGGAGGTGGGTGTCTTGTCACTTTGCCTTCCTGAATACCAGCTGTGTTGGCTTGTATGAGTATAGAGTTGCGACAACCGAAGCGTACGTTTCCCACCTGAGAGTAGAGGTTTAAGAAACTGAGAACCAGCCATCAGTCTTAAAAAATGAAGATGAAGTCTCGAAAGATCTAAGGCAGTTGTCGACGTCATGATCCACCTAGTTACGGAGTCCAAGTATGTTGCCGGTAGCACCAGCACCTGTATCTAAAAATTATAGGACAGGATCATAAAGTTAATGTTGCTATGATCACTTGGACGCGAATTTGGATCATGGTTGGATTCAAATGATCTTACGTTTTGAGATTATGGTATTCAGAACATCGAACTGGGATTCGACAGGTTCAGGTAATATGGGGGCGTAATAGGCTCAGTTGAACTTGCACACTCTTGAAGTCATGCTCTGATGAGATGTGTCACAATGTGTTCCGCCAATAGGCTAACGCAGATTAGTCGAGGCGATTTGCTGTCGTTGAAGCTGAAATGAAAGCTTCAATGACAACGATGAAGTCGAACTGTAAGTTCTGCTAGAACACCAGTGCTGAAGTCGACATCCACTATGTTAGCGCCATATACTGATTGCGAAGATAACCTCTAACACAGGAGTCATGTAAGTAATTATATCTTTTGCTAAAATAAAAAAGAATAATAAGTGAATTCTTCGGTCCATTTGCTTTAATTGCCTTTGATGCTGAATCTATGTGATATTCAGAGGCTGTACCGATTGTTGTTGTTTTTCTTTTATCTTTTTATTTCTAAACATTTATTTATGAATATAAAATGACTGCAGGTGGTCTCTGGTTGACAGGATAATAATTTTATTTTATTTTTATATCCGGACATGAGGCGTACTTAGGAGACCTTTTCCAAGTTTCATGACGGGTTTCGAATTGAGTTTACTAAAACCCTACAAATTCGGTATGGGTGTCTCAGGCCATTTATGTATGGTACTGTAAAGCGGCCACAGACTCTTCTCTTTAATGTGGCCTATTAAGCCGTTAAAGAATTAACGCATTATTACCTTTTAACCTATTCAGGTCATACCGAAATTGGATGATATTTTTTTCTATGTCATGTCGTCAGTTACTGTGGAATCAAATTATTTGTATGGCGACATTGTAGGTGTAGAGATCAAATTAAATTAAATTTTTTTATAAAACAAAAGTTATCTTAATCCGGTTTTTGTGGCAAAAAAAAAGCGGTCAAAATAAAAAAAAGGCAAAAACTCCGAAATTTTGACTTTAAATCTTCGCAATAAGTCGGGAGAGGATGGAGAACAGGGCTGACTGAGACGTCGTTGTGGAAGGGTCATAAGGTTGTTCTTACAATGAGTTCGTAAAGGTGAGCTTGCACCATGTAGTTTTTTAGATACAGGGTATTTTTGAAAAACTTACATGTTTTTTTCAATCACTATGTAACTCCATTTTAGTTGCTCTCCTGCCATACAATTTTTTGTTTCTCTACTGCACTATGTGTACTATCATCTCCTGCCCTACAAAACTCTGTATAAGATAATATTAGGCGAGGATTCTTTAATGGTAATAAATTTTTTAAGTTATAAATAACACTTTTAATGGCTCTTACTTCCTTCCCATACCTTCTGTCCTTCATGCAAAAGACGTGGAATGTTTCAAAGAGTAGGTACTCTCTGCCGATGCCATCAGGAAATACTTTTCTTTATTTATTATATGTTTTATTATAACTTAATAATATAATTCCTCAAAATATGATAATATTTATATATACATTGATGTACATATATATATGTTTCAGAGCATTCGACAACGAGTACGGAGAAGATGTTATGAAGCGCTATCGTGAAATGTTGCAGTATTTCTCTCAACTTGATAAAGAAATATTTAACCGTTGGTTAGAGGATGTCGCAGTTGATATTGAAAACGGAATGGCCAAACCAATTCTAGGAATGGAAAATGAAAGACTTTTTGTTAATTTTGATCGCGAAGTATGTGTTTCTCATCATAACTATGGTTACACATAGGTATATCAAATTTAAATCAATTCTACTTTATAGCTTCAGATAGCTCTTCACGAAATGCGAAATTTAACAATTATGAACTATAAAATGGAAGGCGAAATCCTAGAAGATTTTTATGAGAGACAAAATGACATTTGGGTATAGAAAGAATACTCTGTTGTCTATGTTATAACAAAGCAAATTTTAATTAACTTCCTTCGATAATAGGAAGCGAGAGTTCAATTGGGCCGTATAGCAGAGTGGTACAACAAGACTTATGATGCAACACATTCTTCTGAATTTAATTTAGTGAAAACGGAAATTGATGCAATAAACGTGATGATCGAACCCGCTCTAACGGATATAACATGGAATGATTATGGTTCAAATATATAGATTCATTCGATATATCAAAATATTTATTCATCTCGTTTAACAGAAAAGGAATACGTTGAATCAGTTTACAATAAAATTAAGGACTTGTGGTTCCGCATTTTACGCAGTCAGAATAATCTGGATGAAATTAGAAAGAAAATTCAATCATGGGGAAATGTGCCCTTATATCAGCGCAAGGATGGCAATCCAAAAGCCCTTCTAAATATCGACGAACGTTCAAGTATTTTCGAGGCAAGATATCTTGCTGCTATTGAAACACAAGAACTAATAAACAGAGCATTGTTTATCAATTTGAAATTGCTTCAAAATATACCTCTAGATGAATTGGATGAGCTACCACTTACCAATCTACAGCTAGACAGTGATGAAATATCAGAAGAATTAAAAGCTCAGTTTAGAAGTTTATTTGAGGTGATTAATATAAAAATTTCTTACATACAATGAATTATTAATAAAGTTTTTCTGCGATCATTGGCCAGTAAATGTCAAAACACTTGTATCTTAAAAGGTTAGAAGATTACGAAAATTAAGAGCAGTTGTCATAGTATTTAATTTCGAATTAAATCGCGAATGGTTGCAATATTAATATGAACTAGAAGACTGGTAAAATTTATAAATATTACGAACCCCTCCCTATTGATAATATTCAACATAACGCATTTCTTTCTAGAATAGCTCGTCGAATAGTAAAACTTTATATAGCTAATATTATAGGCTTTACGTCCTGAAGAGCTCTTCTGAGTAAATCAAAAATGTTTCGAATAATTGTTTTCTCACTATAAAAACTCTATGCAAAGTCTGCAAATGCGGAAATTTTTGAAGTCAGATTACCAGCCGTGTCCAGACTATTCAAATCCAATGCATACAACTATGTTTGTTTGAAATGTTCGCATAATGCTCTTTCAAACTGTTAAAAATAATTTGAATCTGTTTAAATTATTTCCAGCACTTATTGGCAAAAACGAAATATTTAAATATATATTCGGTGAAAGCTTCAGAGTTATTTGAACAGTTTAGACGTGCGTTTAAACTTACTGGAAAGAAGATTATAATATCCTTAGCAAAATGTCAAAATTATCATTCGTTTAAAATTGAATGTTTCCAAAATCTCTTTACCTTTGAATTTAACGTTTAATTATTAAAAATGTTTTAATTAACAAAATCTTGGGTAACTTAACTTGTCTTAATTTTTTTCATTCCATTACCATCTAACTAATACCCTAGACCGTCTCCATAATGACTTAATTTGAAATCCAGTCATTTCAAGGAAATGAAGTGGTGGCAGACTATGGACGATAATTATTTCATTTGGAATGTCAATGACAGTTCCTCAATGTGAGTGAAGATCATGGCAGACTTAAATAATTTGATTAAATGCTATCAGAAAAATTTGCGAGTATTTAGTGTAGTTGGAAAGCATTCTGGTAGAAGATAATTTTTGTTGTTGTAAGAGACCGAAAAGATAAGAGAGCGACGAAGAGATTTCTTTCATGATCAGTTGTTGGCTGTCACTGCTAACTTTATTGGAAAATTTTTCCATTTTCCAATAAATTTCAGTTCATTTTAATGACGGTAGGTGCCACTTTTACTGAAATTTTACCAAATCGAATAAAATTTGGTCCATGAGAAAATGAAGCAAAATGCTGTAAATGGATCCTTGATGGACTTCATTTGTATGACACACTATACATTGGACTCCATTTAATTAAAAGTTAAGTAATTGTGGACACAGTCTGTCTAGGGTATTATACGAAATTTTGGTTGGCTAGGTCACCGAGCTCATAATTTATACGACAGTCGCGATATCAATTGGGTCGGGATCAGATGGTAGACATAAAGCCTCTTCTACAAAGTTTCACAGTAAAAAATGCGGAGCTCTATGAACACCGAAACGGCGTTCAAAGAGCTCCGTACATTTTCAAACTACATTTGAAACCCTTATTTTGTTTAATTTTACACCGAATCGCTGGCAAATTTGATTTTAATATTTCCTTCGGACAGGAATTTGCGAATAGGTATGCGTTATTGAAAAATAAAAATTATTTTGATTTTAGATAATATCGAATACTGTCTACTGCGTCGAAACGAAAAAGTTTTGGATATGATTTAAATTAACATATTTTTAGTCTAGTATCAAAGATGAAATGCGCCTTTACTCTTGTGTAACTCCACTCGACAGAAATTTTCAAAGACGTTTTACGTTTTACGTACACTAGTTTCTACAAATATCAAATTACGAATGAAATTATTTCATAATTTTTTCTAAGTACGACAGAGCCTGTTGCATTTTCAACCGAACGGCGCTTATATACAATTTTGTTTGGGAGACTACATTTAGGTTACACCGAACGGAGTTTTAAAATAAGCATGTTCGAAGCTATCCACTAGATAGGAGCATTTTTAGGTGTTTTTGTTATCCGGAAGGATAATATTTTTGAGTTTTTCATACAAATCAAGTCTCATTTGGATATAGGCGAGAATTTTCATACCATTCGGGGCACCATTTAAAATTTCATGATCATGGGGTATAAGTAATTTAAAATTATCCGAAATGAATTCAAAATTCATGTTATCCAGCAACCAGAGTAAGTTTACACCGATTTTTTTACTGTGCACATTTCATAAATATCATAACTAATTGGAAAAATGTTCATTTGATGCGTGAATTAATTAAATTAATGCCATCACTAATTACGGAGCGATTTCTTCCATCTCAAACCGAAGCCCAACGCCATCGAAATTTTTTGTACATTAGATAGATATTTTTTTATAGCTTCAAAATAAAAATAGAAAAAAGAGCTAGAAGTCTTCTCATGTGAATAATACTATTATTTTAAAAAACAAAAAATACTATTAGAAAGAAAAAAATGTTTCCTTAAGTACTGCTCTATATTTTTATAAAATATATAAATCATTAAGCTTCATTTGGCATTTTCATAAAAACAATCGGTTGCTCCGTTTTCGAGATATGGTTTTTGGGGGTAGGAGGTGGTAGGGAATAACAAAAAAATTTTGAATTCCCTAGAAATTGTGAAAGTTTCATCCAAATCGGAGATGGTCAGGGGTCAAAAATAAGCACTCCTGTATAACTAAAACGAATGGTATTTGCATGGAACACCCCTGAAAATATTACGGGCCGAATTCTAAGCGAATTCGAAGGAGCTGAATTCAAATTGCCTTGGTGGAATTAAAATTGTTTCACCATATCGAAGATACGGTCCGACACCAGTTGTTTCGAAATAATGATTCAGATTCTGTCCGAAATTGTGGCTCGAATGCTGTATTTACTTTTAGATGTGCTGGTATTGATGAAGCGCTCCTTAAAATTAAATCAGATGCAGTTAACCCTGATAGCCTTTCCGCGAAGTTCATAAAAATTATTTACCCGTATATTGGGACTATATATTTTGGATATAGTTAATACAACATCTGTTTTCCCGTCAAGCGACGGAGCTACCATTCCCGGAAAAAATCTGTATCTTCTTGCCTTTCTGTTTTTGACCTGTGGTTATATCATGCTTTCCCGTTGGCAATATGGTTTTCACTCAAATCTTAATTGCATAACTGCTCTGCTAAAGGTGACCACGGACCTGAGGTGCAGCCTGGTTTTCTCCCCTCTGCTTTTAATTAATTAAATCTTTAGCTTCCTCTCTGGATGATCTCAACAGGTTCGCATTAATGAAATGTTCTCTGAAATGTTTTCTATGTCATCCGGTGTACCTCAAGATTCAGTTTTGGGTCCAATATTGTTTACCTTATTTATAAATGATTTGCCAGATGCCATTCGTGATATCAAGATTCACCTATATGCCGACGATGTTCAATTGTAGATACTTTAGCTGACGAGCTTATGTTAGTGAAGAGTGTATTTTACGGGCAAAATGAGGCTGGCTGCGCTTCATCCAGATAAGTTAAATTGCGTTGTGGTAAGCTACGACTCCCTACAAGCACCCCCCCCCCCCCGTCTTTCTCGCCGGTCATGTGCTGCCTTATTATTGAGCTGTTGTAATCACATCTCTTTCCTGATTGGCAAAATTTATGGTGGACGCGGAGTTAATGCGTCTCTACTGAGATTTTAAGTTCCACCACTAAACTGAAGTTCATCAAAGGCCCTGATCATACTCCATTTTCCCAATGTTAGCTTGATTTGTCCACTATTTGATTCGTATTGCCGTCGCGTCGCAGAATGAATGTTTTCTTTAATGACTGTATTAAGTTTATTTTATTTATTTTCAATAAAGCTGACATTTTCTGCAGACTTTTCAATATTTTACAGCGTAGCTTAAAATGCAATTCTTTTTTCGTCTGTTTTATTTCACTTCTCTTATGACAAGACTACTTTGTGAAATTATAATGAAATTGCTCTTAGTTGGATTCAGTTAGAAATTTCCTACAAAGAATACAATATAAAATAACCGGCCAAGTGCGAGTCGGACTCGCGCACGAAGGGTTCCGTACCATATTAAAAATTTTAACACTATGTACTTTCTAATAATTTTTTCAAATGAGAGTAGGCGTCATGTGAAAAAACAATGCCCACTTACGATAATAATAATTAATGAGAATAAAACGAGGAAAACACGCCGAAAAAATCACGTTTCCATGAATGGGAGCCCCCTTTAATTTTTAATTTAATTTTATTTTTATTATTTGTTGTTATATCGCCAATAGAAATGCACAGTCTGTGAAAATTTAAACTGTCTACCTATTACGGGTTTTGAGATACAACCTGGTGACGGACGGATGGGCAGCGAAGCCTTAGTAATAGGGTTCCCGTTGTTATCCTTTGGGTGCGGAACCTTAAAAAGAAATCAATTACATAAACAGCAAGAAAACATGCAAAATTCTGAAAAAGACGTATTCAATTGGAATTCTTGATTCTATTCTCGGTCCGGATTCTTCAGAATTACGACAAAATGTTTGCAGGGATAGATCTATACAAAGTCCGAAGTGTAATTCGACCAGTTGTCGAAGCCAAACAGAATCAGCTCGGTAAACATAAAAATCTTCCTTTTACGATGGAAGTTAAGCATTCGATTGAATAAATTCGATCTTGCTGGTTTTTTTTTGGCATTATTGGTCTATTGTCCAAATTTTTCCCGAATACATCTACATATATACTAAATAGTTTTCAGATAACACGTCCATTTCACGAATAATAAAATATTTTTACAGCAACCGCAAGATGTTCAGGAAATTCTAAGTACCATGCCTATAGAAATACGCCTACTATTCAGAGCTTATCAAGAATATGTTGATTCAGTAGTGGCTGAAGAACTAATGGAAGCTATACATAATAGCTTGAAGTATATAAAATCCGAAATGGACAATCGACTTGACAACGATGCACCCATATTCGAAATCAAAATGGAACTTCAGGAGCCTTACATTGTATACTTACCTTCTATTGAAAGCAACGATTTTAATAGTTTTTTGAATTTAATGGAAGGCGTTATGGATGACATATACAAGCAGGCTGAAATGTTGCCTAGAGTTGCACAACCATTCGACAAAACCACGGCTACTCCTATACCAGGAGCAGAAAAATTGAATTATATGGGTAAGTGATAAATGCAAAATTACTTCAGTTGTACTATTTATGATATTACCTTTCAAGACGAAGTTGAGGATCATTCTGATATTTATCGATTGCGTCGGGACATAATTATTAAATCTAAAGTCAGTTTGTCTACCATAAGGTCTTTTGTTAAGCAATTTCACGAATACTCGTATTTATGGACAGAAGATAAAAATAGGTACTTAGCAGAAATTAAAAAATATGGGCGACCTCTCACTCATGCAGAAAGAGCTAATATCGTAGAGCTAAGTATAAAGGAAGAAGGTCCCAAACTTGATGTATACAAAGAGCAGGTGTGGAATACGAGTTGAGTTTGTGTTGATAAAACTTGCTAAACTAGAGATTTTTCAGCTCGACAAATTTATTAAACTTCATGAGGATGTGAGTAAATGGGAACAGTTCCACGATTTTGCAGTTTGGTTAAGACTTGATAAAAAAGGCTTCAAATTTAGTGTACTGAATCAGATAGCGAGATGGATTGCTCTCTTTAAGAATGATCTTATTAATCGCGTAGTTGATGCCCTCCAGGTTTATACCATATAACCATAGGGAAAATATTCAGTCGTTAATGTTTTTTTTATATTTTATGACAGGAACTCGAAGATTTCATAAATGAAGCAAATAGTGTAATGTCCAGGGAAATAGACAAGGATGACTTTGAAGGACTATTGAAAGTTATGTCGATTCTCAGTAAAATAAATGAAAAACAATTCGTGTATGATGAAATGTTTGATCCATTGAAGCAAGTTGTCGAATTGCTAAAAATGTACAATTATGAATTCTCTGACACGGTTTATCAACAGGTAAGTACAAAGAATTCATATAATGTTTGTATAATGAATAAGTGTCTATTTTAAATTTTCCTGAAATTGTGAAATATCTATTATCAGCTAACTAACCATTACGACACGAGCTAAACTGGGGTCAAACCAAACAACGAAAAATCAGAAAGTTGAAATTTTCAGAATAAGCACCAACATAACAAAATATACTAAAAAAAAAAAATTCTGCAAATATTTTAATTATCCAATGTAATCCCAAAATCACATTAAGAAAATGTTCCGGAACTGAGTACAAATGAAGTTATCGTAGCAGAATTATTCAAAATAAAATTGGGGCTTTCAAGATATAGCAGCATAGAAAATATCTGTAATACAAGTGGAAATCAACTTCATTCTAAATATTGACATCCCAGTCGTTTGGCAATTACACCCCTGCCAGACGTAGTGATTTTAGTAAAATATTCAAAATCTGGTCATATTAAACGCATAAAGAACAAGTAAAAAAGCTAGAATTGGTCTAACGTAAGTCCCATCCTTATGATATCCTATATGAATACATTTATGAAATTTCGTATTGTCACCCATCTGCGCAATTTCGATTTTTGAAGTGGTTTTCACATATATTTCTAGAACGGTTCGTCGGACAGAAAAATAAATCTAACCAATTTTATTGGATTTCATATTCTAAACAAGTTCTTAGTACAATAGGAATGTCTAGAACTGATCGTTTTCAAACTAAACGTAAAACCCCTAAATTTTTATATAGCAACACCAAGACGGGTTGCCCGATTTAGTCCATTTTTGAACCTCTTATTGTTACTACTATGAAAACACCATGTACCAAATTTCAGCACTCTATGTTGTCGCATTCTCAGGCATTATCCAAAAACGTAATTTTTGTATGGCAATTCCATGAAGGAGTTGCCCAATTTGTTTAATTTTGGAACTTAATTTTACTTTTTTTTTTAAATCCGTGTACAAAATTTCAGCTTTCTCAGTAAACACGCTCTCGAGTTATCGTGCGGACAGACGAACAGACAGACGGACGGCCGGCCGGCCGGACGGACATGCAAAAATCAAAATAACTTTTAATATTATGCGTGGGTTTCCAATCAAGTTTGCTCTACCATCATTATATTGAGGCGTTACAAACGGAATGGCAAACTTAGTATACCCTATAGATTTCATCTAACGTATAAAAATAACCACAGGAAGAAAAACCCATAGGTATGATATAATAGTCAGTAGAGAAGAGACCGAACAACCTTGAACAGTAGGTGTAGAACAATTAAAGGTCGGAAGGGATAGATAATGTAGTGCATGACCAGTGAAAGGTACACTAGCTCATTCTAAGTGGTGATCTCGTGAAGATCGCATGGTATAGAGCTGAAATTTGGTACTTGGTGTTTTTATAGCAATGGTATAAAAATATGGCTCCTTCTACTTCTAAAAGCAAGCTACTACAGAGGTTGCGCTTTTTTATTCTCAACATTCCTCACCCAATGTAGAGCTATTAAATGTACTGGCGGTGATAGTGGAGATTTTGTAACTTTCTCGTTATACAACATATGAAGGTCATTAGCTGTAAACCGTCTAGGCTTTCCAATGAATGTCAAACCATCACTACACCTCACTCAGGAGCTCGCTGGCTATAAGACGTGAAAATAAAAAAAGCAATGAAACGCAAGATCTTTTAAATAAAAGTAACAGATAGTTCTGTGACTACGCGTTTACTCCTTGGCTGTAACAAACATGCTAGCAGTGTACCACTTTTTCGAGAAATAGAGGTATACATTCTGGCTTGTCTAAGGTCATTTCTCCTTCCAGACAGGACAGATACTCGGGGCTATCAAAAACTCTCATCTTTGTGAAGTGGGTTGTAGACAGCAATGATACCGGTAACTTTCCTGCATCCGATCCCCAAGAAATAGTTTCGTTCAACTCCAAGTACTCAGGTTCGCCCAACGCAGCTCACGCTTCGTATAAACATTGATTTAGATGAGAGACAGCCCCAACAAAAGGTTGTGGTCCAAGGAGGGTGAAGTAGTGTTAAACTTCCTACAATTTCAGTGTTCTAAGACATCCATTGTGAAGAGAGCATGCTATAAAATTCACAGCTTATCCAAAGGCCTCCTGCAGTTCCCCCAGAAACTTAAATGTTATCTGAAGGCCACTGAGAAACACCAATGTGAGTTAACTGGATACCAATATCTTTTCTCTTGGTGTTCATATCACGGGTTTTCTTAGATGCCACTGCAATGGCAAAGACCCTTGCCTGGAAGACAGTAGTGAGCTCTGCAGATGAGTACCTATTCGAAGCTAATAGTACCAGGCTTGTGGAAAAAAAGACTGGTATTTCTGAGGTGCCAGTTATCAGAGTGGAATGGGGAACGGTGCACGGCTTTTATGAGAGATTCCCACGGGGATTCGTTGCCCAAATCATAGTTCCGGTATCATTGCATAGCATAGCATTTAGGTTAGTCGGTTATCCCATTTCAGATCCAAAGCCAATGACAATTGCTGAAACATTCACATTAGAGTGCACAGCCATTTCGGCGTTTACCTGAGCGACGATTTAGATGGATGTCAATCGTGGTAAGACTTCCAGGTCGTTGTAGCCGTGGACCTCATGGAGCCTGTTATACCTACACCAGCTAGCCTTTGCATGACCCACCATCTTTCGGTTCTCATCCCAATTTGATTTAATTGATTTATTTACTTTGACAATGAACGTATTAGTGCTGTGCAGCTTATGATTAATTTAGGCCTATTTGGATTGGAAATATATTCTCTTTTCGTGTTCCAAAAATCATGTCGAATGGTGTGTTAAACTAATAAAACATTTGTCATATATACAGTAACTCCTCATTTTATAATATATTGTGGTTTTTATAATTTCGATTTTTTTATTTCTCTAGTTCTCAGAACTTCCCGATGCTTGGATAAAACTGAAAAGAACAGCGGCTGTTGTTAGACAAGCCGTTGCACCTATCCAAGCCTACCAGGTCGATTTAATCGAGAAGAGAATAATACTTTTTGAAAACCGATTATCTATATTCAGAAACAAATTTCTAGAAAAAGAGGTAAATTCAAATACATTAACTTCTTAATATTAGAATTTTAATGAATGTCCATTTACAGTTCTTTAAAGTACCTTGTCCAAACGTTTATGATATACTTGATAAAGTAAATGAGGATATTCTGATTCTAGAAGCATCCTTTCAGCACTTAAAGGATTCGTCGGCTCTATTTGAATTACAAGGACCTGATGAGGCGAAATTAATACGAACTCGTAAGGAAATGAGAATGGTAAAGCAACTGTGGGATTTAGTTTTGGTGATAGATTCGACTGTCGATGATTGGAAAAAGACCCCATGGAAAAAAATTGATATTGAAGACATGGATCAAGAATGTAAAAAATTTGGAAAAGAGCTTAGATTGCTGGACAAAGATCTACGAGGATGGGATCCTTACTTATATATTGAGGCAACTTTAAAAAATCTAATGACATCTCTAAGGGCAGTTACAGAACTTCAAAATCCAGCAATTCGTGAAAGACATTGGGCAGAATTAATGCAAGAGACGCAAGTGAAGTTTGACATGGACGATTCTACCACTCTGGCTGATTTACTTGATTTGAATTTACACGAATATGAAGAGGATGTAAAGAATATTGTTGATAAATCTGTTAAGGAAATGGCAATGGAAAAGGTTTTGAAAGATTTGTCCGCTACATGGAGCGTAATGGAATTTGAAACGGAGGTCCACGAAAGAACTAATCTTAAGGTAATTAAGCCATCCGAAGAAATGATAGAGATTTTAGAAGACCATCAAGTTCAACTACAAAACATGCTTTCTTCTAAATATATAAAATACTTCCTAGATGAAGTGAGTGATTGGCAACAAAAATTATCTAATGCTGATCAGGTGCTGTCCTCGTGGTTTGAAGTGCAAAGAAAGTGGATGTATTTGGAGAGTATATTTATTGGGTCAGCGGATATTAGAAATCAACTTCCTGAAGATTCAAGACGTTTTGATCACATTGACAAAGAGTTTAAGTCACTTCTATCATCGATGCTCCAGGATAAAAATGTGGTTCGTGCAACTAACAAGCCCGGTACATATGAAAAGTTAGAGGCTCTCAATCAACAATTGATTCTTTGTGAAAAAGCTTTGAACGACTATCTAGAAACGAAGAGGCTGGCATATCCTAGGTTTTATTTCGTGTCTTCTGCTGATCTTTTGGATATATTATCAAATGGAAACAAGCCATTAGTAGTAGCGAGACATTTGACGAAATTATATGATTCTTTGGGAAAATTACTATTAATTGATTTTACAAAATTAGCCAGAGGAATGATTGCCAAGGAGCATGAGGAATATGTACCATTTGTGGACAAATGTGACTGCAGTGGTCCGGTTGAAGTATGGCTGAACAGGATAACAGATAAAATGAGAGAAACTCTTAGGGATCATTTTAGAAGAGCAGTCATAGCTTATGAAGATAAGCCAAGGCATATCTGGGTATTTGAGTGGCAGGCTCAACCAGCTTTAGTATCTACACAGATATGGTGGACAACAGAAACAGCTGATGCATTCGCAAAACTCGATTTGGGCTATGAAAATGCCATGAAAGATTATCAAAGAAAACAAGTTAATCAACTTAATGCTTTAATTAATCTGCTACTTAGTGATTTAACACCAGGTGATAGGCAAAAAATTATGACAATTTGCACAATTGACGTACATAGTAGAGATGTAGTAGGAAAGATGATTACATTGAAAGTGGAATCATCAAATGCCTTTCAATGGCAAAGTCAATTGCGCCACAGATGGGATAAACAAGTTCAGGATTGCTTTGGAAATATTTGTGATGCCCAGTTTAAGTATGACTATGAGTATTTAGGTAATACACCAAGGTTGGTTATAACTCCACTTACGGATCGGTGTTATATTACTTTAACACAGGTAAAATATATTTTTTTCTATTTTCCTAAAGTATGTAATTAGCTTATTGTTAATTAATAGTTTGAATTGCTCAATTGGGCCATATAATTACCGCACTGACCATTTCGCACAAAATATTAAATCGAACGACATTTCTTTCATTTACTTTCCGATATCGCAGGATAATCGTCAAGTGCAGGCGAGAAAGTGTAGTGTAAGAGATGCACAATGACGAGATATGATTGCCGACAGTGAATATGCGATACTCGATATGTTTCTATTGGGGTTGGTATTTTTGCATAAATTAAAGGGTACTTCGCATACTTAATATTATTCTTTCTTCTTCCTACTTTGCGTTTCTACGACTAGTTGGCGGCATACAACTTTTGGTGATGTTCGAATGTCGATCAAACCGATTAATCGATGGAATACATACGACTCGCGAATATCACCATAAGTTTTAATGAAACATTTAGTACAATTATTCCGTAACCATTTCACTCCCAAAAATACCAACTATAGCCGGAACATGTTCTAATACCGATTATTTATCATCGGCAATCGTCGTATCGTTTTTGAGAATCTCCTACACGACGTGCTGTCCCTTCATTCGCTGAATATTCGGTGATACTCGCGAGTTATGTGTGACCGGCTTAAACGAAATTTCGACAGAATATTCTCGTGGAACTTTCGTTGATGCTCGCGAATGTTGTGGGATCAGTTTAAAGATAATTTTGATCGCGTGTAATAACAATTTCTGTATAAAGTAAGCATACAGATTCCGTGTGCGGTGTGGTTGTTTTACCATAAAATAACAATAAGATTACTTATTTCTGGTATTATGCTTTAAGGCTCGCATTTTTGCTATCTCCCGAAATCTAGTAATTGCACAAGTAATCTGGTAGTATTCTCTTAATGCATACAAATGTGTCATACGAGAGGACTAAAAGTAAAGGGTTTAGTTTCATCTCAATATGATCGTAAATGGAGGCCATAGTTTCTCCCAAAAAATTATTTAAAAAATTTGGTTTCCTTTTTAGCTCAAAATTACCATAATGAAATCATTTTTATAGAGAGCAAATTTCAGTTAAAATTCTGAGTATGAATCATATGAGGCGTAATACTAAGTATTTACTTTAACGCTTAGCTAATTAATCCTTTTTGTGGGACCAGTGAAGTTGAACAAAAAAATGTCATAAAGACTTTTATATGAAGTCTGCTTAGCATTGTTCTTCTGGGCTCTACGGCACGCAGGGACTAGCCGTACTGAAGAGTATTGGTTCTTGCTAACACGAAACGACCTATTCATGGATATTTGCGCCAGCTGCAAGCTTTGCAGTATTTTTGTTATCAATTTTTTCAAAATTGTAACATTTTTGTAAAAGTCTTTATGTTTGTTTATCTTCTTCCTAGGTTCTTAATTAAGGAATGTTTAAAATTTACCTTTCGCTATCGCGTACGATATTGTAAAATCTGCTACAATTGCAAATCAAATATTCATTTTAAAATATTTTGATATAGTGATTTCCTTTGCTAAGTCACTCATCTACGATAATCTCAAAAATACTTTTCAATTAACAAACTATATACACAGAAAATCATAAATATTGTTGCAAATAAACCTCATGGAAATAGTATTACCTCGCCGCGCTAATGGGGACATTCATCGAAACAAATTTTAAAATTTGCAGCTTTACAGGGATTTATTCAAAATTCACATGTCCAAATAAATAATAAAATTTCGTAATCGCATGTCAAATCCTTCAGTTAAAAAAGTATATATTCAGTGCAACTTGCTGTCTATTTTGTTTGGCAGTGGTAAAATATTTCCAATTTGGTAGTAAGCTTAGTCATCTGCTTTTTGGCCTGAATTTAAAATAGTAAATAAATTGGATTGCCCACGGTGATAACGTCTAAACGCAATGCAATATCTATCTAGTGGACTCATTTCTATTAATCAAAGCTGAATTTATAACCTCACTTTTTTCAATTAAATTGTGACATATACATCGGAATGGCACTAAAGTACCTGGATAAAATGTATCTTGAATATGGAAATTTGCATAGTTTTATTATACATATGTATATAGTATGAAAATTTACTTCTATGAGAATTACAAATAGTTGTAATACCGTAATAAAATGGCCATTACAAAATGTTGGTAGTTTTAAGAGGGGTATAACCGTTTTGGCGTCTGTCCAGTTGAAAACGCCCGAGCTTCGTTCTCTTCTTGTTATCTCGGGAAGTATTTTGTATTTACCGCCGATTTTGTATCGTTTCATATCGATATGTTCGCGTCTTTCGTCATGCAGTTTTATTTCTACCTAACTCACAATGAATAATAATAACCTGGTAATATGAATAAAAAGGCTGACAGGTAAAGATAACATGAAAATGACGTATTTGTAATTAGCCTCATCGGGTACTGAAATCAATTTGGAACGTCCGATTTCAAAGATTTATTTGACCCACTTGTAGTAGTGTGGTTTGCTTAAAATTGGCACCAAAATGGCCAGATTTACCTCTACTTTAATAAAAATAAAAAAAAATAAAAACGATTTTTTTTTTACCAAAACGGCTAAGTCAATCGGCAAATATTCTATTGGCTATTGTATACCACAAGTATAAAATTAGATACCTCTAATATCGTCCATGGTACTTGCTCCAAAAATTATATTGATACTTTCTTAAAAAGTAGCATTCTTGTTTTCAGTTAGAAAATAGCAAAAATATTTTTCGTTTGTAGAGTTTCTCTCAAAGTATTATTTCAAAAGTAAACTATGGGACAGTTTAACTCAAACTTTAAAACTCACTTTAGTCACTACATTTGGTGATGGGTGGTGCTCCAGCCGGCCCTGCGGGAACTGGTAAGACAGAAACTACAAAAGATTTGGGACGTGCTTTAGGGATGATGGTATACGTTTTCAACTGTTCTGAACAAATGGATTACAAGTCTGTCGGAAATATCCACAAAGGTCTGGCGCAATCTGGTGCATGGGGATGCTTTGACGAGTTTAATCGAATTGCAGTCGAAGTGTTATCAGTAGTTGCTGTACAAGTTAAATGTATTCAAGATGCAATTAAGGTGTGTAAAGCAAAGCAATTCACGCTTGATTTCCACTTACTTTAATATACTAAATTTTGACCCCACAGGGCAAGAAAGTTATTTTCAATTTCCTTGGGGAGATAATTTCACTTAGACCAACCTGTGGTATGTTCATAACTATGAACCCGGGATATGCTGGACGCACTGAATTGCCAGAAAACCTGAAGGCATTGTACAGACCTTGTGCTATGGTTGTGCCCGATTTTGCTTTGATATGTGAAATAATGTTGGTGGCCGAAGGATTCCAGGAGGCTCGTTTGCTGGCTAGGAAATTCATCACCCTTTATACTCTATGCAAAGAACTGTTATCGAAACAAGATCATTATGATTGGGGTTTGAGAGCAATTAAGTCTGTCTTGGTTGTCGCTGGTTCCTTGAGGGTAAGTACATATACTTAATTTACAATTGCAATTAACGACTTTGAATTTTCCTATCTACACAGAGAGATGATAGATATAGACCCGAGGACCAAGTACTAATGCGAGCTCTGAGAGACTTCAATATTCCAAAGATTGTAACAGATGATGTTCCTGTATTTATGGGACTCATAGGAGATCTATTTCCGGCTTTGGATGTGCCCAGAAAACGAGTTATGTCATTTGAGGCGATTGTAAAACAATCGGCTATTGATTTAGGTCTGCAACCAGAAGAGGGATTTGTTTTAAAAGTTGTTCAACTTGAGGAACTGTTTGCGGTTCGTCATTCCGTATTCATTATTGGACATGCTGGCACTGGAAAAACAGAAGTATGGAAAACTCTGAATAAAACTTATGTTAATCAAAAACGTAAGCCTGTGTATAATGATTTAAATCCCAAAGCAGTTACAAATGATGAGTTATTTGGTATTGTTAATCCTGCGACCAGAGAATGGAAAGATGGGCTTATATCGATCATATTAAGAGATCAGGCTAATATGAGTGGTACTGGACCGAAGTGGATTGTTTTGGATGGTGACATTGATCCGATGTGGATTGAGAGCTTAAATACGGTCATGGATGATAATAAAGTCTTAACATTAGCAAGTAATGAACGTATTGCATTGACAAAGGAAATGAGGTTACTCTTCGAGATTTTTACACTGAGAACAGCAACACCGGCTACTGTATCTAGAGCAGGAATTTTGTATATTAATCCTCAAGATTTGGGATGGAATCCATTTGTTGCATCCTGGATAGGTGCACGTGCCAGCCATTCAGAAAAAGCTACTCTAACAGTACTCTTTGAGAAGTACATACCTCCCTTATTAGAAGTTTTCAAAGCTCGATTAAAAAGAATTACACCAATTTCTGATATTGCTATGATTCAAATGACATGTTATCTACTCGACTGCTTTTTAATACCACAAAATGTTCCTATGGATTGTCCAAAAGATTGGTATGAAATATATTTCGTTTTTGCGGCTGTTTGGGGATTCGGTTCGACACTATTCCAGGATCAAATTATTGACTGGAGAAATGAGTTTCACAAGTGGTGGATAAATGAGTTCAAAACCATTAAGTTTCCTACTGGTGGAAATTTATTTAGTTTTTACGTTGATCGTGAAACTAAGAGGTTCGTTCCTTGGACGAATCTTGTACAAGAATTCGAACTTGATCCGGATATCCCAGTGCAGGCGAATTTAGTTAACACTTCTGAAACAACTAGACTGCGATATTTTATGGATCTACTTGTGGAAACAAATCATCCAGTTATGTTAATTGGTCCTGCAGGATCAGGAAAATCTGTAATTATGCAGGCGAAACTGAATTCTTTAACTGAAAAATATGCAGTCACAAATGTACCCTTCAATTTTTACACAACATCCGAAATGCTTCAGAAAATTCTTGAGAAACCTCTTGAGAAAAAAGCGGGTAGAAATTATGGACCCACAGGAAGTAAAACAATGATATACTTTGTGGATGATATGAATATGCCTGAAGTCGACTTGTATGGAACCGTTCAACCTCACACACTTATTCGTCAATTTATGGACTACAAGCATTGGTATGATCGACAGAAATTGTCATTGAAGGATATTCATCAATGTCAATTTGTATCCTGTATGAATCCGACGGCAGGTTCATTTACAATCAATCCAAGACTTCAAAGACACTTTTGCTCCTTTGCTGTGAAGTAAGTTAATCTTGTTTTGCTCAGAAAAAAAAATCTATTTTCCTATTTTTTTTTATATTTATAGTGCTCCAAGTGCTGATGGATTATTCCATATTCTCAACTCGATTTTATCTCAGCACTTGGCTTTTCCACATCACAAGTTTTCACCAAAAGTCAGGAATTTATGTGAACCACTAGTGAGGACAGCCATAGCTTTACACCAGAGAGTGTGTCAAATGTTCCTGCCGACTGCTATTAAATTCCACTACAATTTCAATTTACGGGACATTGCCAACATTTTTACGGTAAATAACTGCTGTTCTTTGTCACATTTACTATCGCCCCATAAAGCGTGTTCTGGGTACATGAACACAAACAAATGCGGTAGATAAAATTAAATTTCTTACCTATACATACCTAGACAGCGTAATTCAGATCAAGATGCCTTTCTGTAAACGTAAATGTTGATATATACCTAAATGACCTAAACGAGTAGCTTCCTTTATTAATTTGCAATACATTTTCATAGATAAATCTAATCTTGCACACATGACTAGCTTATCTCTTAAGACCATGAAGATTTTGCATCAGTAATTTCTTCAAAATTTTTCCAATAAAAAAACAGTTCCCACAAAATGACATTGGAAGAAACAAAAGTTTTAATTTTAT
The DNA here is from genome assembly GCA_963930735.1 of Dioctria linearis. Classification (NCBI taxonomy): domain Eukaryota; kingdom Metazoa; phylum Arthropoda; class Insecta; order Diptera; family Asilidae; genus Dioctria; species Dioctria linearis. Next base: position 237,342,995 of record OZ005741.1, read on the forward strand.
GATTTTGATAATAACTCGAACGAGTAATCTTATCCTCTCTGTAGTGTATTCCAGGCGAAGGTTCTGGCTATTAGGAAAGCAGTAAGGCTGCTGGCAACAACTTATGTTGTTTCCATTGGTCGAGTTATCAGGTTAGACAGTCAAGCTGCAATCAAGGCCCTGAACTCGAACACCATTAGATTGCGCCTTGTGGAACGGTGTCACTGTTGGCTCGGGAAATTGGGTGCTAATCACAGGGTTATTCTCTGCTGGGTGTTTGGTCTGTTCACAGTGACATACCTGGAAATGAGACAGCTGATGATGAAAGGGGTCCACTATGACTATTTATCTAACGGAGGAATCCATAGATCGGAAACCCTAGAATCAGTGAAGAGGGAGTCAGGCTGATCGCAGCGGTTTGCGCGGTGACTACCACTCTAACCTGACCTATCCTAATTATCTTAACCTCAGTAAGGTGTATCATTAACCCTGCAATATTCATGTGCATATTGACGTTGGTGTACAATAGTGTATATGTATACCATTATCAGGAGCTCGGGTGAAGATTGAAACGGTCGATTCATCATCGACAAAATGCTTTATGAAGCGAAGTTACCCCATGTGCGGAATGGCTGTCTGCAGAACTATGGCTTGATAAAAACAACAGAAGATTCAATTACTTTTTCAAAGCAAATAATCTCTCAAGGTGGAAAGTGCAGAAGTACTTTTGGCCGGAAAATGAGTGACTCAAGGATTTGATTGAAAAACGTCGCCGTTGTTGTCATGGGTTTGCTTTGGTTGAGTAATAGAGTAGAAGACACTGAACAAGATCAGAACTTTAATATAACTTCACTCTCTGATGTTAAGAATTTATTTAAGTTACAATTTTGCCTACTTACAAGTAGAGCGAAAAGTATCAGGGTTTCCGGATATCCGGATAATCTTATATTCGGATAATCCCATCCAGATCGAGATTCGAACTACCCGCATCCACTGACATTTATAACATGGAGCGCTGGCACCACTGAAATCGTTTGCATTATAATGGGATCATCTTTCTATAGTTAGTCTCTTTTTGGTTTAACGACTGGATTCCACTGAACTTGAAATAATAAGTTCTATACGAAATTCACCATAGTTCATTTTCAGTTCAGTGGATTTACAAATGAATATATAGCATAGAAATAGATGGCAATATAACATTTGTAATCCTTTCTCTACTTTTAGGGATAGGTAGACAAAAATTTCTTAATTTTATTTCCTTAAAAATCGAGTGCAAGGAATATTTGATGTTACAGGAGATAAGTGAAAATGAAACTTGAAATTAAGGTAGTTTTCACAATCCTGCCAACAAAAGTGGACCCATATGAAATAGAAGATCCAGCATTCTTGCATGTCAGTGCCTGGATCTGGATCCGATTCGTATTACCCGGATCCCAAAATCCCATCCAGATCCAGATTCGAACTATCCTGATCCAGATTCGTATCTGCTAAATTTTCTTTAGATTACATTGTTTCATTGAGGGAGGATTTGTTCAGGCCGTTGAGGGGTATTAAATGTTGTATCTTATTTTTATCGATTATTTTTCATCGGTCAAATCTCAATTTTCGCAATAAAACAAAGCAATCTGGAAGAAATTTCATTCTTCTTTATTTAGTCTTGGTCTGGGTAGATTAGATCTGAATGCTAGGAGGCGGATTATCCCGATTCCTGGATTTCAGGAAAGGCAGATTCAATTTTCCGCTTTACATACCAAGTAAAGTTCGCAACGCGACAGACTAACTCTAATTTTCATTATTTTACGCAACGTGACTTGAAATCTGTGAGAACAAGAATTATAATTTTGTATGATTTACAGAGAGCTATTTGTTGGTATATAATTAAACTATGAGGACGTGGATAATTTAATTTAACCACGCCATGAAATTTTCTTTAGGTGTTACTTTACTTTATATGAATCTGGTATGCCAATTTATGTTTTTCGTATTTTATCTTCTATTATAAGTAAATCGCGAAAGCAGTTACATGCAGTGGTGTAGATAAGAATTCAGAGGCCCATCCGTGAAATTTTTAAGGGCCCTTTTTTAAATATGCATTTAGAAGTGGAAGTCACATGAGCAATCAAGTGAACGTACTGGTGAATTTTTTTCGCATTTGAATCAAAACCGGGAAAAAATAATTTATTTACTTATTCACAGATAGTGTGCATGAGATATTCCATATCTTTCATTTATTTAAAAATGTAAACTTTGCTTCTCTTTGGTGCATTTTACAGTATTAGATAAGCACCTCGATGAGTACATAATCAGTATCACGATGAGCTTATTAATGAGTGTCACGATGAGCTTATTAATGAGCATATCATGGAGTGTCACGTCGAGCTTATTGATGAGCATGTCAATGAGTATCACGAAGAGCTTATTAATGTCACGACGAATTCATAAATGAGAATTTGATTTTACTATTGATTTCATATATTTTTCCGAATTCTACGCTGAGGCGTAAGGATAAGAATATAACGTCTTGTTGAGCGAAAGCCTTTCCGCGGAAAAAAAATCAAAAAATTAATTTAAAATATATAAATTAAAAATTTAAATATATAAATTACAAAAATCAACTCAAATGTTCCTAGTAGAAATGTTATTTGACACGGTGATGACAAGAATAATTATTTATTTATTGCTGGTTTAGTATATATGGAGCAGTTTCATGATATCCAATAGTCCTTCGATGAGATTTAATGAATACTCACCAGGAGGCTCATCGGGACTTAATTTTCGATATGTTTCTTCATAATGCCTTTCAGTCAAATTAGTATTGGTTTACATAAAAACTGCCCCTTGCGGGACAAGAGACAAAGTAAAACTGTGAGCAATTTCTACCAGAGCAATATCAAATGCGATGTGTATGCAGTGGTGTTGTTAATGCCTGAGAAGGGGTCACACGGGTTATGCTAACAAATCCCAGGAAGCAATTTTCATCCGATATCTTCATGCTATATTATATTTGGTAAAATTCTGAAATTTTTTGAAAATTTTAGTTACCATTTTGGAGCCCCAAGATTTTCAGGTCCCCCAACTTGGCGGAGTCTGCCGATCCCTTATCTACGCCATTAGTTACATACAAATTTTGTAAGCTTTTGTATTAATCTCGAACTGACTGCTGGTCGAAACGTGCAGATACTAAGAGAATGGTGTCAATTATAAAATCATATGTTGCATTTTTGTGCAATTGTGTATATACACCTTTTCCCAACAGTCTCATTCATTTAATAATTATAAATTTAAAAATATCTATTTTTATGAAACTTTTAATTAATTTGATTACGCACTGAAATTTCTTATTTTTCCTCATCTTTTCCTACAATATTTACAGATTATCTACTTATATGTATTTTGTTGAATGCACTCTCACTTTTGCATGATGATAATCTGCAAAATAGATATTAAATTTTCTTTTATAGAGGAAATATTAGTAGCAATTCTCTAGCAAATTTTCGAAGATTTCTAGCAAAAAAAATACGTATCAAGAGTTTCCATAAATATCGTAGTTTTATGAATAGAGGATATTTTGAAATTATGAAGGAAATTGAACCATTTCTTCTTCCTAAACATAGTGTCGTGGGAAGAAAACTTCTTGATCTAAATCAAACTATGTATGATCATAAATTGTATATAATTAACTAACAAACTAGCTTTCCCGACGATTCAATGCGAGTTTAACATTATTATCTCAATTTAGGGCATGTTGTATGCAAATCATGAGACTTGTCCAACAGCAGATAGTTTACTTCGTCTGTGGGTTCATGAGTGTACAAGAGTTTACGGAGATAAGCTAGTTGATTACTTTGACATAAACAGCTTTAAGAAGCTTATCAAAGACATAACTAAAAAAGGCATTGAGACGTACAATGAAGATTTTGTGTTTGAAGAGCCTTTGATATTTTGCCATTTCGCGAAGGGTTTGGCCGATCCAAAGTACTTGCCAGCTCAAAGCTGGGAGTCGCTTAATAAACTTCTCACAGAAGCTCAAGAGGGATACAATGATCTTGTAGGCGCTATGAACCTTGTCCTCTTCGAAGATGCAATGGCTCATATATGTCGAATTAGCAGAATCGTCGAATCATCGAGAGGATATGCATTACTAATTGGTGTTGGGGGCTCTGGCAAACAATCATTGACAAGATTAGCAAGTTTCATATCAGCACTTGATGTCTTTCAAGTTCAACTAACCAAAGATTATAGCATAAATGATCTGAAGTCAAATATCTCTACATTATATATGAAAGCTGGAATCAAATCGACATCATGCTGTTTTCTTATGACTGATTCTGAAGTGGCTAAAGAACAATTTTTGGTAGTGGTTAATGATTTACTCGCTTCAGGAGATATTCCCGAATTGTTTCCGGATGATGAAATTGAAAACATCATAGGTGCCATTAGGAATGAGGTTAAGCAACAAGGAATATTCGACAGCAAAGAAAATTGTTGGAAATATTTTATAGAAAAAGTTAGAGGAAATCTGAAGGTAAATTTAATGTTCACATTTGGTTATAGTTGCACGAAATTTTTTTGTCAAAGGTGGTGCTTTGCTTTTCGCCAGTTGGATCAACTTTACGTGTACGATCAAGAAAATTTCCTGCTATTGTGAATTGCACAACAATTGACTGGTTCCATGAATGGCCTAAAGAAGCTTTGGAATCGGTATCTTATAGATTTTTGGGAGAAGATCCAGTGCTTCCTGTAAACTGTTTTCATAATAATTTAATTTAATATTTTCATTAAAATTTTTATTTCAGTTAGAATTAGCTACTCCGGTATCCAGGTTTATGGCATATGTTCATCAAACAGTCAACGATATCTCTCGTGTTTACCTTCTAAATGACAAGCGTTATAACTACACCACTCCTAAATCATTTCTGGAACTTATTTCTTTATATACCAAATTGCTATCCGAAAAGGTTAAACAAAGCAAGGATCGTGTGATCCGCCTTGAAAATGGCCTGATTAAATTGGCATCTTGTTCAGAAGAAGTTGATGGCCTGCAAGATGTTTTGAGAGATCAAGAAGTTGTTTTGAAGGCCAAAAACGAAGCAGCTGATAAACTGATTGTGATTGTGAGTGCTGAAAATGAAAAAGTTCAGAAAGAAAGGAATTTTGCATCTGAAGAAGAGACTAAAGTACGAGCTATTGAGGAAGATGTAACAGTTCGTGCGAAATTGTGCGAAGAAGATTATAAGAAAGCTGAACCAGCACTAATAGCAGCTCAGGAAGCCTTAAATACTCTAAATAAGAATAACTTGACGGAACTGAAATCTTTCGGATCACCCCCGGCAGCAGTTGTAAATGTTTGCGCGGCTGTTCTTGTTCTTTTTTCCAAAGGTAAGATACCGAAGGATCGAAGCTGGAAAGCTTCTAAAGGTCTAATGGGTAAAGTTGATCAATTCTTGTATGATCTTGTAAATTATGATAAGGAACATATTCATCCCGATATAATCAAGGCTCTTCAGCCCTACATTAAAGATCCAGAGTTCGATCCACAAAAAATTCTTGCAAAATCAAGTGCTGCAGCTGGACTGTGTGCTTGGGTTATAAACATTTACAGATTCTACGAAGTATTTTTAGTGGTTGAGCCCAAGCTTCGGGCCCTTATTAACGCTCAGACTGAATTAAAAGAGGCTAAAGATAAGCTAGAGTTCTTGAATAAACGTTTGACTGAATTGGAAGAGCAGCTGGCGATTATACAAGCTGAATTTGATGCAGCATTAAATGAGAAGCAGAAATGTCAAGATGAGGCTGACAAAACAGCTTTCACTATAGATATAGCAACACGGCTTATCAATGGTCTGGCTTCTGAGAAAATACGTTGGACACAATCTGTTAAATCGTACTTTTTGACAAATTCAGAGTTTATAGCAATTTATCTTAATTCGTTTCATTCTAGACTTCAAGACGGGCTCGTTACATTACCAGGCGATATGCTTCTGATATCTTGCTTTATTTCGTATGTAGGCTGCTTTACTAGGGCGTATCGAATTGAGCTAAATAAGAAATGGTTGCGCGCTTTCAAGGAACTAGAGGTAAGTATTAAAAGACTGAATTTATTAAATACATAGATAATTTTTTTAAACACGATCTCAAGTTAAACGTGTATCTAATATTGCATGGAGCTTCAACGATTTTCTTACTTAATCATGTGGAGCCTGCCGTTCATTACGACGCAACCCACGGTACAGAGAATACAATTCTTTCTCCTGTAAATCAGTATACAGTTACAGAGCCTCATAATCACTCACCTTTATATCACTTGTCATTCTACCACCAACTAACTTTTCTAAGCTGACTCATTTTTCCTCCACTAGTCTCCCTCCCAAAAGCAGAATATGCAGAACAGGGCAAAGATTCGAAGAAATGTTGCATTTTTAATACAGAGTCCTCTTAAACTGAAGACTTTCTGTTTCTTAGTTTTGATACTAAAAACTGGGGTATTTTAAAATGAAAGTTACGGTTAATTTAACAAAAGGTGAAAATTTTGTAATTTGAATTTTTCAACATCAGAGTGAGGTGGGAAACGGTTATGACGAATTTTCAATGCAGAGTGGAGCAGACTGAGCATTGAGACCAGAACGAAGGTGTTCGCAATGCAGCGCAGAGTAAAATTTGAACTTTGAAATTAACGTAACAAATCGCCATAACACCGCCAAATCGAGAAACAAGCAAATAACTGTCATTGTCAAAATATGAATCCAGAAAAGGAGATACGTGGGGCCGGATTCTGTAACATTGAGAGTTGGGAGTTTGGGATACGAAAATTCTCGTCTTTGCCAGATTAAAACTTTCTAACTCGCCATTCGCGGTTCTCTAACATACTTGAGAAGTTAGGCAAAACGTGATAAGTGTTGCAATATTGAAGGATGGCTAAATTTGTGTGGGAGGACCTTAGAGCATCGTGGTTTTTTCCTACGGATTTAGAGTCTACAGTACAAAATATAGGTGTACAAATTCTGGGAAGGGAGCCTTTTGGTGATGGGATATCGTACCGCCCCTTATTGAGGATTGTTCAAAATAAATCATGTTTGGTATAAAATTACACAGGGAGAAGCGGGTAATCGAGTAGTTTGTTTTTAATCATTATAATGTCATAACTGACTTTTAACCGCCGAAAGACTGTTTTTTACACCCCAGTTCCTATATTCTGCATATAGTTCTTCCGATCTTTATTTTAGATCCAATAATACTCTTGTGAACATTTTTCTTATTGAAAAAGAACTTCCACGACCTACCAGCTCTTCAAAAAATTACCATTTTTTCATCGTAAGAAGGAGTGATTCACTTCTTTTCAGTTCTCTTTAAAACCGTATATCGGACTCAAAAACTAATTACATACTGTACTTACATACTTTGCGCCATCGGGGTTAACTTTACGCCATTCATAGGAAAATCTATACAGTTATAAATTCGAAATTATTTGATACCCACATAGTTCTTCTTCATTGTTGAGTTAGTTCGGGTTCGTGCAGCGAGGGAAAGGTTTATTTTCGGAGATAAAAATTTTAAGAATGTTAAATTTAGTAGGCTTTTGGAAGTAAGTCATATTGGAACGATATCGATATATACATTACAAATTAATTCAGTGGTATCCTCAAAGGCTTATATTTCAATTCTTAGGTAATATAAATTTCCTGAAAGAATGTCCACGTTAATGACATTTTGGGGTTTCTTTGAGCCAGTGGCGCAAAGTTGCTCTTAAGGAATTCAAAATTCCCCGACGTACTATTCAATATATATAAATTAAAAGGAGCTCACAATTTAAAAGCAGGACATCCTAGCATTTTTTGCGATGATAAGGAAAGGAATTTTGTTGAATGCATCCTAGCTATGTCTGATTATGGTTTCCAAGTGGATAAGGTGAAACTGCGATTCGTAATTAAATCACATCTGAATCGATGTGGCAGAACTGTGAAGAAATTTAAGGATAACTTTCCCAGTAGTGAATGGGCCAATGGATTTTTGAAAAGACATCCGGAACTGACTGTTCGCTTTGCATCGAACATTAAGCGTAGTCGAGCAGGTATTGATGAAGAGACATTAAAAAGTTATCACTCTAACCTTGCTGAGGTTCTTCTTGGCGTTCCTGCTGAAAGCATATAGAACTATGATGAGACGAACTTGACCGATGATCAGGGGCAAAAAAAAACGGAGTAAAATATCCGGAAATGATTTGCAATACAAGTAAATCCGAGGGAGATATCTTGCCACCTTGTGTCGTATAGAAATCATCGCATTTATGGAGCACTTGGAATGTAGTGCACCACCCGCTCGCACGACGCATTATCATGCTGCATATATTCTCACTTATATGCAATATAGACATAGGCTGAGCACCCACAAAACATAACAATCGCCAACACCTTCAGCGATTGGTTCGATTGCTTAATGTTACCTCGACTTAAGAAGCAGGAGGGTAGAAAAGTGCTTATAGGTGACAATCTTTCCTCGCATTTATCACCATATGTTATTCAAAAATGTGAGCAATGCAATATCGACTTCGTATGCCTTCCGCCAAATAGCACACACATAACACAACCCCTTGACGTTGAATTTTTTTATATCCCATGAAGGTTGCATGGAGAAAAATTTTAGCGAGTTATAAGACCTCCTCAAGTGGAAAAAAGCAAGTTGTTCTCCAAAAGCAGGACTTTCCAAAACTCTTAAGTGAGCTTATGAGTAGTTTGACTAATGCTAAGCGGAATCTGCAGTCTGGCTTTAAGAAATGCGGTATATATCCATGCAATCAAGAAGAACTGGCTCGGAACCTTCCAGGAGGAAACATAAATTTATCCAGCATTCACTTATACTTCATAGAAACATTGGAGCATCGACGGTTGGATAGCTGTGGAGATGAAAAGAAAAGAAGACGTAAAGTAGATTTAGCTCCAGGTAAAAGTTCATCTGTAGGTGCTGAGAATGGACAAATTTATCCGGAAACACACTCTGAACATGGTCAAATCAATCAAAATAGTGCTATAGCTTCCACATCAGCTTTTCATGATATTAGTAGTCCTCAATAACAAGGAAATTCGAAAGAAAATCGTGACCACGTATTTGGAATTGAACAATCTTTCAACACTGACCATGACGATAATGACAGTTGTGACTGGAATCTTTCTAACGATTTAGAAGAATATGAAGATGAGGTTGAAGTTGAAAATTTAGTCTCAACTGGTGAAAAAAAGACAGCATATATTCAATGTTTAAAAAAGAAAGTTGGACAACATGTTGTATTCCTGTATGAAGGGAATATTTTCCAGGCAAAATAGAATCATCGCAAGAAGGTGGGGCAGGCATTTCTGCAATGATTAAGTCCCTTAATAACTGGAAGTGGCCGGAGAAAAAGGACAAAATGCTTTACAATTGGGCTGATATAATTAGCTCAATTAAAGAGACTAAACTGGTTTCTAAACGAGGAATTTAATGCTCTATTTTTTTATTATTTTTTTATTTTTTTCCTATGTGTATTCACTTGTTTTTTTTTTATGCTATGAGCTGTAATATGAAGGTGTTGTTACTTTTTGAATCAGTAGTCTTTCATTTACTTATTGAACAGGTGTTTGGTAATTAAAATTGGGCATAATAGTTCCTAATTTTGTTTAGCTTTGTTTGCATGGCGCAAAGTTTGGTTCCGGACCACATAATATTGCGCCCCTTGCGATTTAAGATAAGATATTTACATAAATTATAAACCGGTGCAAAGTAACACCATTAATAAGAACAACTTTGTGCCATTTTATTTTAATTAATAATATTATTATAGGGAGTATCTCATGAATAAAGTACAAATAAAATAATTCAACATCATCCTTTCTCAAATTTTAAAGCAAATATCAGCTATTCTGCTTATAAGTAAGTAATATATTTTGCTATAAAAAAATATACTACGTGTAAGTGGCGCAAAGTAACCACATTTTACGGTACCTATCTAATTAAGAAACAAAATTTAGATGCGATCTGATTTTACATACAAGCTTTAACGTGCAGATTTTAAATGCTTATAGCATCTGTTTTTTATTTGAAGACGACCCAATTGACCATTTTCGTGTGATTTAAAATTTTTAGCTGGTGCCTTGAGACACCAAAATCCATATTTCTCTGTAAGTGTTGCAAGGATTTCTATAATTTGTTTCGTAAATATAGCCAGGATATGCGGTGAGTCCATAATTTAATTTGAAAATTCCCAGGACTTCACAAAACACAACAAAAACAGGCAAAACTGCCAGTTGAGAAATATTCTTCTTACTAACACAGCCGAGAGTTTTATCGAGTGGAATAGAGAAATTCCTCGAGTTACAGAATTCCGATTGAAGAGCTAAGTGTCAAAAGAACTCTCATTTGCGCAACTTCACATTTCCGCAACTCCACATTTCCGCAACTTCAAATTTCCGCAACTTCACATTTCCACAACTACACAATTCCACAACTACACAATTCCACAACTACACAATTCCACAGCTACACAATTCCGCAACTACACAATTCCACAACTACACAATTCCGCAACTACACAATTCCGCAACTACACAATTCCACAACTACACAATTCCACAACTACACAATTCCACAACTACACAATTCCACAACTACACAATTCCACAACTACACAATTCCACAACTACACAAGCCCACAACTACACAACCCCACAACTACACAACTACGCAAGCCCACAACCCCACAACTACACAACTACACAACCCCACATTTCCACATTTCCACATTTCCACATTTCCACATTTCCACAACTACACAACTTCACAACTACACAACTTCACAACCCCATAACTCCACAGCTACACAACACCACAACTCCACAACCCCATAGCTCCACAAATCCACAGCTCCACAACCCCGCTACTCCACAACTCTCCGTGGTAGAATCTGGCCCCTTTGGGGTGATTCCGATCTCTTAGGCGTAGCTTAGGCGTATATTTTAGTCACATTATGGCGTTTCACCTCAAATTTGTCTAAAAGTACGAAATGCAAAAATGAAAAATGAACTTGCAATTAGTCGGGTACTTCCGAGGTAGTGACAAATATTTTATATTGTGGTAAATGTATACTCTACACATAATTAGAGCAATTCAAGTGCTTAATTCGAAATAATATTATGAATTTGTTATGTGAAGTGTAAATTTTCAATTCGTTCGCTGTAATGAAAGGCTTGCCTAGTTCAATAAAATCACGAAAAGATTAGTATAAAAGTTAATTTCATTTATGCGTATATTTTGACATTAAAGTACGATAAAAGATCAGAATCACTCCCTGATTCCAGCACTAGATTGTTTTGAAACTATAGCTAAAAATTAACGTACTTCTTTAGTTTTTAAATAAAATTTTTTTACAAAAACTACCTCTTGTTTTTTATTAGCATTCATAAAAAATATTAAATGTAAAAAATAACATTAAACCATGGTAGATATGACAAAAAGAAATATGGAGCTTTTTACACGCCATCTACATGTTAGTAGTTCAAAATTCCAGTTGTAAGCTTTCGGAAATTGCTGCATGCAAATAGAATAGAATCCATTTTCAAGCAGCTCCACTTTTCGATACTGTGTACAATAAAATGATAACCACATGCACTACTGCATGCGAAAAAAGGATGCCACAGAGTTACAATATTATGCTTTTACCTTTAAAGAACAAAACGAGAAGGCGTTTTTTCTAATAAAACCATCTTTATTGCTCTATTACACGTTTTAAAAAACACTAGTTATAGAAATTATTTCGCTAAATGCATTTCGGACTCAGTTGCTCATCTTCAGTAGCTTCCTACTTGACTTTAAACGAAGCTAGTATTGTGGTATATAATTATAGTTACAAGTACACTATCATTAGAAATGCAATCGTCAAAGTTGTTAGCAAAAAATATAAATGTAAAAGATGATTTTAAATGAGATTAGGCTGCAATATGTGATTGACGGTTCAAATACATTAGCATTCAAAAACCACAATTGCTGTCGTCAAAATGACTAAAATTTACATAGGTAAACAATTTGATCCTACTGTCTTTGTAAAGTTGAAGAGAGATGAAGTTATTGGTGGCTGGTTGTTTAATTTTTTTCATGTACACATTTTCCAACGCATCTAATTTGTATTGCTTTTGTACCTCCTTTTTCAGATTTTGGCTGTTCGTATTGATGTTTGTGTGGCCTTCAGTAACCATATGTAAAGCCACAGCTGATACTGGTTGAACGGATTTTATCTGCGAAATATTTTCTTTAAACCTAGTTATCTTCCTTTTCGTTTGACCTACCTACATATTAGGTATATCTTGTCGCAGTCCCCACAATTAATCGAGTAGATGCCGGATTTTTCTGCATTGTCTATTTTGTCTTTAGTATTACACCTAGTAAAGCTTTTAATTTGTCATTGTTGTTATATATTTTAAGCTATGTTTTTTAACTAAAACGGAGGGTTTCGGAATATATTTCAAAACACTACAGTTTTAATTTAGAATACAAAATTATGTTAAATGAGTCTTACACCAGAATGAGCTATGTACATTTGAACAATTTGAAAAATCCCAAAATACAAATTCAAGTTTATTACGAACACGTTCGAAATGACATCTCTTTGAACAAACTTGAACAAATGAAAATTTATTTTGTTCAAATTTAATAATAAAAATTAATTTTATATGTTTTCACTTATAACTTATTGTTTTTCATTAGTCAAAGCTTGCAAATATCGTGCTATGTTCCCGCTGAACGTAACTAGCACTGCGGGTGCGAATTCAAGGAAAATTAAAATTCGTATTGGGCGCCACGTAGTTTTTCCCACTGGGGAAGTTAAACCACGAAACCGAGTTTCTACTAGAATCTATATTTATACAGGGATTTATACTACGCTATAAAATACATCCGAGTCTTTGCCAAGAGGTACAATAGAGAGATAATAGTAACATCCAAAAACGTAAGGATATATACATGCAGAGCATTATTATAAAATAAAAGTAGGAAAAGATTTTTTTTTTTGTTATGAATTTTCATTATTAACGTTAATTTTACATTTAATATATCTCTTATAAAGTAAATACATAATTGGGAAAGTATAAGAATAATAGTGGTAAAAATGTTATTTGATATTTGAGGGGTGGAATTTTCATTACGTAGCTTGGTTTTGTCCCTTAATTTTTTAAGGCTATCTATATTAGTTTTTGCTAAGAGCGTTAAATGAGGTTTTATTATAATTTACTGTAATATTTCTGATAACGTCTGCAATAATACTATCAACGTATTATATTATTACATTTGATTCATTTAATTGGCGATTACACGAGATAGTACAGCTTGCATGCAAGCCTCCCTTCCAACGCGATTTTTAACTTAACAGCAGAAGGCAGTTCGGTTGATGTCTTATCACCTTGCATGCAAGTTCATTTAAAAAATGGCATTGAGACGTAAAGTTTTGCGTATGTTGGAAAATTATAGCAAAAAACGAAGTAGCAGAATATTAAAAACCCAAGAAAAAATGAAGAGGAAGCTGTTGGTAAATGATGCAATGCAAATGATCCCAGAAAATCTCATTTTACCAGTATAAATTTATCAATTTCTCTCAAGCATTTCTTTTCCGCCATCTTGAAAACTGTATAATGTCAAATTACTATCACCTCAGCTGCCATGGTTTTTCATCATTCAAGTTCGCTAAAAGTTGAGCTGCCAGCATGGCAGTAGAGGTTACACGTGCAAGAAGTATGGCAGTGCAGATTGCATGCAAGCTGTACTTGCAGGTGTAACCCCCCGGGTACTACTCTTCGAAATTTTTATAGAATATGCCCAACTATCATTTTGTAGTGACAAATAGTAATTGGAACGTGATAAATACTCAATATAGTCCCTCTGTAGTGTTTTTAACTACCACTTTTGTTATCATAACACGTCCCAATCTTGGTCTCCGCACCATTTTAGGGAATGATTATGAGTGAATGAAACATTCCATTTTGATGACAGTAACGTAATGTTTACTATCATTATAACGATGTGGTGATTAATTTTAGTTGATATGACGTTACAAGGATGTGATTTTCTTTTTAAAAAAGCACTATACATTCAAAAATTGTGTAATGTAAAGAGATATTAATACGCTAGTGGTAATTCTATGGAAGTGTATAACACTAATTCACTATGACTTCTAAATTAACATGACTTTGGTTTTAATCTTCTGTAATGTAGGTATAAATATGTTTTTATATGCATTAGGGAATTCTAATTCAATATTGTGCAATATTTACTGATGAAATAAAATGTTTTAAATCGAAAAATAACAAGACGCCTCAAAAATAAGTTATTATTAGTTAATTTTTGGGAAATTTTTAAATTTACATTTTTTATCTCGACGTTTTTTCAGTAAAAGTAATGTTAGAATTAACTTAAAAGTATCTCCAAAACACTTTTCTTGGCTATGTTCAATGTTATAAACGCCTAACACTATGAAATAAAATAAATATTTTCGATTTTGTATCCAATATGGTTTCTAATAATGGTCAATAATGATTTCTAGAAAAATATGGTCGATTTTGAAGGAATTTCACTATGCAGTGGTCCATACTTAGTGATAATTAAGGACAAATTACCTAATTAAAAATTATTTTCCGACTATAGTGACAAGATTGTGATTTTTACTACGAATTTCTCCATATAGTGACTGACATGAACATTGATAGATATGGCAAAAATATATATACATATATATAGACTTCTCGTATCACCCTGTGGTTCTGGAATGATGAAATTAGAACTATTAAGTGACATTTAATTTGACAGATAATTGGCTATATTAAAGATTGGGTCGAATACAATCGATGAATGTATTTTCAAAGCCATATAAATAAATAAATAATAAAATGCCTTTTGGAGTTGTCGCTAGAGAAGAATTAATGTATAGTGTCGAGAGTTTGATGCTTATTTCGATTGGCCTTTCTATTGTCAAAAGCTAATCAGACTTTTCGATAAAAAGTACCTAGTTAAATGACGAAAAAGTTTTTTTAATATGTTTTATCTAATTTTATTTAATCTTAATAATAAATAAGAATAAGCTTTTTACACGCCAATCTGTTAAATGACATAATCTACAGCAGTATCATTTTTTTCACTACTTGGTTTCAAAACTGTAGTTAAAGGCACTCCTTAGTGGCATACAAATATTAACAGACATCATATAGTTCTCTATTTAACAATGACCTGTACGTGGTTATGATGTTCTTAACACAACTTTAAAGATTGTCGATTTTGAGTGCCGACGATGATTGCGAGAACGTCCTAGTCACTAATAAAAACATTGTATATAACTATAAAATTTTCTCACTACATAAGGATTTTCGATTGTGAAAATTAAGTGTTTATCACTATGCCATTTGCCCTATAAAGTCGAATTATCTCGACGTGAAACTTTAAAATTATAAAAACGTGATGATTACTAATAAATATCACCGTGAAGAATAAATTTGTTTTGGCCCTTAGTATCTACTGATTTTTATAAAGAATAAGCACGTGTTTATCATCAGTATTATTCATTTTATGAGTGAATATAACGATTGATTGTCACCTTATAACGTGGAATTCTAGCCTAGGTTCAATCGTATTATGCAGTTCTGGTTATTTTCATTCTTCGCTACAAATATAAAAATTATGATTCACATTTTGTCATCTGTAAATTCGTTTTGCTTCAAAAATATGTATTGTCTTAACTTTTCATTGATGCCCACAAATTCAGACTGTGTGGTCTAATGAAATTATACAAGTTCACAGACAAGAAATACCCAGCGATCGAAGGTACTACTAAGAAAATGATATATGGAAGAGCTCATAGCAAAGCTCAAAAACTCACTGACCTCGGCTAAATACTTATATGGGTACGAACCAAACAATTTTTTCAATATAAGCAAAAACTCATTTCTTTCATAGAATTTAAATCGACCATATTTCTTCAGAATTTGTGTGCATTATTGGTGGCTGAAGACGATTCGAATAAGTTGTCTGGACAGTCTCGGCTTCGTGGAAATTGTATTGGTTGCTTGGGCTTGTTAGCTAAAAAAATTTATGAGCTTAGATCTAGTTATATCAGCGCGGATTTTTGTCTCAGGTAAAACCCTCGAGAATACTTCCCAAGCCATGAAACAGAAATCTATATGTGTGCGTTGTGAGCAGGGTTGCCACCATTGAATGAAATTATAGTGGTAGATTAACGTTTAGAGTGTCGTAGATTTCCTGATAGGGTGGTAGATTTAAAATAGACTTGCTTTTGTACCTGTATACCTTTCAACTAAGAAAATGCATAATAATATTTATTCAGAAAAAAACGGAACGACAAACTTAGTATACCTACCCTTTAGATTCCATTTAGGGTATAAAAATAATGCTTGAGCTGCATCCACTGCTCAATAGTAAGATTAACAACTTCCTTATAGGAAAACCATCGTGATTTGAACAAATTCAATCTTTTGTAAGCTTTTGTGTTGAAAATTTCTTGAAATTCACTAAAAATGCCTTATCGTTTTAGACTGTGACAAAAGTATGTATAAATATTTCGAATTAATTTTTCAATAGATCTAGGTAATTTTTTAGATGCTTCAGGAGCACTTTAAATTGGCATATACAACCAAGGTAAAATAACTTTTTTTTCAAAGATTTTAGTTTTGTTTTTACGCCATTAATTTATCCACTCATTACGGATGCATTATCCTTATCCAATCCAATTAAATTCACAATGGGTATATTGTTATTGACAATATGTTCTACAATAGCTTGGTAAATACTTTTAGCATTTCATTCCTTCATTTATAACAGTCCAAAAAAACAGTCAAGAATATTAGTAGAATTTCGTGGTAAATAGCGGGCAACTATCACGGGACTTTTGATTACTAACGTCTGTGCTTTCATCGGTAATAAGTGAAAACATAGCTTTACGTAAGTCTTTACTAATTTCCCTTAAATTGAATGGAGCAATGATATCTATTAAAATTGAAGTATCTTTTCTTCCAGCACAATTTATATGTTGCGAGCCTGTACAAAAAAGTTCTAAATAAAAGAAAGCGATAATGAATATTGAATACAATACATTACAAAAATTATTTCACACCTTAATTCCTTGTGTAAACCTGAGATTGCCTCACTGTCGCTAAAAGTTTATAGCATTCTCAAGGGTTTTGCACCCACCCACCGCCCCTCTCCCACCGCACCTCACCCGGCCTTCCACTCAACCAAAAACCAACACAACTCGCAAGACGACAGACAGAATTTGTTCGGCGGTCTACAGCCACCAATAATTCAAACGAATTCTGAAGAAATATAGTCGATTTCAATTCTAAGAAATAAATTAATTCTTTCCTACATTGAAATCAATTTATAAAGGCCTGGGACAAAAATCCGCACTGATATACCTAGATCTACGCTTATAAAATTTTTTAGCTAACAAGCCCAAGCAACCAAATCAATCCAATTTCCACGAAGCAGAGACTGACTGTACAGAGACAACTTATTCGAATCGTCTTCAGCAACTAATAATGCACTCAAATTCTGAAGAAATATGGTCGATTTAATTTCTATGAAAGAAATTAATTTTTGCCTATATTGAAAAACATTTTTGGTTCGTGCCCATGAAATATTTAGCCGAGATCATCACTTGATATGACTTGAGTTCGCTCAAGTTCATTCAAGCAATGAGTCCGCTCAAGACTGAGTCCGCTCACGATTGAGTCCGCTCAACTAGTGAGTCCGCTCAAATTGCGAGCGATGAACCACCGCTCAACTGTTGGGCGGACTCAATGATTGAGCGGACTCAAATCCTGAGTTGAGCGATGAGCTTATATGATAAATGAGTCCGCTCATTTACAACCCTGCTTAAAAATGTTGATTTAATACCATTTTGGGACTTATTTAAGGTTTCGATTACGTTTAATATGATCGAGGTTTGCGATACCACAGAGTGGTGTAATATTTTTTAGGTTCTCCTTAAGTGTACTTACTCAGGAATTTCGACAGTCTACCTATTCCATTGATAATGCCTCTTGGTTTCCTGCGTTCTTGTTTGGGGTGGAATACTTGTCGGAGGATATGATTGTTTTCCACAACCTAGTTAAACGTTGCGTTTATTACTTGAAGAACTTAGAACTTGGAGAGTTCAGGATATTGCCATCGAAGTTGGTACTCTTCTTTTTCATATTTGGTCAAGTCGAAATATATAGCCAAGTTCCAGAATGATGTCGATTTCCCAAGTGTCCCCGTTTCCTCGAAAAAAATTCCGCTGGAGTTACTGATAGGTGTATTCACATGCTTTGGTTCTGTAGTTCGACCTTGGTTTCGTAGAAAGACAATACCAGAATGATCCTGTAAGGAATATAATGCTTGTAGATGATAATTCTGCTTTGAGGTAGAAAAGTTCGGTTAGAGATAGTTAGGTAAATGAGGTATTTAGGTGAATTGCTTACATTGTATAATTTTTTTCAGGAAATGAAAGTTTTTAGAAGGTTATAACGTACAAGTTTGGTTTTTCTTCCAGTCTGTATCAATGACGTTTCCGGAGATGGAGCCTCTATATCTTCGAATGGGCCTTCATACAGTATTCTGAGTTTTCTGTTCTTCTTTATTTTCTGTTCCAGCAATGTTTCCATTAACACCACGATCGTAGTACTACAAAAAAAACATATCTTGCGGTACAATTGTTTAGCTATGCGCATACCGCCGGGAGGATCAAACTTCACAAAAATATTAAAGAAAATCACAGCCGCCAACCAGCCACGCACAGTATATCTAAATATTTCAGAAAAAAAGGAGGATACTTAATTTTTGATACTCCTTTTTGTTTATGAGCGTGTGGACCTCTAACCAACCTTCTATGTTTTACCGAGGAATCACCTCTATCACGCATTGGTCCAGATTTCCTTTTTCTTTTTGCTAAGTTCTGACCATAAACAAGTTAAAGTTGCAAATGTCAAAAACGCAAGTGTGTTCAATTCGGCTTTTCCAGTCAGCTTTAGAATAAAAGCTGGCGATAAAGCTGGTTGAAAGGCTCCACGTGTGTTAGACCAGTTTTATAATTTTTGCACCAACCTTTGTACATCGTAATATTTCGAACCGCTTTTGATTACTCGTGTAGAGTGGGAACGGTATCGTTAAATTATTGTTTTTTTTAAATGAAAAGGAAGGTTTAGACGAGGACCATAGTTTGACTTGATTAACGAGGCTATTTGGCTGTGCGAGAACAATTAATACTTGTGCTAACTAAATAGATTTGAATTATAACAATCTGTTACTTTTAACGAAAACAGGCGACTAAGTGCGAGTATGAAATTTTTTGTAACTGGTATACACACTTCAAATTTTTCTTATCTAGTGCGTTGGTCTGGCCTGAATAGCTGGTATGAGGTTGGACGTGCTTTTATGATAGGTCTCGCGGTTATTTAAAACCTTCAAAAGAAGACGTTTCATAATAGTTGTGCCTCGGCTCGCGAAGATGGAGAGTTTTTGCAAGAACGGATTTGTTGTGCTGAAAATAAGGAATTCGAAGCAGTATTACCAATTATCACCAACTTCACAAGAAATAACAATTGCCACGCACCAACATTTACAATTCATTCGTAGGGATTTCTGGGACGTAACAATTGGTGCGACATTTGTTTAAAACATTTGTTTCGAAACATATCGAAAGCTTTTGACACTACCAACGTGAGATTAGGAATTCTTCAAAACTGACACTACTCTGTGAAATCTAGTTATGTAAGCGCGAAGAGTTTATATGTATTAAAATGTAAGCTTGGGAAAATGTAATTTGGTGACTCCACTTTACTCTGCTATTGCAAACGGCCAGTTGGACTTTTACTGCGATTTCACAAATATGAAGCAAAATTTGCCCGATTCGAAATTAATTCAACTAAGGAGTTAGCGAACAGAAGGGAACATGTCCCATTCGATCTTATCCCACAATGATTTTAATAGTTTGTGCTACTACTATTTTAGAAGTCGTTTACTAAGACTTTTCTTAATGCTTTTATATTGTATAATGGAAATACTGGAGAATGTATTAAAACTGCATTCTGCTAACTTTCAAATTACTACGTCACGTAGTTTTAGAGAAAACATCTGTGACAGATAGACGGACGAACTCACCAGTGATCTTATAAGGGTTCCATTTTTTTCTTTTGTTATACGGAACTATAGAAAAGTCCTCCGTCCCCTCTGTCAATTGTAAAAAAACAAGGAATATTCGTACTAAAAAAATAGCGTTAAACGAGACTAAAATCCTCCTTCGCGGACCATTAACATCGTGTAGCCCCTGCTGCAAGCAGACTATATATGTATTTCTATTATTTCTTACCACCCAACCCTAATTAATTTTTTATTTTTATCAGATAAATTGAGCTAAATTAGTTCTAATTAATAAACATTTTTACAGCCCCGGGTGCCTTCATCAGAAAATGTTGATCCATTTGAAATGATCTGTGATGCGGCCCAAATAGCAGAGTGGAATAATCAAGGATTGCCAAATGATAGAATGTCGGCAGAGAATGCATCAATATTAACACACTGTGATAGATATCCTCTAATGATTGATCCGCAATTGTAATGCAAATTTTCCAAAATATTTTCTGTTATAATTATAATTAAGTTATAATTAATTTGCATATTGCAGGCAAGGTATTAAATGGATAAAAATGAAGTACGGAAAAGACTTGATTGTAACACGTTCAACCTATAAAGGATACATGGATGTAATAGAGAGGGCAGTATCGAATGGTACTGTTCTTCTATTGGAAAATATCGGTGAAAGTGTTGATGCAGTACTTAATCCACTTTTGAGTAGAATGCTTATAAAGAAAGGCACCTGCCTTAAGATAGGTGACAAAGAAATTGATTTCAATCCCAAGTTTAGACTAATTTTACATACCAAACTGGCTAATCCTCACTATAAGCCCGAAATGCAAGCTCAGACCACTCTTATAAATTTCACTGTAACTCGTGATGGTCTTGAAGATCAATTGCTGGCAGATGTTGTTAAGGCTGAAAGGCCCGATTTAGAGGTTATGCGTACAAAACTTACAACACAACAAAATACGTTCAAGATTACACTGAAATTCCTTGAAGATGACTTGCTTCAAAGATTATCATCAGCTGGAGAAAACGTACTTGAAGATGTTACACTAGTTATGAACTTGGAGAAAACAAAAAAAACTGCAGAAGAAATTGAAGTTAAGGTTGTAGAAGCAAAAATTACAGCACAGCAAATAGACTCTGCTCGAGAATTTTACAGGCCTGCTAGCGAACGAGCCTCCATAATATATTTCATATTGAATGACATGTTCAAAATAAATCCCATGTATCAGTTCTCATTGAAGGCTTTTAAGATTGTCTTTGGAAGCGCAATACAAAAAGCTGTTCCTGCTGAAACGATTAAAGATAGAGTCCTTAACTTGATTGATTCAATCACATTCTGCAGTTACATGTACACATCCAGAGGCCTCTTTGAGGGAGATAAGCTCATTTTCCTCACTCAAATGGCTGTACAAATTTTACTCAACACTGGCGAGATTGATCCAACAGAGCTTGACTTCCTTTTACGGTTCCCATACACACCAAATTTAACATCTCCGTTTGCATTCCTGACTAATGTTAGTTGGGGTGGTATCAAGGCTCTTAGTCAGTTAGATGCATTAAAAGATCTCGACAAAGATATTGAAGGATCTCCAAAGAGATGGGAAAAATTCGCAGATGCAGAGTGTCCCGAAAAAGAAAAGTTACCCGGTGAATGGAAGAATAAATCAGCCCTACAAAGGCTTTGCATAATGAGAGCTCTTAGACCAGATCGAATGACTTATGCAATCCAAGTGTTCATTGAAGAGAAACTAGGATCAAAATATATTGATACACGAATGATAGACTTCTCAAAAACATTTGAGGAAACGAGCAACAATATCCACGTTTTCTTTATTCTTTCTCCTGGTGTGGACCCTTTGTTAGATGTAGAAAAGCTTGGAAAAGTTCTAGGATTTTCTTCAGAAAATGAAAATTTGCATAACGTGTCATTGGGACAAGGCCAAGAAATTGTAGCAGAGGATGCTATTGATCTTGCATCGAAATTCGGACACTGGGTTATCCTACAAAATATTCATTTGGTTCAAAAATGGTTAGCAAGCTTAGAGAAGAAAATTGAAGCAACTATAGATAACTCCCATCAAGATTATCGACTATTTTTAAGCGCAGATCCTCCATCCTCTGCAGAATTCCATATCCTCCCGCAGGGAATATTGGAGTCTGCCATAAAAATTACAAACGAACCCCCCACCGGAATGATGGCAAATGTACACAAAGCACTTGATAATTTCAATCAAGAAACCTTAGAAATGTGCTCCAAGGAAACTGAATTTAAAACTATTCTTTTTTCGCTTTGTTACTTCCATGCTGTTGTAGCTGAGCGAAGGAAATTTGGTCCACAGGGATGGAATCGCGTATATCCCTTCAATGTTGGAGATCTAATTATTAGTGTTTATGTGTTATATAATTATTTGGAATCTAACACGAGAGTTCCGTGGGAGGACTTACGTTACCTTTTTGGTGAAATTATGTACGGCGGCCATATAACTGATGATTGGGATCGCCGGCTATGCCGTACATATCTAGAAGAGTTCATGCAGCCCGAGCTTATCGATGGTACTTTACAGTTTTGTAAAGGATTTTATTCACCACCCAATACTGACTATGTCGGTTATCATGTGTACCTTGATGAGAACCTACCAACTGAAAGTCCGTATCTTTATGGATTACACTTAAATGCAGAAATTGGCTTCTTAACCACAGTTTCTGAAAGACTTTTCCAGACAGTTTTTGAACTTCAGCCGAGGATGACTGGGGGTGGCGGAGAAGAGGTCTCCCAAGAAAGTGTTGTTAGAAATATTGTGGAAGATATTCTTGATAAACTCCCTCAACCTTTTAATATCTACGAATTAATGGCTCGAGTGGAAGACAGAGATCCTTATATCATAGTTGCCTTCCAAGAATGTGAACGAATGAATATGTTAATGTCAGCGCTAAGTCGCTCCTTGAAAGAGTTAGAGCTCGGACTAAAGGGAGAACTAACAATATCATCTGATATGGAAACGTTAATGGACAATCTATTTCTGGATAAAGTACCCGACAATTGGACAAAATTAGCGTATCCCAGCACTTTTGGCCTCCAGTCTTGGTTCGCTGATTTAGTAATAAGACTCCGGGATCTCGAAAGCTGGGTAAGCGATTTCAGGTTGCCTTCGTCTGTTTGGCTGGGTGGTTTCTTCAATCCTCAGAGCTTCCTTACCGCTATTATGCAGCAAACTGCTAGAAAAAATGAATGGCCGCTGGATAGGATGTGTCTATCTTGTGACGTTACGAAGAAGACAAGAGAAGAAGTGACGTAAGTATTATTTTATTCTCTAATCTTTTATAATTGTGTAACTCTTAATATTATGGCATGGAATGTTTGATGTTCAATTTTTTTTAAATTGATTTTTCTCCCAACTTACACTAAACCATTCCAAGCTTAGACAGTATACAAAACGTGACACATTTGTTACAGTAGAGGTTGGAAGTGTCTCCAGGCGTGGCAGACATTTTGCACCTAGCATTTCTGGATTGATATGGAATTCGGGGGACAGATGTCAAATTTTCTCTTAGAAAATGGTAGCAAACCAACATTGGGGTACGCATTTAGATATTATTTATTGGCTCTGACCCATTTTATGGATGAGTGACTGCGCATACTTCGCAAGGAGGGAAAAAACACGTGCCGCATTTTTTAACTCTTTGTAGGTTTCTGATGACACTGGTTGCAGCTCCCTCGACCATAATTTTGTAATTGTCTTGGCAGCTTAATTTTTCAAATATATAAAAGGAACAATAAATTAAGTCATCAGCCTCGGTATATATCCTTTAGTTATGCAACAGAACATAAATGATTGGAGATAAGCCTAGATAGAAAAAATTCAATCAGAAGGTACCAGATCTGGGGAAAACAGTTTTCTATCAAGGGCGGATTTCACACTTTGAGCTTAAGCTCAGTTAACGTTCAACCATAAAATAATCAATTGTAAAAAAAAAACAGTTCAATGGAATATTGGCTGTTTTGAGATATACTTTCCTTCAAGCTGCACCCACCTAGTCCATTTTATGAAGGTCCACATAGTGATGTACATACGCCTCGATTTTCTGTTGATGTAGTTTCTGTAGCATTTCACATTTCATCTAGCAGATGGAACTTTTTTTTCTGCCATCTAACAGTATTCATTGCATAATTCGCTTTACAGTTCAACTCACTTTATGGCTTATGAGAGATGCTTGAATCAAATTGAGTTTCATTCTTTTTTAATATAGTAGCATTGTGCAATTTTAAACTTTCTCGCAAGAAAAAAATTAAAATGGGTGCCCAGTCCGATTTTGTTCTGATTATAAACATTTGATAAAAGCGTTGTAGATATTTGAGAATCAGCAGACCTTAAGCCACATTCTAAACTTTCAAGGTATGGAACCAATATCACCGGAAGTTGAAATAAATTAGTCGATATAATATTAATAATTGCCTTTAAAACGTGCTAATATCATTTAGTCCAAATGACTACTACGACGTCCACGGGGGCACAAGCATGGTTTTCATTTTGCATTTCTCTTACATACAAAAATAAGATTGACAAGATGGTCTAATTAAGGAGCTATCATCTATTGAAAAGGTATCTAGAAATGCAGATTAGTGTATTTTAACAGTCTGCATCTACTTTGATGTAGTATGACTAAGTGCATCTATCTGGGCGATCTTATCTCCGACATTAAGAATTCCCTCGGATTTTGTAAACTACACAGAGGGATGATAATGATGGTATGGTAATCCTGATGAATTTCGTTTTCAATTAACGACAAATTATGAGATAGTTCCGAGTTAAATCAGGCGAAGTTGCGGTGCTTACAGTACGTACGTCTATAACCTCACTTCGTTTAACACTTCCTACTTGTATTCTAGACTAGATTTAGCCTCTAGTGAAAAAAAATCTGATCGGGGTGTCCGCATGGTCGCACTGGCCAAATCAAGAATACTCTTAAGCTAATCCAACCTGTATTCAACTCCTTGGGCAATATCAACCCCACTTTGTCCTTTTCTCTACTATTTATATATATACGTCAAAAGTGGCGACTGTGCAGTATTTTTTCCGATGACTTCTTTATTGCTCGGAAGGTCAACGGCCGAACCAACAGCTCCCCATAATTTTTGAGATATTATGAGACATCAAAGTCTTTTGGATTATATATAAGAATAGGTACATACCGTAAATAAAGCCCGGAGGGTAATAAGGCCCACATTTAAAAATTCCTACTGAAATGAATCGCAGCAACGTCATTAAGTGCACACAAACGCTGTCGAGGGGGCATCCGGCAGATCGCTCCGCCATCTTGGCAGTAGCGAACGGTACGTCATCGAGAAGGAGTATCACTGCTTGGAATTATACTTTTCGCCTAGACAAAATCATAAGTTCTGTTGTTTAATCACATATTTTCACATGTAGTAACTTGTTTAGTTTGAATGTTAGGTAATGTAGTTTATGATTTCAGTGTTTATTTTCGCCCACCATTGTGTTTATTTGATTAATGAGTAATTTTGTAAAATCTTATCCTAGGACTAATAAGGCCCACTGGAGTAGACCGTTGGTCTTATTACTGTATCTAACCTAAATTTTCAATGAACCTAATGTCTCTATATAGGGATTATGATTGTGACATTATATTTGTTCCAAAGAATGAAGACTGTTTGGATTTACTCTGTTGTACGTTAAGAAATTTCTAACTAAAAAAATCAATCTCCAGAATATCCATTTGATTTTCGGCCAATAAGCATATATGTTTTTTGTCGAAGCTACTAGAGAAGCTTACAGGCAAATACTTGAGCGCATGTAAACCAATAATCTTCTGACATGTTGGCAATCTGGTTTTCGTGCGTCACACAGCTGCGAGTCCGCAGTATTAAAAATAACCTAACCTCGGACATCAGAACCGCCATGGATATGCATAATTTTGTTGTTCTGGCTCTACTAGATTTCTCGAAGGCTTTTGGACAGCGTAGACCATTACATCCTCCTGCACAAACTTTACAATTCTTTTGGTTGCAGCGCATCTGCAATTGCGATGATTGATAACTTTTTGAAGTGGCGCAGTCAGTGTATGAGGACCAAAAGTTTAGTATCTAATAGTCTACCTTACTGTGTGGAGAACCACAAGGATTTATCTTAGGTCCGTTGCTCTTTAGCTTATACATTAACTACTTGCCAGAACATTACGCAAGATGTGAGCATCCACCTATACGCAGATGATGTACAACTGTACATATGTCGACCTATTGGACTTATTGGGGACTTGCGTCGCTCGCAATTGTATTAAACCAGGATATGAAGTGCTGCAATTATGTCAGTTTTATTCTCAGCAAGGTATATGCAGGATTGCGGCGACTACGGCTTTCGGCCCACATCTTATCGGAGAAGTATGCGATCTAAGCTTATAAAGGCACTAATTTTATCACATTTCACATTTGGCAACATCATCTATCCTAAGCTCGATGGCGTATGCGCTCGCAAGTTAGAGGTTGCATTTGACGATTGCATACGATTTATATTTGGCCTTGAGGCGATTCGACCATGTTTCGCTCTTCAGGACTAGCCCATTGGTCTGCTCTCTTTCCAGCTACTTAAAACAAAGCGCCAAAAATTTCCTATATGTCTTACTACAGACTATACGCCGCGTTATCTTAGAGAATTTTTCCAATTGACTGCGTCCCAAAGAGGTCGAAATCTAATAATGCCTCGCTTCAATAGGTCAGTTATGGAGTGTTCTTATCCTGTTCAAATCACCCGTTTATGGAATGCTCTTCCTCATAGAGCTCAGACGGCGGGTAGTGTCAGGGTCAGGGTTTTCAGAAAGCTCATCAAGGCAAACACGGATTTACTCTTTCATCTAATATATATATATTTTTTAATATTTTACGTTTCTCCCTCCACAATTGAGGCTCCAAAATAATCATAATTTAAGATTTCTTCAAGATCACAGTGTTTTTCTCATCTTAATTTTTTTTTCTTTTTTTTGGTTTTGGATTCATTTTAGATATATTTTTTTAAGGTTAACTTAGAATACTATCTAGCTCCATTTACCTAATTGTACTCTAAAAGATTATACAATCTTGTGTACGCAATACCGAAATAAATATTTATTATTATTATTTTATTATTAAAAAATAACCGAATTTTGTTGATTTTTTTTAGTTTTAGCTTTGGGCCTTTGGTAGTTTAATAAGGCCCTTGGAAAAGGTTTTATAAAACTAAATTGTTTTTTTCAAATTTTTAGTTGTGCAAATAAATAAACTTCGCGGAATTCTTGTTTTTGTAGTTCTATATCACCAAATACTTGATTTATTGCATTTTCATATTAGGTGGGCCTTATTTGCCGCCGGTACCTTACTATGAACGAAAATTTTGAGTGTATGGTTGGTTTTATATTAATATAGTTAGGATTTTTTCATCGCATTTATTTATGAAGGAAACTAACTATCATTCATGATCAATAATCAAATTGAGCCATCATTCATTATAAACGATAAAGTCCAACTATCATTCATGATAGGATCCAGGAAGCCCAGCGCCATCTTTTACAATTTGCGACGATATTAATCTCAAATTTATTTCTTTTGGAGTAGTCTACACACATTGATTCCCACTGGCATATTTTTCAACACCTTGCACTAATTTCGTTCACTCATTTCTATTATTTTTAAACTAACCCGCCTTAATTATTTTGAAAATAAAATATCGACTGATGTCAGTAAAAATCAGCAACATGCAAATCACTTGCTGATTATCAGTAGATCAGTATCACATCACTTCCTTTTACAATGTAGCATGCTTTATTAAGATGTTAGTGCTGGTGATAATCAGCACATCAGCTCATCAGAACATAAGCACATCAGTGGACTGGTGTGGCACTTACCTTAGAGAACGTAATTCTAAATGTAGTTTTGAGATAAACTAATAAATAATGTTTCAATACCTTTAATCTGAAACAGACGCTTCTCGAATGCTCTTGAGTCGAAAATGACGTTCAGCGGCATTTCCAGGACTGACACTTGGCCATCAAAACTTTTCTACCAAAACAGCCTTGTAGAACACACTTCCTTGTAAAACACACTTCCTTCGGGTATGTGGAACAATTTTTTGATCAGTTTACCTCAAGGAATCGCGTGGTATACCAGAAGGTATCTTGATATGAATCACCCTCCATATATACATTACTTAAAAAAAATTGTTTTTACCACTTTCGTAGCATCCCACACCCACACCTA
This sequence comes from Dioctria linearis, assembly GCA_963930735.1. Taxonomy (NCBI): domain Eukaryota; kingdom Metazoa; phylum Arthropoda; class Insecta; order Diptera; family Asilidae; genus Dioctria; species Dioctria linearis. The sequence continues at coordinate 237,371,364 of OZ005741.1, forward strand.
CTATATTTTTCAACTAATATAAAAAAGTTTCAGCCGTCATACTATTAGCACAGTATATTTATACAGTAGACCAGCTTAGAGCAAACTACTGAAAATTTAATATTTAAATTTTGCTTACAAAAAATAACTTCAAAATTTCTCCGATAAGAGGGAACTATTAAGTATGATACCGAAGTTTAAGGGCGCGTAAAAGGTTGCACAATGGTTGGGAGTAGTATTAGTTTTATGTAAGTACACATCTCAGCAACAGTCTCCAAATGTATTGTTCCATCACCAAACAGCTGTTTGATTGTAAAGTGGTGTTCGTTCCATGGACACTGTAATAAGCAAAATGGCTGTAATAAACTTAGAATATATAGCAAACAGGAATGGTAATAAGCGTAACCCCCAGAATATACAAGCCATGAGCAAAGTCTTACTGAAGGAGTTTTTCATATAAAAGTTGCTTATATTTTGTTCAAACGCTGTAATTTTCGTAAATTTGTTCTACATGCCACTTTTTTTTTTAAACCATTAGAAAAAAAACATATTTGGCTGCAATTTGTTTTAACATCACTTTGCTGTGGGAGCGAGAGTTTTAGGCTTTCAGACAAAAGTAAACAAATGTTTTGACCGGAGCATCTAAATAAACTTCAAAGATAAATAGTTTTGAAAAGAATTGATTACGTACTTTTGTTAAATTTCACAAAGGAATTTTAAATTGACTAAATCTGCTCACAAAACAAAAGCACATTTGACAATCATGCAGGCTGCTTTGACAAATTACGCTCATGTACACGAATTATAGACGATTCAACCATTCTTATTTGCTACATATTCTAAAGTAATAATAGGTCTGTTCGCGTACTAGCTTGAAAGTACAAACTTGTAAAACTTTTTGTAAGTTTTTACTCGAAGGCGTTCGCGTACTCGAAAATTGAGAGAGAAATTATTGACGTCACATTTCCCCTCCGTTCAATTTATTACTTGATTTAACTCGAGAAAAAATCGTCGAGTAAAAACTTCGAAAGTGTCAGTTTTGACAGATCGTCGCTGGTTTTCAGTTATTTTTCAAGTTTATAGATATCAAAATTGGAAAAACCTGTTACTCCTCCTCCAGTAGAAGTAGAATGTTCTCCAAGAACATTTCAACGTATTCAAAGTGGTAAATTAAATTTGTTTATTGTACTATGTACTAGGAAAATTTCACGTCGCTATTACAGATCTCGAATAATTGCAAGTTTTCACAAGTTTTTACTCGAAGCCGTTCGCGTACTTTGTGAGTGTCACTCTCAATTTTTCTCTTTATCATACATTTTGACGTTTTTCATGTTTTTACTTGAAAAAGTACGAGAACAGACCTAATGTTTGTGACAGTTTCATATTTCTACCAAGCCGAATGGGAAGTGGAACAAGTTGCTTTTAGTTTTTTTTTTCTTGCAGAAATAGTTTTGATTGTAATTTTGTCCCTCTTCCTCTACTACAAGTTTGTGCATGCTGTAAGTTCTGTTTCTTCCACTTTAGATTTACATAAGAACCTTTGTATTAGAAATTTACTATTGTGTTAGTTAAAACTGTTGAAAGAGAAAGTATCTTTATAGAAGCATCCTACTTGCTTGACAGTTTTGACAGAGCTGGGCTACTGTATGATATATTCTGTGCTATTTGTTAAAAAAAAAAATCTTTTTACCACTTTCGTAGCAAGAAAAGAAAATATTATGAAGTCATAAATATTTATTAAAATTACAAGAAAATATGATTTTAATTAAAAAATATCAGAATTTAATTTTTTTACTGGCAATACCCTTTGAAAGCACTTTTACCATTGGAAATATTCACAATGGTACAAACATATAAATTTCCCTCTGGTAACACTAACAGATTTTTCGTAGCGTGGACTATAATCACTTATATAACACAAAATCACTAAATCAAACCCGAACTTGTTTTCATAAATTCGGAAATGTCAGAAATAAAGCAAATATGTCGAACTGTCGAACAATAATGGTCAGACCCTTAGAATATAGAGACAACAGGAAGTGTTGATACCTACCTGTAAAATTCGTGTGCATGACCGTGGATTTTTCAGCATGCCGTGAAGTAGCTCAGCATTATATTAAAGAAAGAGACAAATCTATGTTTAGCTGTCGAAAAAATCCTTCCTCCACCGAGTTTTGTTTACGTTTGTGACAGCTGCGAAATTCCTTAGGTATGTGGCGTAGTGACAGCGAATAAGAACATTTTCGATGGGAGCAAACGTAATATTTTCAACCACATATATTGTTGCCCCGCTCTCTATATTGATTCTACTACACTGCTGTACTGAGCGTTCACTGCAGCGGCAACAGATACTATCTCAACCAGAATTTGTCTACACCAAATTTGGCTTATCACACTCCTGTAGTCTTTATATTCTAAGGCCAGACCTTTTGTCATTACCCCTTCCCCGTCAACAACAAAAAAAAAAAAATAGCGAAAAATATGCTTATCTCACATACACGAATTTTACTGGCGTTGGTTTTCAGCCTTATATTTGAAGTTTTTGTCTTTAAGGGCCGTATTCACCAAGCCATTTAATTGAAATTTAATTTAATTTCTGTTTTAGTACTCCTGTAAGAGAGGGTTAGAGCACACTTAAAATTAAATTACAATTTAATTTGCATTATTTTATGTTATAATAACGCATATATAACTTTAAATTTAATTTTACTGTGACCCAACCCTCTGTAACGGCAGTACTAAAACACAAATGAAATTAAATTTCAATTAAATGGCTTGGTGAAATAAATATGTAATATTGTATTTTTCTGAAAAATACTAAGGATCTTATTGCATGTGCATACGTTCAGTAATGCTTCAAAAAGAATTACTATCTAGAAAACATTTGATGAACGCTACACTTTAGTTTAGTTTAGTAGTTCTTCAGTCGCCCCGGAATTAAAAAACCAATTAAAGCAGGATACCAACTTTGGCTGCAATTTTTTAAGAGTCTAATGAAGTTTTTTTTTTACAAAAAAAAATGGGCTAAAACAAAATCGGTTTAAGGCATTTAATACTATATCTGAAAAATAAAAATTTAATGTTGAAAATTTTAAAAATAGCCTCTTGTAAGAGGCTCCAAAGTATGAGGCTTTTAAGGAGCACTCTTGGTGTGCGTGTCTAAAAATCTCTTTGTAAGTAGCTTCTAGAACAAAAGTAAAAAATTGTTCTTATTAAGAGCAATATATTTTATGTCTGTACTACGGGCTTTTTTGAAAAAAATTTCGATTTTTTGTTAAAAACATTGCGGTAATTGAAAAAAAAATTAATTTTTCAGGGTAAAAAAGTTGCACAAACTGTGCACCAAAAATAAAAAAAAACACTCTTACGAAAATATTCTACGTACATCTATAGATTATACTATGGAAATGAATTATGCAAATTTTCAAGTCAAGCCGATGACAATTGGATGAATAATTTGACACGCAGATTTGAAAAACATGGTTTCGAGAAAATCGCGTTTACTAACGGTCAATCTGCAATGCCTTCTTCATACAGATTTAGAATGAAAAGATCAACTAACGATTAGAATTCAACTATTTGAAACTAACATGGTCCATGATAGGGTCGGTAAATTGAAATATGCTAATATGAGAAAAAATAGTCCGTGCGCGCTCGACTGCCCCACAGAAACGCACTGAGAGCGCTTACTCATAATCGGTTTATAATATTTGAAAAAGGTTTCAGTCACCGTTTCGGGAGTTAAAGGGTGATTACAAAATTATGCTAGGTTTTCACAAAACACACACAGAGTGTACGGTCACCGCCTGTAGCTGTAATTTAAAAAGTGCTGGGCGCACGGTCGCTGTTAAGAGCTCATTGTATGAAGATTTTCATGGCCTTTCCAAGAACTACTCAACCAGCCCCTTACTCCGAGTTATTCTGGTCTAAAAATTTTGGGTTTTCTGACACTTTTTTTACTTTGAACTATATTCTTTTTGCACAAAGGTCGTTAGTATAACTTTTTTTGTTACAAAACTAGAAACTGTAGAGTTTCCTCTTTTAAGTTGACCTAATGCACCATATGTGCTATCTGTAGCCGCTAAAGAGTTATTCGCTCTGAACCTATTCTCAAGCCTATTCTCAAACCAATTCTCAAAGATAATTTGTTCTCAGTGACAGAAAACACGTCATTTTAAAAAACATATTGTGTAATTTCAGTATGACCTGAATAATTTATGATTTTATACCTGTTTAACGACTAGGAGAGTCTACAATTTACAGTTTTTGTAAAAAAAAGTGCTATTTAGGTCAAAGTAAAGAAAAGGTAAGAAAATACGAAATTTTTGGTTTATACGACAAAAACTCCTGAATTGAGAGAAGTATACAATCATGTAACCATACACTCAGTTCTTTTTAAGATGCAGGGTGGTTTATGAAAACCTAGCATAATTTCTGAATCAACCTCAACCCCCCTCGTTATACAATTTTTTGTTTGATTAGGTGAGTACTAGCACCTCTCGCTCTATGGACCACCATGGAGGAAACACCCTGTATAACCAACCTTTCTATGAAATTTCATCAAAATCAAAGACGTTGGTGAAATGACCAAGTTACATTGTATAAAAAATACATTTTTATATCCGAACGACGTAGATAGGTTTTTCAGATTTCTAATAATAGTGACGAACTAGTAAGGGTAATTATAATCCTACGGCCCATCATAACAATATCTTAAAATTGATACTTGAAAGCACAAATAATACGTTCACTAAGTGCCTTTAAATAGCTTTGCTCTTGGCAAAATAAGCTAAGATTTATTTCAGACGTACATATATATATATCTATAATATTGTACATACATACATGTAATTTTTCATAACAAAAATCGGAATCAATTTTTTTTTCAGTTCGGCTCCTCGTGAGGGTGCTTTTGTATGTGGCTTATACATGGAAGGAGCTCGTTGGGATACAGTATTGGGTAGCATTGCCGACTCTTACATGAAGGAGCTGTTTCCATCGATGCCAGTAATTTATATTAAGGCTATAACTCAGGATAAGCAAGATTACAAAAATATCTATGAGTGCCCAGTTTACAAAATTCGGTAAGTAGTTTTTTCATCTTTTATTATTTTTAAAAAAATTTTGGGCTTTCTCGCGCTTAAATAGAAACTCAATTCTCTACTCCAGCATTTCCTGTTCTTTTTCCTTAAATTTTTATCCTCCAGGTTTGGTAACCAATTTGTAATTTTCACAGAATGCGGGGGACCAACATTTGTTTGGACGTTCAATTTGAAGACGAAGGAGAAGGCAGCCAAATGGACCTTAGCTGGTGTTTGTTTGTTGTTACAGACCTGAAAGCTTTTGTTATTTGCAAATTTAATCTTCTTTTGGTTTTGAATAAATTATTTTCTGAAAGCTTTCGTGTTTTTTCTTTTAAGTAGATTTACCTGTTCATTCTCCATGAATCGAATTGAATCGTATTTCAAAAGTAGTTAATTATATATACATATAGTAATGAAAATAAATGCGCCCCAAAATAAGTTCACCTCTTGGATAAATTTATTAAGAAACTCGATACTTAATTGATTGGATTTGTATGTCAAGACTATTGTTACGTGAGGACGTGACAAGAAAATCGTATTAAGACTTTGTCTTGTGTGTTTGGTAACATCAGGCTTCTGACATTTGATTATAAGAGGATTTACATCTGTTTGTGTTTTTTTTTTTTTTGACATACGTAAGTTGACTTGGTTGTTATTTTTATACCATAATTATTATTATTTTCAACTACAGCTATTACTCTTGCAAGATATGAAAGAGGTAAATATAGATAGCAAATTATTTGAGTTTTATTGCATTGCTCGTCAAAATGTGCAGTGAAAAGTCTTTAGTTTGTTAAAATTATGCGAATTAAATAGATTTATTTTCTGAAAAAAAAACTATGTACCTGTAATACATTTAAAATAAATAGAAAAATATGATCTATGTACGTAATAATTGAATGCAATAGAAAACGGAAAGATCAAAATTGCCACAATACGTATGTATATAGTGTTCTCCAATGCAATATTTAAATAATATGTATCATGGTATATTACAGTTCATACTTAACACTTAACGAATGTAGGACTTTGTAGTAAGTCTACATATACTACGGACTAAAACCTGTCATAAAAATATTTAGTTTTCGTTTTAGCAAGGAAAGCGACTTAAATTTAATTGTTGACACCCCATAATGGGAAACTTATTATTGGATCGCTTTGAATTCACAGACTTACGTCAGTTTTTCCAATTTCACAACTGACCAATTGCAAAAGGAAGTTCACATTGGGTGCGTTCACTGACACGATAACGGCCCGTAGTGTTGTGATAGCGTTATGTTTCGAACAAATGTTAAAAGAATTAAAGAATTATTACAGTGGTGATTCTTTTGTAACCAAATTGCAGTGAAGGGAAAAGAGAATAATCAAAAATTTTTGACATTTGCAAAATAAGTAAATTAAAAGTAAAGATGAACGTCAAATTGCAAATAGCGTTATCTTTGTGAGATGACTTTTTTTTGACAATACAAAGAAGTGAAGTAATGCATTGAAATTGATATATAATTAAAAAAGCAAAACTTGTTGGCCCATCACACAGGCCATATTGCTCTCATCAACCAAAATTAATATATTTTATGCTTCCATTTCTATATCAATGTCACTTTGACAACACAAATACGGACAGAGAAATAATGCGCGCTACCTTTTACTCTTGGCCGTCTGAGTGAACGAATTAGAAAGTAAAAGGAAGTGACTATCTGTCATTTTCTGTGTACAGTGAACGCGCAGTAGCGTTGTATGGTAACCCTCCGTGCGTGCAGGTGTACACACCGATGTATTTTTCAGCCACTGACATGTATATAAATGAACTGCTCGTTGAACCAAAAATGCATGAAAGTAAATGGCACCACTTTCCTATTCCTGTCTGTGAGCGCATACTTTCCCACTGAACCGTAACGATTCAGAGGTATTTCCAACCAAAACAGCCTTGTAAAAATCGCCTTATAATTCCAATTTAACAATAGTCCCAAATAATTTTGTGGTAAATTCGGTAAATTACGAAATAATTTAAATATAGTGCCAGCGGAGCATACTTTCTGTAATCAAAACTGGTGCCAAATGAAACAGGAGAACAGTCAATCCATTTATATACATGTCAGTGTTTTCAGCATATTGGAAGCTAAGAAGCTGTAGAGCAAAATGGGAAAATTTCTGGTGTTTTTTTAGAATGAAACAAGTAATTTCATATACTTTCGTCTTTTTGCATGAATGGGGGAAAAGAACTTGTCTATGCACTATTGTAGTGCCCCTTCTCATTTATTTACGAAAATGAAACATTTGCCATTCTGTTTCGGTGCTTGCAACTTGCGCTTTCACATTTTTTATCTTTATTCATAAAAGTTTTAAAGAGTTTGATTTTTTTTCCATTTTTTTTTCTTTCTTCCTTTTCTTGCCGTGTGCATTTTAAATGTAAAACACTCGGTTATCTCACCAGCTTCTTAACTTATTATTAGGTAAACATTGATATCGGTGTGCACATCACATGATTGAAAAAGTAGGAATAGCAACTGAACGGTTGGTGTGCACTTTGATTCGAAATGTCACTTTTGCAAGTTCTTCAAAAATAAAGCTACTCTAAACGTCAAAACTACTAAGCACACCGAGCACCGACATATATAACATGAGTGGCTTTCGGCAAGCACTGTCTCATGGCCAGTTTCAAAGTCGAGTTTAAACCAAGGTTTAGTTTAAACCACCCTCCAAGTTTAAACGTAGTTTAAACCAAATCGGGTTTCACAGTGTATTCTTTTAGTAACGTTGGTAGTACTGATTAAATTGTGAATTAAATTAGTTATCGCCACCATTGTGAAGCAATTTTGCAATGAATCAATCTGTCGATCGGAAAAAGTAAACAGATCAGAAAAAAAAAATAAAAAATATGTGGTTATATTTTCTAATTTTAAATATGCCAACATTAAAAAAGGATGAAAATTTTAGCATAAGTGAAGTTGAGCTATTGCCTTCACTAATGCATAAAAAAGAGATATATAATAGAGCGCAAGAAGGCGGACAATAGATTCGAAGACAAAGTGACAATGTTCTTCACTTAAACTGAACCTAGCATAAAAATCAATGTCGTCCCACTAATTAAAATGATTTGGCCGATTTCTAATTACTCTCAGTCGCCGCCAGAGTTGTAAATTTTACTCAAAAAACAACACAACAAGACAACTGAGTCAAAACTTTGAGCAACAGTCTCAGTTGTCGCAGTTCAAACCAAACAACTGATTTTCCAATTTTGACATTTAAATAATTTTGACCACAGAAAATGGATAGTAATAAATTGAGGAAAGTGTTGTTAGTTCATTCAAATAGCTCACTAAACTTTAATTAGTAATTAAAATCACAAAATAACGAAACAATAAATAACGAAAATTCAGTTTCACTTGTCTCAGTTGCCCAGTGGTTGCGTTCGAATTTTGTAGCTCAATATGGAAGTAAGACAGTTCACCGAAAGTACAGTCTCAGGGCCCATTTTCACAGTTCGAGTTTAAACTCAGGACTAGTTAAACTCCGTTCGTAGTTTAAACTGAGTTTAAACCAAAATGAGTTTCACAGTGTTCGACCTTTTTTAATATGGCTGCACTATGAAATTGTGAACTAACAAGCTATTTTCCGTACAATTGTGAACTAGCAAACTATTGTAAGTCATTTACTGTTAAAATATTGCCGGCCAAATCGTTGTGACAAAAAAATTAATTAATTAAACCTACGAAAGTGAAAAAAAAATAATTAAACCTACGGAAATGAGTAAAGACTCTTTGAGACGCACGAAATGTCACTTCATTCACATTTAAAGATAAACTGAGTTTAAACGACATCTTAAGTTTAAACTTGAACTGTGAAAACGGCCCTCAGTGAGTCAACTGAGAATATTCACTTGTCTCACTGAGAATGTGCTTGCCGAAAGCGCCTATGGACTGCCCGATTTTCAATTTCATATATGTCAACTTTTGTTGGCAGGAGTGTGTTAATTATAATACCGTAGACACACGGGACATATCAATGATCATTGACGGAGCAATGATCATTGCATAGCTCGTGTATCACTGCATCATTGGCGTAATGGTCATTCGTTTCGTCATTGCACCAATTACGCCCCCACAAGCTCAATCGTGCAATTATACATTGCTTGTCATTTCTTTTAGCGATAAGCGCGCTTTCAGATGTGAGGAACTTCAAATTATTAGAAAAACCAGCTGATTTTCCAGCGATTGCTCCCACCGAAAATGTTCTTATTCGATGTCACTACGCCAACATACTCTGGGAATTTCGCAGCTGTCACAAACGTAAACAAATCTCGGTGGAGGAAGGATTTTTTCAATATTTCATCGCTTTTGTTATGTATTTTTAATTTAATTTAATATACAAAGGTGTGTAAGGTACACAAAATAATATTTTATAACTGTACTTGCCTAAAAAATGATTTGGCACGTCGTACATTGGTGTTGTTGTGGCAATTTTTCACCGAACACTTCATTCTGAAATTAGATGAACATCACTTAGAAATTTATCGCTATAATATCAACAGATAATTACTTACACTCTTTACTATATTTAGCACTATTTTTTAATCACTTTTCACAAGTTTTAAATTATATTTAAATTGTTGCAAATTTAACCAATGTCGTTTGACAGCTAAACATAGATTTGTATCTTTCTTCAATATAATGCTGTGCTACTTCACGGCACGCTGAAAAAATCCACGCTCATGCACACGAATTTTATAGGTATCAACACATCCTATTGTTTCTATATTCTAAGATCTACAGTGTACAAAATTTGAGCTGTACACGTCGGCGCGTTCTCAGGCAGTGTCCAAATATGTAGTGAAACCGAAATTTTTATATAGCAACACCAAGAATGGGTTGCTAAATTTACTCCATTTTTGAACTCGTATTTACTATTGCTATAAAAATACCATGCACCAAATTTTAGCTCTCTACACACATTCGACAAAAATGTTTTATTTACCTATATAGATTTGCGTTAAGCCGCTACCATTTTTAATCCCCCCTTCCTTCGAAAGTAATATGCGCCTCGAGCTGCTATTTTTCATCCTCTCTCCATTCTCCCGTTAAACTGGAAAAACTAGAAAAAACGTTCCCTCCTACATCCCTCAAAAACTTCTCTTAAAAAAAATTTCAATTTATCTCGACACATATACCTACCCCGAATATATAAAAAAAAAGTCCAAACCTCTACAGTAAAAACTGCTAACCTTCATCGGCACCGGCGATTCGCACTTCTCACGTTTTCCCTAACTCCCAAGTATGTTAGTGAATTACGAGTGAAGAGTTAGGGGGATTTTAATAGTGAATTGCGAGTGAAGAGTTAAGGAGTTCTAATCGGGAAAAACGAAAATTTTCATCTTACCAAACTCCCCCGTGTTACAGAATCCGATTCCTGCAGGCAGATTCATTCGAATTGAGTTATGCAATTATTACTCAACTGAGAGTTTTTGATTGGGGAATCGTAGTTATTCGGTTTAGGTAATTTGTTTGATTAAAATTGTTTTACTTTATTTAAAAGAACCCTGCGGAAAAAATTCCAAGTTCTTGATAATCGGAGATTGGAAGCGCTTGCAGCAAGTTACTGATATGCTTAAAAAACGTTCTTCTCTGGAAGCAATCTGAAGCAATTTTATTTTGAAGTTATTGTTGAAATTCCGGGAAATTGAATACGAGCGTGATCATACAAGTTTTCTCGTGTAGATGTCGAATGTATATATATACATACCATAACGTGTTTCGAAGTATTTCAAAAATGTTTTTCTTTTTTAGACAATTGAAAAATATGTTGGAGGGGGGGGGGTCATCTTACAAATTAAATTGAGCAAAAAACAAAAAACGAAACATCCAGCGCCATAACTAGCTTAGTTTAGCCACCGCAGTACTGTAGTGAGGTACTAGGAAGGTTTCTTATGCGGTGTGGATGATGTGCTATTTTTTCGTATACTTTTTTTACAAAAAGACATTTTTTAATACAGTAGCAGTTTAGGGTGCAAACTGGAGTCAGCCAAACCAAACTTTTCTCAGTTTTACACAGTGGCATATATAATATGGTCTGCCCGATACGCTATTTCATGCGGGTACAATTTTGTATGTCAAAAATAGCTCTTACGTCGCTGCCAACATTGAAAAAACCATTGGCGGGAACTTGAATATATTGCCTTTGGTTAAACACTTTTTATCACTAATTAACCCAAATAATTAATTAAAAAACGTTTATTTCGAAGACCGAAAGAGAACGCTATATAGAAGTGAACCCCACTGTGTGCAGTGTAATTCTATGGACGTAGTCAGTCCATATTTATACAGGTCAGTGGTTTCACATAAGAATGCTGCAAATATTTTAGAATGTTAGGAGTAAGTGAAGGCTCTGATGAGGGTAGTGAGGGAGTCTATTTCGTGCCTTGGGAAGTATTTCTCGATGGTTTTGGATCACCTAAAGTTGGGCTCCCAAACTCAAATTCTGAGAAAAACGTTCAATTAGGTACATATATATAAATAAAAACAATATATTTTTTCAAATTGTTAAATATTAATTAATATTACTTTATTAATTAAATATTTCTTACTTCAAATTTAGGGAGGTGTCATGACCTCTTGACCCCCACCCTGGATCCCCCGCTGCTCAAAAGTACCACAGTTTTATACTTGTGAATGACAACAGTTTTTCATATAAAATTTTGCAGAAAGCTACTAAAACAAATTGTGTCTTCTAAACTACAGATAAGCATACGCAAATTTTTGATATGATATGTATTAATTAATGTTGGAGAATTTCAAAAATAATCTTTTTCAGGGGGTGTTTCTCCTCCGGGATGTCGGGGGGGGGGGTCAAAAATCCAAAATTTTCTTTTATATTTCTTTGGAAAACACCATTTAATGCCAATAGTTTGATATATCGCGCAAAAGAATCAAGTAACCAAGGGCTGGATTCCGGAAACAGTGAAAAATTTTGGACCGTAAAAGATTTGAAAATTCAGCGTGAGCGCAAGTTTACATTTTTTAATATGATGCGATTTCGTAAATAGATGTATATACTTAGGTGCTGAATGTTGTATGAAAACTATTAGTAAGAAAATAGTTATTTTGAAATAATGAAGTTTTGTTATAAGATATGAATTACATGAATTCGCCAGTATTAAGGCGACAACGGCTTAAAGAAACGTAAAAATAAATTTAAAAATTTATATTTGAAAATTTTTATAGATTCTAGACAGCATTTGATTATAAAGAGATTCCAAGAATCCTCTTGAAACTATAAGCGCCGACAACGTACAAGTAGATATGAAATGTTCCATTCCAAGCCCGGACATACTTTTTAAAGTTTGAGTGGCCAACTTTTATAAATGAGTTATCTGACCAGCTGCAAATGTTGCGAAAAATGAACTAAGAGAATCAGAACTTAAATCTTTTCTGTGGCCGCTCCTAAAGAATATCTCAATTTTTCTATTTGTAATTCGTTCATAGTTCATACAAATATACATTCATTGTGCTCCCATTGAATATGAATAACTAAGCCTCATGACAGAGGGAAGGGACATATTCAGTGAACTGCAGTGAGCCTCTGCTATGCGTGTATGACTCTTATCGTGTATAGCATTTTTTATATGAGAATGTGGGAAAATGCATTACTTTCCCTTGTTCTACAATTTTTCAATTTTTTTTTTGCTAAATATTGGAAAATATATTATTTTCAAGAAACACAAATTTTGACAGAATTCCGTAAATTTTATTTTCTTATGTATTATAAAAATGTTTCTTGCGAAAAAGTATGCAAAATTATTCCACATTATCTTATTGCTAAAGAAAAAATCAAATGCATTCCAAGGTTAAAGAGAAACGAATATAATATGATCTGCGAATTTTCCGAAAATTATTCTTTCGTGGTTCAGGATGCTGTTAAAGGATTTCCAGGATAGCATTGATGTTAAAGGATATTCGTTTTGTAATGAAAATGGAAATATAAAATTTATGAAATGATAAAACAGACCTATTATTATAATATTTTTTAAACCCATATTTCAACAATAAAAGAAATCATTTTTTTTGGAGTAAACTCCAAAATCTTTATATCAAATTTTGGAGAGACGCTAATAAAAAAATAATTGTATTTCCTAAACTAAGGGCTGAACAGCCGCAACTTTTTGATATGATATATATTAATGTTAGAGTATTTCAAAATTAATAGTTTTAAAGTCAAAAGTCCAAAATTAATAAAAATTTAGTTTTCTTCAATATTTTTTTTAAATTTTAAATTTAATTTTTTTTCCTAGCCCCATTTAAGTAACCCGGTTTCAAGTAATCAGCATGTTAAAAACATGACCACAGTGAAAACCATAAACTTTGAGTCACCCTATATCCAAGACCTCAGATCGTCAGGCTAAACAAGAAAATATGTGTGGAATACTTTTTAATAGTTATTTAATTTTCAAAGTTTTATCGAAATCGGAGGGGGGTCGGGTCTGAAAATTGATTTTTCATTTAGTTTTAGAAAGGTTCATCGAACAGTAAAAAGGGTTATAACCAATTTATAGGTTTTGGCATTCTGAAGAACTTTTCACTGGATTAGAAAAATTGTGGGTGGGACTGACCGTTTTCCCAGTATATATAATTTTTTTAATTATTTTATGACAACTCCACGAAGAAGCTGCCCGATTTAAGCTCTTTTTCAAATTATATTCAAAATACTTCTAAGATATTCGTGTATAAAATTTCAGCACTTGCCGTCAACTCATTTTCAATAAGTGTCCAAATATAGTAAGTGTAACTTTGTAGGTGTCCAAATACAGTGAGTGTAATTTTGAAGGCAGCCCATGTAGAATGGTTCAGCAGTTTAAGTAAATGCGCCCTTGAGTTATCGTACAGACGGACGGATATGGAAAAATCAAAATAATACTTAATATTATTCGCGGATGTGCAATCCATTTTGCTCTACCAGCAATATTCTATGCGCTATGAATGGTATCTTCATAATACTCAAGGATTTCATCATCTAGGGTATAAAAAGTAACTGCTTCGTCCGGTTGTTGAAGGCGGTATCTTCCGCTCTTTGTCCGACTGTTCTTACAGGAATTAATAAAGCAGATGAAGTAGCTTTCAGACGTTGAAATTACAATTTATTTATGTTTTCAATGAACCTAATTTTATACTTTGTAATATAATAATAAATTAAATCTATGTCTAAATTGAATAAATCAACCTAACGTAAAAACAATAACGTGAAGAGCATAGCCAGAAGCTGGCTCAATTAATTTATTGTTACAAATGATACTGAAATAATGACGCCAAGTTGCTAGCAATAAAATTCTGAAGAGCTTTCTATCAGGGGGCCATCAGCTCGTTTTAGAACGAAGCTTTTGGTTCATATTTTTATATGGCCTTTTCAAATCTACTTGTACGTTGTCACTGCTATAAGTGAGGAACGATTTGTTGAAATGCATCCGTTTGCAATACATTTGTATGTGCTCCGTCAATGAATTAAAATCTGAAATAGAAAATTTGTAATTTAAAAAATAAAATATAAAATTTGTATAAAATCATCAAAGTACTATTAATATATTATTACTTCAAATTTCAGTAGTTTTCTCGGTGAAAAGAAACTCACTTTCACAATTTCCATAAAATTAACCAAAACTTTTGTTGCTCCTCACTCGCCTTTTTTGCTTTAATTGCAATTATTTTATCTACAAAATTTGAAATAATATTAATAAATGACATAATTAATTTTAAAAATACCGCTCGACAAAAACTCGTATATTCAATGTACTTACTTATTCAAAATTTACGAACAAAATGCCCATGAGATAATATCGGTTACCGAGACAACAATTTTTACAGAACAACTCATAGTTTTGCGAAATCGGAAAAAGGTTATGTGCACAAATTTTTGTTTATATGCGTAGGCTCATAGTTCCGGAATCCGGCGCCTGATCTGAAGTAGCTAATCAGTTAATTAAAAAACACGATCAGAGTGAAAACATTAAAATGTGAGTCACCCTGTATCCAAGACCTCAGGTCGGCAGGCTAAACAAAAATTATGGGTAAACATTTTTTTAAATACTTAATTAAATTTGAAAATTTCACCTAAATCGGAGGGGATCTCGATCGACAAGTGATCGTGCTGGCATTGAATTACTATATAAATAAAATTGCTGTATTATTATGTTGTGCTTTCTCTTTCGCTTCCTTGAGGGAGCAGGTTTTTTAAATTCATCGTCTTCAGAACCAAGCGAAACGTCAGAGATAGGAAATTCTTTCACCGTATCTACGATAGGGCTATCAGCTTCAATGTAATCACTCTCTTCCTCGATTTCGTTATAGGATTGCTCGAGAGCAATCTCTACATCGCTATCTTGTTGCAAAACTGGTATTTATCAAAGGTACCATTGCAATTCGTGCAAGGAGCACTTTAATCCAGCCTTTCTGTATCCACAGGCTCCCCGATATCCCTTTTTGCATTTGCGAGAAATCAGAGTGTGGTAATAGGAATTTGCTCATTCTTTCTTTATTTCCATCCCCATCAATTTGTTGCATTTTATTCAACTCCAATTCCATACTACTGCTGGATCTGTTGGTAGGTTCGGAACGAATGTTGTCGTGCTGATTTTGTGAAGCATTTTTATCTATATTTGTTTAACTAAATACTTACTTTTCACGACACTACCACATAATACAAAGAGGAAGCGCTCGTCAGCCTCAGCAGTGATCTCTGGTTAAGTATTTTGGTTTTTGAATAGCTGGACAAGTTCGGTTAAAACTGGGTTCCTTTCCAAGTACATTTACACATTTTTTTTTGCTTGATTAAAGAGTACTGATGTTGTAATATGTTATCTGCGATTGTTTTATCTGCGATTGTTTTATCTGTGATATACTTTTTGTTGAAAATATTTGTTCAACAATTTTTCTATTTCCTGGTTTCAGAATATACGTGCTTGAACGCGTATAGATAGAGCCGAAAAGGAATAAGATGATCAACATCTTCGCTGACAACTGTTACGGAATCAAATGTATCAAATGCTCTATTAGCGCATCTATATCTTCCGTGGTTTTGTTGACCATGAAGTTCGCAGCTTCAAATTGTGTCTTCAAAATTTCAATGAGGCGGTTCTTGTTTGCATAGTTGCCCAGAAATTTTTCTTGCGACACAGTTGGCATCATTATTTCGTCAAAAATATGTCTACTGAAGCATATTTCCGTGATCGTCGGCATCGTTCCATATACTTGGTACTGAATCTAGTCCATCTTCCGGGGATATCCGTCGTATATGATGATGTCATTGGCTGTATATTTCGATCGAACGAATGCGTCGTAGTTAGTGGGACATTTCGCTCTTGGTCTTTCAAGGATAGGCAGGTGAAGGAGAATGCACAATATATTACGTAATTACAGCATTACATGTGGATTAGGTCTACTGGGAATACAAAAGTAAAAGAAAGAAAGAGCACACCGAAATCTATAAAAATTTCAATTTTCAAAACTCCCGCAAAACTTTCCAGGTAGAACTACCAAATGATTGTACTATACATGAAAATATATGAAAGCCCTTGTAATTTGATAAAAAAAGAACATCAGCTTCAAGTTAAAAAAAGTGTTTCTTTTTAACAATTCGACTGACGACAAAAGATTGACTTACTTTCACTTTCTTTGTTCGAGATGTGAATGTGTCCCTAAAATTAATTAATCCTTAGTAAGTTATTAGTTCGAAGAAATAAATATGTTTATTAGCCTAGGGAATAAGTTTTCCCATAATTGAAAACTAGTCTAAGTGCTCTCCGGCATTTGAAAACTATAGATTTATCTCCATTTTATCACAATCTCGTAGTGCCGCCTAAGCACTAAGTATCTCGATAGATTCATCCCAGAATACAGTATTAGCACTTAATAGCCCTTCAATAATTTTTCTAAATTTGTGATCTAGCTAAATTGAGAAAGTGAAAAAAGCTCAAGTCTGTTTTTGGGGTAATTTGCAAAGATATAAGAACTGTTGGTATAGTCCAGTCAGTAGGGGTTTTTACCCTACAAAAGGTAGGGTAGTGATTTTTCTATATATGCTATTTAGTTCCGAGCCCCGATTAAAAATCCAAGTTTTCACCCTTGACGGGGGTCAGCGTGGTGCGCGATCTTGGATTAAAGGTACCGACAAATTTTTTTTTTTCAAAGTAATTCCTCAGCGGTTTATCCTACGACAAAAATGTATAAATATAAATTTGAAGAAGACTAAATTCACTGAATTTTTTGTTAAACACTTTTTTCGTAAATCTGATGTGCAACGAGTTACAGTGGCGGAAACGTGAACATTCTTCCAAAAAATGTATACATATAGTACCATTTATACAGGGTGTTTCATTCATGGTCCATAGGACGGGAGATGATAGTAGTCACGTAGTTAAACAAAAAATGGTATGGAATGGGAGAGGGGGGGGGGGCATTTCAACTATTTCGCAGTTACAGGGTGATTAAGAAAATTTGTAGTCGTCTACAAAATTCAATGCATTTTAACAAGTATAGAGTGTACGGTCACTTACATAACTCATTGCGAGCAGAACTTCTACGACTGCTCGACCACTCCGTACTCCTCTTCCCATAGGTCTTATTGTGGTTTATACTAAAGATAATTTATTCCAACATTTCTGTATGACCTTCAGTTTTTATAAAGAAAATACGATAAGCACTTTTTTGTAAAAAAATAGAGGTCAGAGTCAATAAAAATGCTAAGAGAATCCAATATTCTTAGTTTATACCGCCATAATTCCTTAGGGAAGGGGATTACGGGGCTCGCTGAGCAGTCATTAGAAAGGCCATGAAGCTATGTAAGTTATCGTACACTCTGTACTTTTAAAAATGCAGGGTATTTTGTGAAAGACTACCAACATTTTTTAATCACCCTGTAACTGCTAAATGGCTGAGATGACGCTCCGTCTTGCCATACAATTTTTTAGTCTTCTTTAAATTTAGATTCCTACATTTTTGTCGTAGGATCAACGTTGAGGAATTATTTTGAAAAAAACAATTTTTGGAACCTTTAATCCAAGATGGCGAGCCGCGCGGATCCCTGACAAGGGTGAAAACTTGGATTTTTCATCGGGGTTCGGAACTAAATAATATATATACAAATCACAGCTACCCCACCTTTGGTAGGACAAACGCCTTATATAGTCCCTATTGACTGGACTAGGAATAGTATTTGGTTACTTGAGTTACTAAATTATGAGGTTACCAAGTCAGTTAGTTCATAACAATAACAATGTCATGAAGTTAGGTATGTTGAATCACTAATCATTTAAGTATGGCATCATATTTCAACAAATGCAAATTCCGGGTTTATCAAACGACCAGTTTTAATCGTCGAATGGTCTCTGATGATTATCGATATTCATTCGATATCGATATTGTAAATTCTGTTAATATTTAATTCATAACATGGCGGTAAAAAAAAATGGAAGCATCGTAATCGTCCCAACTGGTTATGATGTGCACAGCGTTGAATTTTTTAAAGTCCTTTGTCTGTGACCACTCTGCTGTTTTATAATTCAGAGGCTTAAAGGAATTTTAAAATGAATGCAAATATTCCACGAAGAAGAATTGAATAAAATTGTCGCTTTTTCAGGCGCTTATATATACTTGCTTGCTTTCAAGCTCGGATAGCATATAGTATGTTGGTATGTATACTCTTACTGACCATTGCAAATTCCAGAAAAATAAACTCTTACTTTTGGTAGAGAAAAACAGTGAGATTTTTGTTCACTATGTAATAAATTTACGTGAATATTTTATATTCATCGTGAGAATATTTTTTGTCTCTTCTAATAATGGCTGCGTAATATATACCTACATATCTAAGTCGGGTCGATAATTTGTTCACCAACGGAACTGCGAAATATTTCAAGAGATTTAGTTTATAAAAATAAGCGAACTTGATGTAAACATAATGAAATATGCTAGTATAAGGCTATTTGACAATCGCAACGGCTCTGTTCATAAACTGGTTTTAATATGAAGCACGAAATCATAGCACTGTGAAATGCGGTACCGATGTCAACAGTATTCGAATATGAAATCATTTCAATTTGACTCTGTATAATTGGCTAGTGTGCTGGAACTGATATAATTTTCACTCAGGGTATTTACTAGCCGCACCTTACCTATATGAACTAATGTAGTCATATTACCTATTTCTGCTTTAATGCCTTGAGGACCATAGGTAAGTTTTACAAATAAAACCGATGGTGAAATAAATAAAGATTACGAACACTAATAGACCACGGAGCAGTCGTTCGCAGCTAAAGAAATAATTTAGGGAAAACGAGACACTTAAACAAGCAGTAAGGCCTACGCTAGGGAAAAAATATCAACACCACGAAAAGGGCTCTGCTTAGACTGCTCTGCACGGTACCACCTAAATAAGATTGGCATAACTGAAACAACAGTTCGCTACTTCCGTTAGGATATTCAAGTATCGTCGGAATTTTTTTCTGCGATTGCATAAAAATCGTATAGTGCAGATTATTCCATCTCATCAGGTGTTTAATTGCAGAAAATATTTAATATGTAGTCTCAACCTAGGAAGAGAGTAAATTTAAAACTGGGATTCTCAATATGTAGTTCATTCAGATTGCAGTGATTGCGACTCTTTTATGAACTACAATTTAATCTAGTAGGCAGTAGCCACAAGAACAGAATAACGATAGATCCGCTATATGCACTTATTAAGAGGTCGATCCTTAAAAGTGACGCAATATACAGGTTTGTCAGTCATCAAATAATGTAAATCTGAGTTACAATAATTTTAAGGACCTACTGTTACTAGAGAAATATGATTTTCTATAAAAATAAGGCTAGCGAAACTTTTAACAAGAATGTCAGCACCTAATTAACATGGCCTTCTAAGGAGATTTGTTCAAACTCTTAGCAGACTCTCAAAAAATTGTCCTACTTAGTCCCTCATTCACTAATTTTCCAAGGTAAATTGATAAACAAATAAACATCAAGGACTCAATCAGTAATTAAAATGCCAAGCAATTCATAATTTATCTGCAGGGCCATCTTAGTACTTATGAAAAAAGATCGATCTCAATTATAAACGCAATTCCATTTCGGCCATGAATTAAATTTGGGAATAGACTTACTAATGACCAAAAAATTCGGTCAATGATTACATAAAGGTTTTTATATTGAGGTTATGCTAATGAACCCTTGTTTATGCCATGCTAAGATTTGCATGCCGTTTCCACCCCATTTCATCAAAGAGGATAATTGTGATTTTCACCTATGGAAACAAAAGTCTGTTGGATATTTTTGTCCAAATCTTTTTGCTAACTCACAAATTCTTAAGTTGGCATACTTGTCGGACTGCTATGCCGGTGGTAAGTGGTAGCCCCATGTCGTGCAGTTTTATATTTAAATTGAAATGACCATTATAACTGGAGCACGCGCAAGTTATAAAAGTTTCACCTTTTCTAGTTTTTCGCACTAAACAGTTGTTAAGACTAACCGCTAAAAATCAGTTTAATTCGAAAAGTGGTAAACGTAAGAGCCCAACGGTCCGTGTACAATAGGTACGTAGTTAGTTTTTTTTTCTACAAACTTCCTATGTCCATTTGCTTATCTCAATCGTAAGATTATTTGCTTGGGGCTTCTTACTAACGGTGGAATCAATTTAGTGTTCAAAATTTTAGCTTTTGTTAGCTGTGCAACGAAAATAGAAAAGGAGGACTTAACTCAAAGGCTATAATGTTTCCCTTCAGAAAGTTTAAAAACTTTTCATTGCACTTTAGGGAGCATGTGGCTGTGGTGTAGAGTGTGTGTGAATTGCATTTTTTATGATCAAAGTTCAAAGTCAAGCAAAGGGAATGATATAAAAAATGTTGAGAAGTGGAGAATTTCCACTTCAAAGCTTGAAAACTTATCGCATAAAGTTACGCGAATGAACTTTCTTGATTTATCCAGTTACCAAATCTACATCCGGAGGACCAGCAGAGCATGTGGAGACATCCTGGCTACATTTACCTTTCAAATTTATGCAGCTTAGTTCGGGACAGCTGTCCACATCCCTTTATCCTGTCTTTCGTTTTGTAAATTGTATAGTGGACCTTAACACGAAGGAATATTTGCATCGACACTATGAACACAACTTGACCTGCATTTCTTGTAGAATAATGTTCGATTTATTCCCTGTTGAATGAAATGGAAAAAGTCGTTAAATGTGTCGGTGGAGGAGTGCGAATAAAATGGAAACATTTTCCCTCTGGCGGCTGTCCTGTTTCTGTTTTGACATTTTGTTTGAACAAACAGCGTTGCATGCTTTGAGATTTTCTTGTTTATAAACTGTGTGATTGCACCAAGGCAGAAACGTTGGTCAGGATACAGAAATTGCATAACCCATATAAGTCATATCATGTTGGTAAAGGGGGGCAAGTTGTCAGTCTTTATCAACTTAATTGGAATTAATTTTGTATTCGTTGGAAACTTGGCACATTTAAAATTTTTAAATGAAAATTAATGCATCTATTCCTAAAAATCAAACGCTTAAATTACATTCTATCATCGATAGCGCTGATCAATTTCAAAAATGATTATAACAAATTTCATAGGATTTTATATTCTGAAGATTTTTTCAGCACAATAAAAACGTCTAGGACTGATCGTTTTCACAGCATATGTAGGAAACCAAAATTTTTATACGACCACCAAGAACACCAAGAATGGGTTACTCGATTTAGGCCGTTTTCTAAATTGTTTTTTATTATTGCTATAAAAACACCATGTATCAAATTTCAGCTCTCTAGGTCGATAAAGCCCATTTTCGAACTTAACAATTAACAAAATGTCAGCCTTCTTAGTGCACGCGCTCTCAAGTTATCGTGCGACGCACTGACATACGGATGGACGGACGAAGTAACTTCTAATTTTATGTATGGTTGTCCAATCCATTTTACTCTAACATCAGTATTTCCAAACGGAATGACAAGACTTAGTATATCCTTTAGATTTCATTCAGTGTATAAAATGAGTTGGACATCTACGCATAATAGTAACAGTTAGTATAATTTGTTCATGTCCGTCTGTCCGTCCGTATGTCCTTCTGTTCTCACGATAACTCGAGAGCGCGTTCACTGAGGAAGTTGAAATTTCGCACACAGGCTTTTTTAATAAAAAAAAAAAGTAAACTTAACTTCAAAAGTGGAACAGATCGGGTAACTCCTTCTTATGTCTCCAGACGCAAATTTCGTTTTTTACAATATATTTGAACACAGCCTTAGAACGCGTCAACGTAGAAAACTGAAATTTTGCACATAGTGTTTTCATAAAAATAGTAAATATATTTCAAAAATGGACTAAATCGAGCAAACACTTCTTGGTGTTGCCAAATAAAAATTTTAGAATTTTACGTATACTGTGAAAACGATCCGTCCTATATGATTTCCATGTACTGAAGAGTTCTGAAATCCTACAAAAATTGTTATAATCATTTTTTCTGCCCGACGAACCGTGATAGAAATATATGTGAGGTACCACTTCAGAAATCAAACTTGCATACGAAATTTCATACGAGTATTCATCTAGGGCATCATAAGAATTGCTCATAGACCAATTCTATCCTTTTTACTTGTTTTAAGTTTAAATTGATTTATTATAGTGAAAGCATGCAGTCGTGCAACGTAGGCATGTCATCATCATCATCAGGAGTTAAATGGATTTCTGTGGAGCTACTGTCAGCGGTTTTTGGGAAACATAAGTTGTGTCTAGGGGCTGTCTACTTACTTGCATGTACTTTGTCACTCGTCCTAAAGAATTTTTGTGCGGCCTACACAATATGTCAGTAATTCTAGGTAATTCAAAATTTGCCGAAGGGCTGCCTCTTTATTATGCTTCTGGGATATAATCTCTTGTCTAAATAACATGATGGGCTCCGTGATTTCATCCGTTTGTCTACAGAAAAGATATTCGTCGTTGTTAGTTTTGATAATTTTTTCAATATGAAGTCAGTTAAGAGCCTAAAAACCTTTTTGATTGAGGCCAAGGTTTTGAGAATTACGATAAACTTTTCCACATCGTTTTGTTCTGGAGTATTAGGTATACTTATTCCGAGGACTTCTTCATAAGATTCCATTGATTTATGTTAGAAGTACCCAGTCACTTGAAACATTATTTTCGTACGTCTTAATGCTAACCCGAAATGTAAATAAATTCCACATAATATCTAATAATTACAAAGTTCTTTTGTCAATCTGTAATTGAATTTTCTTATTAAGCCTTGTATACTGAAACTAAATTTAGCGAGTCTTTGTTATCTGGCCGTCCTTTTAGCAGCTGAAATATGACAGCGGCGACTCAGAGATGAGAGATAAAAAGAAGAAGTAGAAGAATTTTTATTATTTTGCTCACTCTTTTTCAATATGTTGAGGTTTTTACAGATTTGTTTTTTTTCGTTAATGACATTTCTCGTAACTCTATCAGGAAATATTTTTAGCATGCTAAAGAACGTTTCGGGCCGATAAGTTCAAGCTAAATTGGTTGGAAACTTACTGATGGTGTCACGTCAAATTAAGAAGAAAAAAAATCCAAATTTAGCAGAATGTTGACCTAAATACTGGCCTCTCTGCATGAGGGCGGTAAACCACTGACTAAGCATCGAGTATGGCCTGAGGCTTGGCATCTGTGTTGGAACGGGAAGACCCTCTGGCCAGCATACCTCTTGATGCGATAGGTGGTTCAGAGCTTCGTTTTGGCGATCGTTTCCTGTGAGGGAATCGTGGACTGAGGGAAGTGCCTTATTGAACCTCCCCCGGTCGCTCTAAAAATGTTCACTGACGGCTATCTCAGTAATGAGTGAGCCGGTGCGGTGCTGGTGTTTACTTTGTTGAACCTGATATTAGGTTGGAGTACTCACTTGGAAGGCAAACTACTGTTTTGCAGGCTAAAGTGTTCGCCATCGCACCGAAGAAAGCCCTTGATATTGAAATTAAAGGAAAGGTAAATTCCGCCGTTTTGGATATTCAGACAGCCTAGAGATCTCTGAGTGGCCTTCGGATAAGACCTAAGTTACTTGGGGACTGCAGGACGTCTGTGGATAAGATCTGTATCCAAAGTAAAGAGGTCAATTCAGTGTGTTCATGGGTGCATGGGTAATGAAAGGGCTGACCTTCTAGCCAGGTTTTGCTCTGGTTCTACCATCCTTGGAATTGTAGAACCCGTTATTGGTGTTGTCGCCTCTCTGATCAGGGTTCTCATCAACACGGATTTTCGCATGAACCATTAGCAGCAATGGGCGAGCCTGAGCACTTGCAGGTGTACACAATTTTTTCTTGATGGGCCTAATAGGAATTTCTCTGAGTTAGTCTTGGAGCTCGAAACAAAACAATACAGCACTGTGGTTGGTATTATCACTAGCCACAGATTACTTCACGCTCATCTTACAAGGATGGAAGTTGCGGACAGCCTTTAATATCTGTCCTGCCTGGAAGTAGAGCTTGAACCAAACGTACACTTTCTTTGTGCTTGTCCGGCCTTTGTTCGGTAGGTTGGATACGCTTGGGGCTAGCCTTATATATGAAAAATTTACCTCGCCTAGACTTGGTGCGCTTCATTATGAGGTCGAGAAGATTTTGGTGAGAAAAGTTTTATCAGGTTAGTACAATGGGTCGCCCTGGCTTGCATGTTTGGGAACTTTCGTACCCCTTTAAAAAAAACTATGACATTTAATCAAGGAAATAATAATCCTAGATAAACAGAAACTTAACTAAATCACTCATAAAACACTGCCACTTTTCATATTATTTCATTAAGCTATTGAAGTTTATTTATAAATTCAATGATATTACTGTGAAGATCGGACTTTATTTCGGCGTCGTAAGATGTGGCAAATCCAGTTCCATTTTCCTCCCCTCATGATTTCATTGTCTTGTTCTGTCTCGGGCGTCTAAACAGTTCTATCAAACGAACAGTCTTATTTCTGTTTTGATTGATATACCTTTTGGCTTGAATTACTAAAACAGTTTCCTCTATGTTTATGTACTACCTGTTCCCATATCATATATTCACCTTAGATATTCACTGTTATATTTAAGTCAGAGGAAAGCACTACTCATTGTGCAATTTTATCAGTATTTCCATTAAACTTCGTGTGCGACTATGTTTTCCATGTGCATACTAGCATTATCCTGATTATATATTTTCTGTAATCTTAAATTGTTACCTTAACTTAATTTTTCTGCTATAGGAACATACAGTCATATTTTATAATATATATGTAATAATCTGATTACACAATAATGTAAGAAAGCATTCAGTTCGAAAGGTGAAATTTTGCACAAAAATTTAAAATAATATTATGAAAATTGTAGATCTAATTTCAAAGTGGGTAAAATCGGGAACTCTTTCATCGGCGACTTTACTTCAAACAATTTCTCATATGAAAACTGATATTCATTCAATGAACATTTCAATGAAAATAATTTCAATTAATTTCGACCTAGTGATCATGAGTATGGTTACCTCTGTAGGCGTTTCAATTAATATGATATGTCTTATTTTCAGAGAGCGCTGACAACATTTTTGTCTTCTGATCGCATTAAAGTGTGAGTCACACATAAAATGAAAGTTCTAATGTAACTTGAAACGCGTAATGTGTGTGTAATATTTTTGCAAAAGCTAGAAAATAAAGGCCGGACTCTTGTAATTTATTTCAATATTCAAAACGTATTAAATCAGTGGATATAAAGGTAAAGATTACCTACTGTCAAACACCTATCTAAACCATTTAAACATAAAATTTAAAGGAAATGCTTTGAACAACACCCGTCAACACCTGACATTATTTTGTATAATTATATATTTCGGAACGTCACTATAGGAGAATAAAATGCAAGTAAAAAGTTATACGAAATTAGGCAATACCCAGTTGGTCGGTTAAGTACCTACTGCCCTAAGTCGGGTGAAATACTGGTACCTGTTCGGATCCGCATATCGTGATTCTCACTGTTTTTATACGTACCGCTCAGTTATATATTTAACCATTTCATATAGGCCTTGCGTATGTGGTACTATTATGGTCGTAACTTTCCCAGATAAAATCTATGCAAACAAAATCTCTTTTCATGCTGCAGAAAATAAATTAAGTATGAAAGAAATGTATTAATAGCTGATCAAAATATGAGAAAAATCATAGTAAAAGTTATCAAATGAAATCAATTGAAGGCTTCTTTTGAGTACTTGAATAGATAGAGATAGAGATAAATTTACATCGATAAAAATGTGATTTTAGACATATATACTGCACATAAATTATATACACGTCTAAAAGCGCTATACCGCTTTCCAAAATGAGATCTAACCTAAGCGTATTTGCTTAAATATTTCCACTCCAGTCCATTTCCGTACATGAAATAATTGCTAATAGTAGTACATAAATGTTCGTGGTACCTGTGCAGAAGTCAACGGAAAACGGAAAATGTAACTAAACTGCCTGGTACAGATTTTCCGAAAATGAGTACGGATAATAATAAATAGTGAAAACATACAGGGTAACAAAATTTATTATCATTAAGTTCTTATAATTCTACAATAAAAGAAAATTTTGTAAAATAAAGTTACACGCATGTGATTTGTGAATGTGTGGTAGAGAGAGAGAAGTGCAGATTATCGTAAATGTATATGGCTTTCCGCACTTTGAATGCTATATCTAAATTGCGAAATGAAATTTGGTTGAAAATATTATACAAATTATATATTATTGAAGGTAGAATTGCATAACTGCATAACCTAGAAATATTACAAGTTTATTTATCTTTCCCGGAACGGAATCGAACCCACACTTATTAGAATCAGTCAAAGATGGAGAACAGCAGAATTTTAAGAACTTTTATTTTTAACGATTCTAAATCAAATCATAAATACAAGAGCAAAAAACAATCCCCTCATCCGGGGTTTGAAATCGGGAACTTACGCTTGCCGGGTAAACTACTTTTACCACTGAGATAGCGAAACAGCTGATTTTGTGTGTGATTGTGTTTTCATCGTTACTGGGTTAATTCCAGCTGAAAGCAAACGTGGCTTAGTAGGCTAGTTGCAGATTAAGAAATATTAGACGGAAAATCATCTGTCTTGTTAGCTCAATGATGAGAGTAGTCGTCCGGCAAGCGGAATGTCCCGGTTTCAAACCCCGGATGGTTCTTTTTTCCTCTTGTATTTTAGAATCGTTAAAAATAAAAGATCTTACAAGTTCTTATATCCTCCTGGCAACAACTTACGTTGTTATCAGGATTCTATTGACAGTCTATCTGCAATTTGCCCTGAACTCGCGCATCATTAAATCGAACTGAGTGCAACAGTTTCGCTGTCAGATCGAGAAACTGGGTGCTAACGACAGGGTTATTCTCTGCTGGGTACCTGGTCACTATGACATACATGGTAATGAGGCAGCTGATGCTCTTCCCAGAAAGCTCTCCGCTGTGACTACCTGCTTAGCGAAAGAACCAATAGATCGCCTCCTAGAATCAGTGAAGAGGATTCTACACGTACAGGTATGTAAGCTTATAAATCGCAGATGAACAGAATTGACCACTTGCGCGATTTCACGACAGCTGTGGCCCGATGTTTATCCTAGGAGGACCGAATCTTTGCTGAGGAGAACTGTAATGATGCGCACAGCTTCATCGCAGTTATTACGGGGTTTGTCTCTTTGGTAAACATGCAGAGCGCATGCATGCTCTATACAATAACTTTTGCGGAAGCTGTATAGATGAGGAAGAGGTTGAGAGCATTCACCAGTTGCTGTGTGAATGCCCTAACCTTGCTACGCATAGGACGAATACGCTCGGCAGCTACTTCTTCGTCCAATTGGTGGAGCTGGCAGGCAAGGAGCTGAAGGACCTAGTAAAGTTCATTAACTCTTGTGACTTCTTTCAGGGCACCCCTTAAATCTGAGAAATCGTTCCTAGGTGTAATCATGGTCTAATGGAGCCTGATCGCAGTGGCTCGTGCGATGGCCGCCACTCTAACCTTAACTAACTAACCTAACATACGCAGCGTTTCAGTATGAGAGCGATGTCTATATTCCATTTCCTTAACAAAAACCAGTACGTTATCTGCTGTATTATGCCTATATAGAGTTTAGCAGATAAATTTGTAGACAAAGGAAGGGTTCATTTCACTAATTCTCAGCTCTTGTTAACGCCTTAAGCTTGATCTGCTTCAATTTCTCCCTTGTGTCGTCTGATGGCCCTCGAAAATGTTAACATTGAAAAATATTTAAAAAAAATCAACTATATGAAAAATTATAAAAATTAGTTATTTATATGATTACTATAATATAGTACGGAAATTTTCGAAGATTCTTTGGAAAGGAGAGCGTAAATTGCAGGCATCTCTTTCTTAACCATTGATTTTAATTGAAGCAGTGTCTTTGGCTGATATGTGTAAACACAATTTTATAAATATCCCCATAAAAATATATCTGCTGGAGTCAAATATGGACTCATCGGTATGAGGTCTTTTAGAAATCAGCTTTTCCGGAAACATTTCTTTAGCAACCGGAAGGAGACGGTGGAGGTGTGGCAAGTGGCTCCGTCTTACTAAAATTACGTGTTCCGATTTTAGCCATCAGAGCCCTGTAATTATGGTTCCAGAAACTTCCGTAATATTTTCAAATATTCATTAGAGTTAACTGTGATCGTACAGCCGCAGACGTCTTTAAAAAATAGGGTCCAGTGATTCCTCTAGCTGAAATCGCTGCCCATACAGGTGCCTTAATCAAATGCAGGGGCCTTTCATGTTTAACTTTTGGATTTTCTCTGCTTCAATATATGCAGTCTGCTTATTAACGTGCCCGTTAAGGTGAATGTGGACTTCATCCGAAAACAAGATATTCTCAAGGTTATTGAAAACAGCCAACATTGTTTTGGCATTCAACATGCATAAATTGAAGTCATTCGGCTTAAGTTCCTGCACAAACTGTATCTTGTATGCATGACATTTCAACGCAAAGTAAGTGCTGTGCACTCAGTGGTTTGAAATTTAAAGAAAACAGTTTTTTTAGCAGCAGTGAAAACGGCCAGCAAGTGACGAGAAAATAAGCAAACATTGTTTATTTGTTGGGTGGTTCATGCTTGATAATAAACCAAGAGGTAAATTCAATCCTGTAACATATTTGGTTGTGTTGCCACACGATGCGGCAATTGTGCTTGCCGCCAAGATTGGTCACTTTGTGTAGTCAGGGTCGGCTCACTGCGATTGTGTTCGTTAAAGATGGCCAAAACACGTCCAGCGAATAAAACACCAGTTCAAGGAATATGCTCGCCCAAAATAGCACAGAAAAATCTCTCTTCGGACAATGCATTTGAAGTGCGCCAATATAATGATGAGCTATTACATTTGACGGAAAAGCAATTCCGAATAGGTATTGTGCCATTCAAATTATTCTAAAAAGCAGAAAAATGCAGCAAATTCACCTTTTTATTTCAATCAATTAGTTTCTCCATGTTATTTTCAAACATTTCAACACATATTTCGTCGATTGACGAAACCTAGACAGCAGTGGCAGCCGAACTTGACAGCATTTCACTTTTTTTTAAATTCCTATATTTTTTCATTTTTCACCTAAAAAATATGCGATTTTAAGAAACAGTGTTTCTTTCTTCCAGAACTTTCCTAAGATGTGCTTGGATTGACAAAATTCTTCCTTAAGCGGAAGTTATGGGCAAAAGTCAAAAGGGTGGCCAGGGCGAACCCTAACGGCACTCCCCTATTTATCATGAATACCAGAACTTCAATGTAATCCTAACTAACATAAATAAGAACACAAAAATCAAGTTACATATATTTTTGCAAATTACAGCAGCAGCGCTGTACAAAATACTTTTCGCGGAATAATTCTGAGCAATGGATTAAGTTACTTTTATAATCCCAAGTGAATGTGATTATGATGTCAAAGTCAAATTTGTTTTCTCTGCGTAAGCGCTTTAAACAATTTTTTTTTACGAAAGTCTTTAGATAATTTTATGCAGAATTTCCTACCAACATAAACACAGCAAATTGTTCAGAATTTTAACTATGCGTTAATGGAAGCTAAGCCTATCTGATTTTCCGTAATATTTATTATAAAGTCAGTCTGGTTTTACTTAGAAAATTATTAAACATGTTAATGCTACCAAAATAACAAATATCTCCCAAATTAGAAGAGAAAAGATGAGCTCTTTTTTTTCGTAAATAATCAGAAATCTGAGATTGACTCGTCCTAATCCTTGCCATGCTTAAGTCTGCAAGTCACTGTTAACTTCTTGCTTAATCCTCAATGATTAACTTCTTATCCTTATTTTGTGAACTCGAAATTTGTTTTGGTCGCATCTCCATAGAAACGCAAAATCTGTTTCTCTAACCCTCCTAGGAAAATACCTTCGAGGGAGGCATAAGGAAGGCATTACCTAACTTCGAAGAATAGGAAAATCCCAGTGCTGGAATAATATTTTTCGATGGCGCGGCGGCGAGACGTAAATTTTCGACGGTGCTATATAGAGTTATTGCTGTAGTGACATGCAATCTTTTTGCGGTGAGCGTCACTTAATAAGTGTGACATTGCGTGATTTTTACTCAGATTGTCTGCATTATCCTTTAATTTGAAAGTCTCATCGGTCTGGAAAAAGACAAGGAGTGAATCGACCTAAACGTATTTGGGACACAAGTTAACCTTTAGTGGCACGTGATTTATGTATCGAGGTTGTTTACCTTGAACTAAAATCTCGCACTAGTTTCGCAGAAATGGTGATAGTGTTGACGTTCATAGTTTATAGTGGCTTCGTATCGGAATGTATAACATATATGACATAACTCCATACAATGATAGATACATTGTACTGTGGTAATGACAGGATATAATCATATACCTTCGAATCTTCGTTCAAATTTGGATAAGTTTTCGTGATGTAATTACTATCAAGATGCTTTTATGTACTATATACCTTATTTCATTTATTAAGTAGATATTTACACTTCCCGTTTATACGTATAATTGAGCATATACTGAAATGTTTAAAATCGATTAGGCGTTCTCCCGGTTCTCAGCCCCAATTTTACCACCCATCAGCCTTTACGCGTTATAGCGTTATTTATGAATGTACGTAGGCACTTATGTAAAATAGCTACAGGCCCAATGGGGTAATAGGAAAATTGTTTAATATTAAATGTGTTACAATCATATCCGAAATAATTTTGATCGATAACATCAACAAAAGGCTCAATAAAACACGCGTCGAGAAGTATGCCCTCCTACGAAATCCTGGACGTTTTAAGTCAATTTTTCTCAATGAAATGCAAGTGATTTTGTTTTGTGTTACTTTTCAGAACACTTTTTGTTATCGTGAATAAATCACTTAGGAATGGGATGCGAGAAACATGTAAAAAGGCAGCTAGATTTTGAAAGTTTTTGCGAAAGCTTACGGAAGTATAGCGTATAGTGGAAGAAGAAATAAGAGCAAAAGTGGGTGGTTGTGTGATAGGGTGCTATATATGTATGTAAGTAATCATCCTGCACGCCATAAAGTGGGTGAAGTGTAAAATTGAAGTAGGGTGGAGACGTTATTTTTGGAGCAATGTTAGTTAAGTGTAAATGTAAAGAAATGAGGTGATAAATTTTACCGTCAATGGAGTGTTATAAGCACAAATCGAAGGAGATGAAGCAGTCGGATGGTGGCGAGTGTAAACACAGAGATAACACCAGTAGACGCCTTTCCCAAGGTTGTACACGTTTAATGTATGCATGTCAGCAAGGAAACACAGGAGCCGTTGTTGAGGAGCTTAGAACAAAGGTAGAGTATGCAACTATCTGCAAAATGGCCTTATATACCCAAATTAAGTGCTACTCCAACAATTGCTCTATAGTACCTGACATTCCCAAGTGTCCCCTCTTTGGCCAGTGTGTCTGCCAGTTGAGCTTCTACCCAAATTACACTCTAAATGCTCTAAGTAGTAATTAATTGCTTGGTGGCACACAAACTTGTCATTTAATTAAGCGATTCCTATCCAGAATAATGTAATTTGGTTTGAATTAATTTCTAATGCCGAATGGTATAAGCAAAGGCAATGGTAGGAGCTCTCGAGATGAGGAATCCCTTTCGAAAACAGCACAAGTGAAGGGAAGACTGTAATATGTATGTACTATGCAAGAAAATTAAATTCCAGTAAGGAGTATGGAGGTAAGAAATCCTTTATTAAATTTCCTTTGTTTAACTTTCCCTCTCCATGGCATCATGCAAGGAGTATTTTGGGTGAGCCATACTAATTGGAGCTTATTTCATACAGATGCCAATCGTTCTATGCTATGAATTTGTGGGCTTTACGCTCATATCCCACGTTCTATACGCATTCCCGTGCAGTTTCTATTTGGCTTAGGTACGATTACATACTTTTACTTTTGTTATATGTAGGTATTGTACATAATATTCCCCCATTCAGTTTTGTTAATGCTGGGAAAAACAATAGGGCTTCGTTTGAACAAAATTTATGGTGTGTGGGTGTCAGAAGAGGTGATTAAATTTTTCTTTTATGTTCCCCCAAAACAAAGTCATGCGCCCATGGGAATATTATTGGACACTTGATTTAATTTCACACAAAATCGAGTGATGAAGCATTTTTTTACCATTAATATGATCCATAAAGCCCATCATAATACATAATTAATTTTAATATGTTGTTTGTCATAACGGGAAAACATTGGGAGGGAGAAATGAAGGTCGGCGAATTTATGTATAGTATAATGGAAAATAATTGCAAACTCAAAGTTGTATTCATATCATATTAAAAGTTATATAGATAATTTAAATGATTTACGCCCGTAATACCTGCATTTTTTGGGACTAGTTAACATTCTCAGATGGACAAAGTTATTGTAAAATTGAAACAATGAAAACAGTGCCCAATTAATATTTTTG
Organism: Dioctria linearis; assembly: GCA_963930735.1. NCBI lineage: Eukaryota > Metazoa > Arthropoda > Insecta > Diptera > Asilidae > Dioctria > Dioctria linearis. The sequence goes on from OZ005741.1 coordinate 237,404,358, forward strand.
AAAATATTAAATTGCTGCTACAACTCGGTGATATGAACTATGCGATTCATAGTTTTGCTTATGACCAGAGTGTTTAGATGTAATAAAAACGTATACACTCTCTGGATGGTACAATTAAGTTGATTAAGATGATAATGTTAATACAAATTTTTTCACTTTTAATAATTAGGAGACAGATCTTTTTCACGAAACTATAGGCGAGGTAAAAATAAGGCCCACAGAAGTACCATTTACGAGTATTTTTAATGGATATAGTTCAGGGTTAAGCTTGTCGCCTTTAATTTTGATAATTCTACCTTATTTCCAAAGAGTTCTTCGGGAGTTTTAGGAGTACTGTTTTACTATAAGGGTAAATGATGTATGTCGACCGATGATCACTATATTAAAGCATAATGTAGCACTACATCTGTTGTGGAAATATAGCACACAAAAGATAAGACTAAACCTAATGTAAACAGCTTTTCTCAATTTCCTCAGGGAAACTTAATTCACAGGAGACTCCTGAAAATTTCTTAAAATACAATTTGAAATGCATTGATTTAAAGAGGGAGCCACCTAAAGTAGGTTCCCCGAGAATATCGGGATCACAGCTGGATATGTAACGGTTTTAACAAACTGTTACTTATAACTCATTAAACATAATTTTTATCAAAGGAAGTCTGAATCTCCTGCACAAAGTAAAGGGCATAGGGAAGGTAATGGTAGGTACAAAAATAACATTCACGATAATCCTATTTAATCGCTCCCATTGTACGAAAAAAACCCAATATTATGTGAGCTCTACGATAGGATATCTCAGATATCAACAAAAATGATCATTACTTTAACTACTTTTATGGAAAGTCAATTTAAGCGGAATAATTATGAAACCAGCTAGCAACCTAGAAAAATAAAATCAGTTTTGTCAATAACATAAATGAATAACTCGTAAGCATAGCCACCTTCCTGCATTTATTTTTCGAACATTTTTCACTGGTCATAGGCTTGGAGTCGGCTATAATCCAGTTGGTAAAGTTAGTTGCGCCTCTAAAAATTAAAAAATTTCTAGCATCGCTGCAACACAAATTTAAACATGGCTCAACTAAGAATACAAGATTTTATCGTAACTAACAAATGTAGTTTTAAATCAAACAAATTTGTGACCTTCGATCTCTAAATCCCCCATATATCGGTTAGTCGAATCAGATTAAAAATGTTCCATCATATTGGCGCCGCCATCTTGAATTTCTCAGGCAACGCGATTATTATTATCTACGGTTTTATTTTCAGAGTTGTCCGATTTGTAACATTTTCGCACTTAGTAAAAAACTAAACTAAAGGGCATGTAAAAATTTTTATTTTTCTACATTAAAGATAATTCGAACAGTATGCAAATATATCTATAATGTACCTACCCGCAACTAAACGAGGTAGTCAGATATTCATAAGGAAAAGTGCCAACTTAGTTTTGGAGAAAATAATGAAAAAGTGCAAAAAAAAATCGCTTAAAAATGTCTTATTAACTTATGCTTTACCCCGAAAGTTTCCAAGATACAGTGGTAGACATTCGTATGAGCGCACTACATTTTTTTGAAATATTTCTTGAAATAAAAAATTCAATACTTTTAAAAGATTTGAATTCATATTTGGAATTTTTTTTCGATTTGTGTATTTTAAAAAACAAAATTCTAATTTATGTTTACACTTGTAATTTTTAAGTACAACAACAAATTAGTTCATATTTTTGGCACTTTTTTTATATAATACTTAGTGTGGCCTCCTTCACTTTAAATGACACTAAAAATTTGGTTCGGTGTTGAATTTGTTAGAATTTTTGACAATCGGGGCTAATTTCGGACCAGCACGCGCAATTGGCTGTTTTTAAGGCAGTTGCGCTATTAATATTATTATGGTTAGTCTCGAAGCATGAATGGATGCATTATCCTGCTGGAAAACTATATCTTCTTCGTCACAACACGACTGATAAAAACGTCTTCCAAGACATCTGGAAGTTCATTCAAGTAATTACGTAACAAATTGGAAGGTTTTCTTTACAAGAGAATGCACCCCAAACCATAACACTACCACCACCGATATTACGCAGCGATCTGACCGCGTTGTGTTTATTTCAAATTATGCCAGTAACTAGCAACTGTAGCAGTCTGGGACAGCCAAATTGATTTTTTTTATCAGGATAAATTACTTTTTCTCATTCAGATGTACTTTTTGGCGAATTCTAGTATCTTCTCTTGGTAAACGGCAGTTAATCGGGGCTTTCCTTTGTGATTCCTCCATGCCATATTTGGCGAAGTCTTTAAAACTCGTGCAATGTGACGAGGTGTTACATTAATCTCTAATTTGTCCTTAATGTTTTTTTTGCAGATATCCGATTTGTCGTTGCCTCTTGTCGAATTTTTCCTCTGTTACGCAAGGATAATCTTGTATCACCCATTGTTGGAGCCTTAACGCCATTTGCCCATTGCCTTTTATCAAGAAATTCCTGATTGCACATTCAGACCGACCAATTTTACTAGCAATTTGCAATATTGTAAAAACAACGCTCATACTTAATACTAAATGTGAACAATCTTTTAATGAAATTCCTTCATGTTATTTAAAACTAAATTAGCGAAAAAAACTTTAAATTTCGCGTTCAAAGCTCAATTATACCTCGATGCGCTCATAGCACAAAAATAAATAAATAATTTTTATTAATAATCAATAGCTCCACCTTTATTCGTCACGATGTTCAGAAGCCTTTTTGCCATTGATTCCACGAAGGATCTAAATATTCTGGCGTCAAGGTTAGACAAGCAGCTTCAACGGTTATCTTGATGGTATTAAATTTCTTGACATCTTTATAAACTGTTGGAACTAACCATCCCCCATCAGGATAGCCGAGAAGGTTTATATTGTACCCAGAGAACCATCTTTTGTGCAGCTTATTATGTGGATCGCAGCGTCATCCAGTGATAGATTAAATAGTCGGCAGAATAATTCGCAAGATACGGAAGGAGTTTTTTCCATACGATAGGAAGAAAAGACCGAATCTACGGTTCCATGATACTTTAAGGCATCCCATGCGATCAATAGCATGCCTCAAAAAAGTCATATTTGAAAATTCCCGGGATATCTCCGCAGATCCCCCTCAGGTCTTAATCGCGTTACCTATTCTTTAATTTTGATAAATTATCTATTTCCTAGCTCTTCCAACATACTATTTATGAGTCGTAAGCAAATCTTTCGTTTAAGGCAACATGGTTTTATACATTGAGGCTAGGTTTTACTAATTCGTTCAGTTTACAACCCACTACTCACCCTGTATGAAGGAATGCTTGCACTTAATTGGTCATACACATACTAGGTATTTGGATTTAAATGATCAAACGTGTATACAGTCATAGGTTTGGATAAAGCTCGCTGCACATTTACCGGTTCAGGGATAGGCAGACATCGACCGGCGCTGGCATTTTTCGTGGACATAAACGACATAAAACGGAAAGGAAATTTTCAATTAAGGCAGTTATAGCGCGAAAACTATAGAAAAGTTATTCCATGTTAAGTTCTCAACTAGACCAGCAACCGACAAATGTCGGTCTGGTTTCTAGCCACGGATAGTGATCGGCAATGAAGCTTCAGTTACGTGCCGGCATCTGCCGGTGCCGGTTGGTGTGAATTCGCTAACTTGTTTTCATATAAAAATATTTTGCCTGTCTGTACCGGTTCATGCTGTGCCGGTAAGTGTGCATCGATATTAAATTAAATTAACAATTAAATTCGAGGGAGCAGAAAATACAAGTTCTTACGAATGCTTTTTGTATAAAATATGCTGTATCTTCTGCGCTCTTCAACCAATGTTACCTGTTTATTTATCTCGCGATGAAAATACAATATTCAGCTCACACATTGATATTCGGATCACTCATATTCTTCTCTTTACTCAGGAGAAATGATTTGGCAAGATCAAAAAGCTTGAAAATTTACAATTGAGATCTATGTAGTAGGCGGTATCATATTTTCATGGAGAGGTTATCGAGTACCTGTTCAGTATAAAATATTTTCAGAAAACAATTGAACATTTCCAGCAGCGGCATGAGGAAACATTTAGTATTGTACTATTATACCTTATTAACCTCCAGTTAGTAATACAAGCACCTGGAATATTGCCAACGATTCGATAATGTGCCTCTTAAACTTCTACTTCACAATATGGGATGCTATTAGCGGCTTTTCGATTAATCTTCTAAATTTTATTATATCTTATTTAGCTGGCAGATAACTTGAAGTACTGTTTAGTCATGCCTTTTACGTTGAAATATATCCATCTGCTAGTAGTCAAAGCAAACAAATTTTTCCTTAGCAATTTTAACAAATTTACTGCGATTCTGGGTTTCATTGGATCATTTATGTATCCTGATAATGGTGAGGTGATATTCTACCCATTTGTCTTTTATTGAATATGCTAGTAATATGCTTTAGACACACAGCACTCTTAATGAAGAAATAACTAACGACTCATTAGTCTATAATGATTCATTATAAACTGCGGACACACAGCCATTTCTGTAATTAAGTCGTGCTGTCAAACTGGTTTTGATGAACTTATCACCTTAAAGAAGCAATATGAATCCAATTAACGCGATAAACTTTGTTTTCATTTATATTATTTTCGAATTTAACAACTAACAAATGAGAAAAACATTATATTTAAAAAAATATTAATAATATAATTTGTGATTTGCATTTCTTTGCATTTCTTCTTCTTATTTTTCAAATCGGCAGATGCACAGCGGAGCTCCAGATTTACATTATATGCCAAATCTAGCACATTTTTCCTTATTATAGCTATAATGAAGGAGGAAAACACTTCATAAGTGTACTTCATTATCATCTTATTTTCGAGCTATAATGACGTATACTATGTAACACACGGCATTTTAATGAATGGTTTGTACAAATGATTCATTAGTTCGTGTTGTGTGTCTAGAGTATTAGACAGAATAATTATCACATTCTTGTTGATAGAATTAAATTCATACAGCGCATTTTCATTTTAACAGCTGTTGAGATTTTACGAGGCTATTTATTTATAAACGCTACCTATCAAAAGAAAAATAATTTTTGACACAATTTTCGTATTTTAACTTTCAATTTTGTTTCTTATATTGTATTGACTTGTCTTATAAGCCTTAGTGAGTGTTACTACTATTGCATAATTTTTTTATTCTTTAATTTTCATATGATCCCATTTTTCCTTCTGCATTTTACATTTTTGATGTTATCGTTTCTTTGACGCGAATTTATACCTTATTCTTGCTATGTGAGATATTTATTCGTCAGTTACAAATAAATGAGATAAAGACTTAAATCGATTCTGGGATATCTCGTCTTATCATAGTTTTCGAGTCTAAGAATAATTGAAAATACTGCAAACGGTAAATTTCTGCTTATTATCTTCATTCACTTCCACTGAATTTTACGAACAAAACTGGGTTAAAAATGACCCGGAAAATAAATATTGCTAAATAACTTTCAAAATATAAGCTCGAGCTCTTTTTCCGTTTATGAATTCCTCAGTGTTGGGCTTCTTGTATAAAAGTTTCGTTTTTTTTATATCTTATATATTAACTCTAATTGTCACGTGAGATGTTGTGGGTCACAAATGACCCGATTTTGTTCGTTCACGTACAAAGAACACTTTCACACTTTCACTTCTAACCCAATAAAATGAAATATTACTAAAGTGAGGGTACTTTTATTTTTAATAGAAAGTCAAAAGTGAACCGGTCTTGGTCGTATATGTTTTTAAATTATTTCATGGTACAAAGGTTAAAAGGTACGAATTTTATCCATTCACTTATAGTGATCAGTTTTTGTGTTTAAGCTAGAAACCCCATTTGAGTATATTTTTATTGTTGTTTATTAATCCACTAACTTCCCGATGATAACAGCGAATTTACTAAAATGAAAAAAAGAGAATCTGAAAATACATCTCTTTACAGACGACCATCTAATATGCCATTTCTTGCCTTATAGTAAGTCGGTTTCTGTTGAGTGAAAATCTGTGTTTCTTATATAATTGATAATATCAAAAGTTTGATTTAACTTTCTAAATGAAAAATCCTATATGGAATAAATTCCTTAAATGGTATTTATTTATTATTGTAGACACCAATAATGCCTTGAAATCTCTTTCATATCAACATTCGTCTCACATCTATTTTTCTACTATTTCCTATAGAAGAAATTAACTCAGTAGTCTATGTGTAGACTGTTTTTGTTATAAATAATACCCAAGAGAAACATTCTGTTTCTCTTAATGGAATGATAAATTGCCACGATGTTTGAAAAACTTTGAAGATTTTTGGAAACATGAACCGTGCACTTCGATACTTAACTTTTTGCTCCATGAATACTCAGAATTTTTTTTGCGAAAGATATTTGAGAAAGTTTTCTATGAATTTTAGTTTTTGTGATACCAAAGCTCTCCAAAGAAAAAAAATCGCTTCAAAGGAACTAAATCTGTGGAAGTTACTTACTACATATACGTATAACTGTTTGTGCATACCTACATACATATACATATGGTGAAGTTCATAAGTATCGATGTGTTGTTTTATCTGCAAAATAAAGCCCTAATTTCCTTATCATTTCGATAAATCTCTTTGCTATATTTCATTTTCATGAATCTTTAAAGATATTAACCTTGTCAACCTCGGCAATTTACTAAATAAATATTCGCTTAGCTAAATATCGAATTTTAATTGAATTAAGAGACATTTCCTAATAAGTCCATGCAATTCAGATTTATATTGCATTAAATAAGATTAGCACAACATTTTTGCTGATTAGGACAAATTGCGGACGTCCTCTTCGAACTTCTTTGTGTGAAATTTTCTTTATCTTTAATGCGATTGTAAGTTGCGATGAAACGAGTAAAATAACGCACGCATATTATAATACTTCAGTGAATTTAGTGAGTAATTTTTAGTCGGTGGAATACATTAACCATTAGTGTCCGCCAGCACAACAAAGGCCTAAAACTCTATCCCTCTAAAAGCCAATGGATTGATATGGAGATGAAGGTAGTATTTATGTTTTTATTAAGGAAAATGTCGTTTATCATTGTATTGTTTGATATAAGGAGAAAATTCCTTATCTGCATCAGCTTTTTTATATATTGATTTTTTTTTATATTTTTCCATTTTATTTACTTGCTGCATTTACGTTTCCTTTTCCGGTATCTGGAAGGCGATTAAGTTGTATGACTCATTTTGTTATGCTCTGTATCTTGTTCCAATCTCAGGAGGCATACATACATGTAAAAATGTATCGTTCGAGAAAGTGAAAGCGTCGGAAAGGTAAACGTAATCTACTACAATACCTTGGAGTACGTGGTTTTTGCTTAGCCAATATGGACTTTAAGGTTTAAAGAAATTTCGGGTAAATTTTTTGAAAGATTGGGAGGTAATATTATATTCACGCTGTTTTGTAATTAATGAATCTTATATATAACTAAATTTGTAAAAGCCTTATGGGTCAGGCAGTCCCCGTTTGGACAACTTTGTTAGTATTACGCACTGAAAAGTATAGTATAATCGCCATCTTCATCATTAAGCTCAATACCTTTTCTCTTCAAAGTCTTTACAATATAAAATTAGTCAACTTCTGTTCTACAAGCGGTCAGGTATTCGTGCGAATTAGATAAATCGTTCGGGTTCCAAAAATAAAAAAAAACAATCCTTAGATTGATGTACCTTTATTTAATACTTTTAACACTTTTGTAACCGTGGTCAGCTTTTGCTAAACATTTTTCCGTCAAAACTTAAGTTAGACTAACTTAATTTTTCGTTCGTAATAATTATCTACATTTACATATTTGTCACGTACAAAATGAAATCTGATCGCCAAGAACGGCGAGGCAAGATAAAGTCGTAAGAAATATGTTGGGCAAAGCTGTAATTAGATCGCAATTATAATGTGGGAAATTAAATGATTTAAGTTTGAAATTATTTCAGTGTGTGTGGGAAAGTGGAATGCTTTAAACTTGTTCTGCTTTTGCTGATTCTACATATTTCTTAAGAATTTCTTGGAAATTAGTCTCTTCTATTTTGTTAGAATCAGACCATGATCTAACTCCTCCCACCTTTGATTTAGGATTCTCCTGAATCCTGTTTGTAACTTTAACATTAAGTTGTTTTCGTTTACAAAATAGATAAACTAATAGGATGCCCAATATGATGACTAATATCATTGAACCTAAACTGTAGCTTACAATTCTATGATATTTAAGCTCATGTATTTCCTTAATATTTTTCTCATGATTTAAAAAAATTCTGTCAAAAGTTAATTCATTATTATTATAAGTAAAGTTTTCACTTTTTGGAATTACAAATTTTTCCGTAAATATCCTTAACTTATTACTGAATTCTCTATTATTAATATTAATGGTACAATTGTTGAAATTTATAAAATAGCTTCCTTTAATTATTATGATTCTTTCGTCACAAGTACTTCTTAATTTACCTGATTTGATATTGTTAACAATAATTATGTTTTCTTCAACAAGTGATATTTCTTCCTCTTCTTTATTAATAAATTTACAATTTTTTAAATTAATACAATTCCTACTTTTGGTTAGTTCTTTTAATGTTTTTCCTTCGGAGTATGTGAGGGCCTGCTCGTTATTTCGTATTATATATTCAATATCAGAGTCTACTTGCCTATGTTGAGAATTTGCTATTGGTATAAGTAAGTTTTTATTGGTTAAAATAGTGTGAGTCGGAATTTTAATTGCGAAAATTATAGAATCATCTATATGTTTTGCAACGGCTAAACGAATATTAGATAGCTTGTTAAAATCAATATTATACGTATTTATTTCTTCGTCGGTTAGTATGTTTGGATGTAGAAGTCCTAATCGTGCTGAAGCTATATTATCTTGCAAGTGTTCAATTTGCTTCTCTATATAATCTAACTTAAACATTTGTTCTAGAAAAGCAGTTTCAGAAAGGATTTTCATTTCTGTAAGGTTAAGTTTGTTTAATCTGTCTAACATTTTTTTTCTGTCTGCTTCAATGATATTTTTAATTTGGATCAAGGTTCTGTTAAAATTATCATTAATTGATATTTGTTGATTTAAGTTCGTAATTAAGTTATGGTTATTTTGATCTATAACGGCTAAATGATTTTCAATGTCCAGCCCGTCTTCATTGTCCATTGTTCCAAAAATCCATTTGATCAAAGTTCCTCCTACATTTATAATTCCTCTCTTATGTCTGCATGGTATGAGAGTCTTTATTTTATTTTTTATCCTGGTTATCCTATTTCATGTTAAATCTCTATGATTACCTAAATCTAACATTTGTAATGCCGATTCTAAATTGTTAACTAAGTTTAATATTTCATTTGGATATGTTCTGTGAAGAATTATTTCAAATTTGTCGGCTATTTCCACAGTACTTACTTTTATTTCAGTATACCCTAATTCCGTTTCTATTCTCTCAATAGTCATTGTTTGATGAGTCAATATGGGTGACAGTAACAAGAGTATCCATAGTAGTATTGTCCTGGCCTTGATTGTTCTGGCCTGCAAATTTAAGTGGACGTTTTATATTTGTATCGTGAACATTGGTAAGATTATATTTCCTAAATTTAGGTTCTTCTTTATGCCTAAGTGCTTTATAATTTTTAATGAAACCGATTTTCCTGTTTTCTTCATAATCTTCTCTATTTTCATTTCTCTTATGGATAACAGCTGCTTTTGATTTTAATAACCTTTCACGAATGAGGTTGAAATCTACTTCTTTGTTTTGCACGGACAAGGGTGTAGTTTTAATTGTCGAGTGATAAGACCTATTATACATTTCTACTGCCTTAAGAATTTGCGTTCTGATTGGTAATTTTTCCTCTAAGTTTAATGCTCTAATTTTTTCAGTTAATGTATCGTTGAGTCTCTCAACGTCGGCGTTACCTTTGTGGCTATTGGGTTTGGTTGTATGGTATTCAATACCCTCCTTTTCGCAAAACTCTTTTATGTATTTTGAACCGAATTCATTGTCAAAGACTATTTTTTTCATTTTGCCCCTAATCGCTATAATTTGTCTTATTTTCTCCAGTATGGTCACATGACTTTTATCTTCGAGGTGTAGACTTATAGGGAGTTTCCGTAACCTCGAACTTCTTTTTTATGGGGTTCCTATCGTACTTCGCTCCTGTACAAATGTCGCAATTATTTATTATTTCGTGAATTGTAAAGCTTAAGTTGAGATGATAAATTTTAGTGTTGAGATCCTCATATGTTGCTACTATTCCACAGTGCCCTGACTCTTTCTTGTGAAAGATTGATATTTGTTTCCTTAATTCCTCATTATTGTCCAGATCTTTCGCGAAGTATTTGCATTTAATGAATTTTACAACATCTTTGTTAGGATATAATTCTATTAATTTTCTTTGGAATCTATCATATTCCTGATTACTCAATTGGGAATATATGCCTATTTTGCCTTTCTGTATGTATCGTCTAAAAATGTCTTTCTCCTGCTCTAAGTCGTTTTTGTCTACATATATTCTCCTATTACCAAATACTTCTTCCGATTCTCTCTCTTTATCTTCTACGAATATTATTTGTAATTTGAATCTATTAACTACAGTATCGAGTGCAAGTATGTAGTTACTAAGAATATCTTACTGTGAATGAGTAGTTTGTATTTCTACTGGCTCTGAAGTAATACTCAAATTTTCAGTATCAGTTTGATCTTCTGAATTCTCCTCCAAGTGATTAATACTCAAAACTTTCATATTTCTAGTTCTTTCAAGATTAGTGTTTGCACTTTCTTTAGTTTCTTTTATATATCCTTCCTTTTTAGGATTTTTTGTCTCGAATATATTAATTTCGTTTGTTTCTGTATTGATTCGGCTGAGAAAGTCGGCAACTTTATTTTCCTTTCCCTTAATGTATTCAATTTTCATATCATATTCACCCAACTGAATCAACCATCTTTGTAGACGGGGGTTGATATCTTTACCTGTATGTTTCAATTGTAACCATTTGATTGGCTGGTGATCTGTTTGCAGATCAAATTCTTTACGAAACAGATATGGTTGGAAGTACTTGGTTCCCCATACTATCGCTAATAATTCCTTGTCGATTGCTGGGTACCGCTTCTCATGGTCGTTGAGTGTTCTAGATGCATAGCAAATGGGGTGGCCTGCTTGTGTAAGAACGGCTCCAACTGCTAAGTTATTGGCATCTGTGATGAGCTTGAATCTTTTGTTGAAATCAGGATATCTTAGAATAGGGTGTTTGGTGATTATTTCTTTAAGTTTTTCAAAAGGCGTAATGTAACTAGGATCGTTTGGATTGACTTTCGCCTCTTTCTTTAAATATTTAACCATGGGACTTGCAATTTCTGCATAGTCTTTAACAAACTTTCTATAATACCCTGTTATACCCAAAAAACTATTTTATCAGTTTTTGAGTGGTTGGCAGTTTTAATTCTTGGATTACTCTTATCTTATTAGGATTTGGTTTAATTCCTTCTGACGTCAGTATATGACCTAAAAATTCTGTTTCTTTGCTCAGAAAGTTACATTTATCGATTTGAATTTTAAGGCGGGCTTGTCTTAGTTTGTCGAAAACTTTCTTTAAGTTTATTATGTGCTCTTCTAAGGACGTACTGAATATAAGGATGTCGTCCAAGTACACAACACATATTTTGTTTATATATTCCCATAGTACCGCATTCATCAACCTTTGAAAGGTTGATGTGGCGTTTTTCAAACCAAACGGCATTCTTAAATATTCGTAATGTCCGAATGGGGTTGAAAATGCCGTTTTCTTTCTATCACATTCTTTCATCAGAATCTGATGGAAACCCTTGGCCAAGTCCAAGGTAGTGAAGTACTGTGCCCTACCAAGTTTATTTAATATATTCTCGATATTAGGAATGGTGAATTTATCCTCTACAGTAACTTCATTTAGTTTCCTGTAATCGATAACAATTCTCCACTTTTTCTGACCTGAATTGTCCGTTTTTTTTTGGTACAACCCATAATGTATGCGGAGTTACTTTCCCTAATGGTCCCTTGTTCCAGCATTTCTTGTATTTGATGCTCTATTTCTTTCTCGTGAACTTGAGGGTATCTATATATTTTAGAATAAACTGGGTTTTCAGTAGAAGTAATTATCTCGTGTTTAATTTCATGTGTCGAGGTTAGTTCATCGCCCTCTTTAAAAAATAAATCTTCATTCCGTTTTAGTAATTTGATTATTTGGTCTATCTCTTCAACATTTAAGTCATCTAATTTTAATTTGCTTAAGAAACTATCCGTAATTCCTTCTAGCGTATATATTTCACTAATAATGAATGGATAATTATTTTCAAATAAAATTCAGTTATTATTTATTTCCATATTTTTTCTTTCCATGTCTATTTTGGCCTTAAAAAGGTACTAGGAAGTTTTGACCCATAATTGCATCATAACTTCTACCCTTTAAGTTAATTATTTTCTACGTTACAGTTCCAAGGAGTTTAAACTCTTTTGGTATTGGGGTTACTATCCTGCTTGTAATTTTATTGATACCGTTGATGGTAGAATAGTAAGCAGGTTCGCTTAAAGTATCTTCGGAGAATTCAGTGAGAATATTTGGTTTGATGACACTGGTAGCTGATCCAGTGTCAACAAGACATTTAACCTGTTGGTTACCTATCGTTATGATTATAATTGGAATTATTGGTTCCGAGGCTCGTATTGAAAATTTACATCTTGATCGCGATTTAAGTTACCAATTTCCATTGGCTCAGATATAGGATGATTCCTAGCCTGTTCAAAATTCTGTCTTTGCTGGAACGAATTATAATTTTGATTCCGAGTGCGATATTGGCCCGGATTGTTATAGTTAAATTGAGTTCTGTAATTATTACTATCACTTTTATGAGAGTTGTTATATTCATTGTGTCTACGATTGATATTCCTGTAATTAGGTAAATTATCACTATTAAAATTAGATATGTTCCTATTGAAACTATTTCCACTACCACTAGTCTTATCTTTATTTAATTTATTATTAGAAAAATTTTCGATCTTGTTAGTATTATAGTTTCTGGAAGAGAGTTGATTTTATTTTTTCTGCTCCGAAAATCTACTGCATCTTCATTATCCAATAGTTTTAATCTATCAAATTTATTGTACACTTCAATAATTGTTCAATTTTCAGGTATATTACCTCTTAAGAAATCATGGACCTTACTACTAACTATATCTACTAAATATCTATCGTTATTACTAGGGTGATATGTGGGGTGTCTTGCCTCATCAAACTCATATAATTCATTCAATTTAAAGTTTATTTCCCTAACGTTATCGAAAAGTTCTCTTAATGTACTCACTCTTAAAGATCGGCATTGATTCAGCAATTCTGCGTAATCCTGTCTTGGACGGAAATGTGGCTTAAGCTCCTGTTTCACTTCTGCCCATCTGTTTTGTGCATTTACTCCTAGACGTTGAATACATTTCTTTGCCTCACCTTGAACTTTATCATTGATGATGATGGCCATAGCATAGTCTCTCAACCCTGGTATATCCTGACAAAGTTGGAATGTCCGCTCTACTGAACTGATGAATTCTTGTACCGTATACTCATCTTTTCCATTGAAATTTCTCAATTTGTTCACATAGTTGAGAAATTGCTCCGTTGTTAAGGTGAAATGGTGTTGGCGATTTGCTTCCACTGGTTGCTGTACTGCGGCTGCAGCTAATTGTTCAACTCTAGCTTGGAGCGCCACGATCTGAGCTTCTTGTTGCTCGATGATGTTTCTGGCAATATCATTCTCCATCCTTCGATTTATATCAAAGATATTATGTCTGCTATTCCTCATAAAATGATAACAGTTGTTCTTTCCCCGTTGCCTTTATTTTAAAACCGTTCAGAAAAAAAAATTCTTTTCCGTTTCACAGTCACTAAATATTATAGAATATTTGGTTTCCACAATTTTTTTTTTTATGCACTTGGTAGATATGTGTAATTTTCACAATTAACTTGTATTTTGCTTTAGACACTTAATTACACAAATCCATAAATTTTTGATTAATTTAAATTTAATCACTTGATTCTTTATTTCACTGGATTGCCAATCTTTTGATAGCAATCCTACCGACTGCGCCAATTAGATAAATCGTTCAGGTTCCAAAAATAAAAAAAACAATCTTTAGATTGATGTACCTTTATTTAATACTTTTAACACTTTTGTAACCGTGGTCAGCTTTTGCTAAACATTTTTCCGTCAAAACTTAAGTTAGACTAACTTAATTTTTCGTTCGTAATAATTATCTACATTTACATATTTGTCACGTACAAAATGAAATCTGATCGCCAAGAACGGCGAGGCAAGATAAATTCGTAAGAAATATGTTGGGCAAAGCTGTAATTAGATCGTTATAATGTGGGAAATTAAATGATTTAAGTTTGAAATTATTTCAGTGTGGGAAAGTGGAATGCTTTAAACTTGTTCTGCTTTTGCTGATTCTACATATTTCTTAAGAATTTCTTGGAAATTAGTCTCTTCTATTTTGTTAGAATCAGACCATGATCTAACTTGCGCGCTGTCTGAACTGGGATGGTCCGTTCGATAATTCAAAAATTGATGAATCTCGAAAAATTTGATAAGTTTTGGGTAGCCATGCTGTCTATTTGAGCTGGAATAGGAAGGCGGGACAACTTTTTTTGAGCACCACTCGTTTCCAGTTTTTTGACAAGTGCACATTAGCAAAAGATAATGCGAGTCTTTTTATAAAGACTTAATTTGGCCTGACTTGATACTTTTGGATCAACAATATCTGTTTCTGCCGGAACCAGAAATAATTAAGATTTGAAGTAGTTTCCGTTTCTCTGCGTAGTTTTACCATCATGGACAAATAAAGTACTAATAAATAAAATGAGGTTAGTGTAATTTTTTCTCTAGTTGTACTTGTTGTTTCTATAAAAATATATTTGATTGTGAGTTTAATCAGTAATTTTGCAAGATATTTTTATTACAATATATATAAAAGTTAAACCCATTAACGCCCAGCGTTGCGCATATACATATGTAACAAAAATGTTCTCTACTACGAATTTAATTCTTTCTCCCAAATACACATTCGAGTTTCAGAGGATTGTAGAATAACTGCAAGATGTCAGCCCAATTTTTGCAAGTTTTGCAATAACTTGAAAATATTTTATTAGGCGTTGAGTGAATTGTGTTTTCGAATAAATGATAAGTTGATAAAACAATAGTTCTGTATTAATGCAAAAAAAAAATATCGTAAAAGTGTACCTTTCATGCACTTGAAGTAAGTTGGATGTTGCATACATATATGTTACACTGGGCGGCAGCAATGTAATTCGGTTTTTTCTTTTATTGTAATCTTAGAGGAATAACATTTCACGAAGCTATAGAAAGGATAACTGAGGAAGATACAGTTCAATTGAGGAATATTTTGATTGCTCCCCCCGATGCAGGAGTGATAACAGATGACGATTCTGGAGCTGAAGATGACTCAGGAACGGTTGACAATCTTCACAGGCGACAACTTTGCACAAACTCTGAAGTCATTTTGTGTTCAACAAATGTTGATAATGAAGACGTTTGTGAAGAGAAATTAAATAGTGTCCCAAATAAAAAAATAAAACGTACATTAAAGCTGTGGAAAACCAGGATTTGGAAACTATATCAACAACATTCCCTGACTTTTCATGCGATGACAGAACCGGTCTATCAATTGTAGAAATTGTGGAGAGATTTTTAGATAACGACGTTAAGGAATTTTTGGTAAAGGAAACATGGAACTATGCGTGTTTCAAGCAGGAACCTAATTTGAATGTCAGCCCAGAAGTAATTAGGGTTGTAATTGCAATTTTTATTTTATCTGGATATAACACAGTTCCTTCAAAGCGCTGTTACTGGGAAGATGCGCCAGATGTTCATAACGCGAATTAGTATGTCAAGCTATACGCCGTAACAGATTTTTAGATATATGTAGATTCCGTCACTGCACCGAAAATAATAGACCTAATTTGTCAAATAAAATGTTGAAGTTGCGGCCGCTTATAAACCTTATCAAAGGACTTTCAAGAATAATTTCCATCCCGAGGAGCACATGAATTACGATGAAAGCATAATTGCATACTAAGGACGTCACGATTGTAAGCAGTTCATACGAGGGAAGCCCATTCCTTTTGGGTTCAAAGCTTGGTGTCTGAACACGAGCAGTCCTTTATTAATCGACTTTGACTTGTATCAAGATAAGGATCCCAATTCGAACGATCAAAATGGAATATATTACGGGAAAGCTCCTGCACCGCTCGTAAAAATGTTAGATAATCTTGAAGAAAATATAAAAAGTGCCGTATCAGTTATACATGTATGATTTATTCACAGGAATCAAGCTGTTAACAGATTTAAAGTCTCGAAATTATGGGGCAACTGGGACCATGAGAGAAAACCATATTCCAAAAGATAGTAAGTTTCCAAATTCGAAAGAGTTAAAAAAGGAACCGAGGGCGACTTATCGTTTCAGGACAAAGAAAGACGAGGGCATTATAATATGCAAACGGATGGGTAACTCTGTAGTCACAGTTGCCTCAACATCATTTGGCATCTATCACAAATGTAGGAGGATATTCTAGAAAGCAAAAAAAAACGAATTGAAGTTGCTCGCTCTAATCTCAGTAAGAAATGGTGGTTTTCCATCTTTACCTGGTTACTAGATGCTGCGATCACCAATGCATGGGTTCTAGCAAGAAATTCAGGAAATAAAGTGAATCAAATAGATTTCAGGCGCTTTTTTCGTTCAAACATACTTGGTTCGCTATAAGCATGCACCGAAGTTGGGAAGTAGTCCCTTAAAAATGGGAGCTTTGGCAACCGAGAATGTAAGATGTGATGGAATAGGACATCTGGTGAAACATATTGACGACGGAAAGCGAAGAAGGTATGCAGGTAACCAGTGCAAGTCTATTTGTCGCATTATGTGATTAAATGGCAATGTAGGGCTCTGTATTGAGTGCTTTATCCCCTACCACACCACATAAATTTTATTTACATGTATTATTTGTTCTTTTGTTTTTTCCTTATATATAGTTTATAAATAAAGTTTTGTTTCAATAAGTGGATTGTTTAATGTTTAAATCAGCATAATACATATATCAAACAATTTTCAGACTGAAGAAAACCAAATTAATTTTTTTTATATGATTAACGCCCGACGTTGCATATATGCAACAGGTCAGATCTCAGCCAAAATTTAATAATTTTAAATTTTTTCATTAAATAATTACATTTTACTCCTAGAAGATGAAGACTTATAAAATTTTTGCAAGTCAGCCTCGAAAAGAAAAGTTTGGGCGTTAATGGATTAAATAAAATTTTACGAATTAAACGGTTTACGTATTTATAGTACTTTCAGAATGAGTATGGCATGAGTTTCAGGGTTTACCTTTTAAAAAAAAAAATAGAATAAAAAACATCGTGCTAATATTAACATCTACAAAAAAAAAGTAACCATCCCTTTTCCTACGAGCTGTCCAGTATGCCAGCATAGGCAACTGTTACGTTCTGAAGGAATATTTTGGTTGACGGTTAGATCCCAGAACCCTATACTCGTAGAAAAACGAGATTTTAATAACTACATACATATATATTAAAATTTGATGTCAGATTGAGTCTTTGCCCAACAAATATGGATTTTTAAATCGAATTGAAAGTGTTTTCTATCGATTCAATTGCATTTCGCTTTCTGAATCATATGTAAATGAAACGCAAATAAACAGATCGAGGGATCATAAAATCTAGTACATAGGTTAAGTTTCACATGATTTACATTTTTGAAAATTCCCATTTAATTTTTAAGCATTGATGTAAAATTAAAGTAGAAATTGCAAAACGATTTGCATCGATCTTTCAACTAAAATCGAAACAACCAAATTGCGAAAAATTCAAAACTTCGTAACCTGATTTTAAATAGTTCGATCCTCAATATGAAAATTAGAAAGAGGTAGTTATATAATACATGCTATTTGTAAAAAGTACTAAAAAGTTTGATTGAAACCAACTTTAGTAATATTTAATTTTGACGTTAATATCATCAGTCTTAGCCTTAGAGAAATTTTACAAAAATTATGTAGGGTCGAGACGAGAATACTGTTTCACCTGAAAACATATTTTAATTCAATATCGCAAGAATAAGTATTTTGATTTGTTTTTGCTGATAAATAAATTTAATTTATTCGAAGAAAAAAAAAACAACATAAAATAAAGTGATGCTACGAGATTTCTAAAAAAAAACATTAAATCTTCATAAAACAAGGATATGAATACATTTCCTTTTCACATATAAAATATTATTTTTCAGGTGGAAAACGGAAGCTTATCAGAGCCACTCTTGACGCCTTTCCTGATTTTTCAATTTGTTGCTTTGCCCACATTTCTGATAGATTCCTTTTTTTTTATCTGGATACATTAGAAACATGTTACTGTACAACATGCGTTTCTGCTATCTTCATGAAGGCGAACTGATGGTTCTAAGTTTTGCTCAGTTTTTATATTTGAAGGAAACTGTACTTTTCAGTTGATAAACGAGGTATAATTTCCAGGAAGTAAAGGTCCAACATAACAGATTGTTTTTCGCGGTGTTGTATAGTATGAAGTTATTTTGTCTTTTGTGTCATTCGTGGCATAAATTTAAGTTTGTTTTAATTTCTTTTAGATTTAATTGCAATTTTGCCATACCTCAACAATTTGAGGATGATTAGTCGTTGTTCTACAAAGTTGTTCACCGTTCTCTCTTAGACAAGTAGAGCTAACAATTTTTGACATTGCCTTTTTGTTTTTCATTCCTAAAACTCTCAATTTTTGGTGCATTTCCGGCGCTGGTTCTTAGTACGTATAGTTCTTACCGTTTTGAGCTCTTTTCTCTTTTTGTAAAAAGAATAAAAAGAATAAGACTAAATAAGATCAACATTTTTCTACGTACTTTCATTGTTGACATCAAGACTGGAACTAAAGTAGTGCAGAAATTGCCACCTGATTTTATATCTAAAATAATTCACATATTGCTTGACTTATGCAATAAACCGATTCCGAAGAATTTTTAATTTTTTTATGAATTTGTTGGTTTGAATCGACGAGCTCATACTAGCAGTATACCGTCGCCGGTTTGAATATAGCAATAATTGACTATATCTTGTTTTGGGTGTCGTGTTTTCATAAAGTTTTCACCATATCCGTTTGAGGAATTAACAATCTTGGTCGTCATAGATTCTTCAAAAATTATGTCAAACTACCCTCAGGGAGCTAATTAAATATGTAATTTTCCAAAAAAAAAGTATCCCTGGATGATGCTATAAATTGGTGAGAACTATCCAAAATTGTGATATTTGCATATCTGTCCGCAGTATGACTTAAGAGCTTTTTAGTACTTTAAGTTAGCGAGCCGTGTATACAATAATTTTATGAAAAAATGATTTGTTTGGAACTCCTTCGTAATGCCGCCATACAAAAGTTTGCATTACCTCTCCATAATAAGATACTGTAATAATTCTAGGTCTAAGCATCGAAATGGACGTAATTGGAAAGCTTCTCCCAGTTTATCATAAAAAATTGCTAAATTTACAAATTTGTCACGTACGCTGGGAAAATATATTGAATTTCAACTGTCCGGCGAACCATTGAGTATCGCCAAATTTGTTTTGATTAAATTAACTGAAATTTTAATATCTTTTATTCTGATGTTTATTGACTTTTTACTATGTATTAAAATAGTTTTTACTTTTGTGTTTTATCGTGTGATGATATACATGATCTGTAAATAAAATACCGACTCTGCTGGGAGCGCTGAAGAGGTGCTGCACTTATTAGGTAGGTACTCACTAAGCGACGTAGTTTAAAGAAATTAAGGTATCAAGTAAGCTATATTGCCGTGTATTTTCGTAAAGTCTGTGCTCTGTGTATATTTGATTATTAAAATGGTTTTTTGCATCTCTTTCTAGAACGGTTTGTGAGACAGTAAGAAATGATTACAACAAATTTCATAGGATTTTATGTTCTGAAGAACTTTCAGTACAATAAATACGTCTAGGACTGATCCTATTAAGCATGGCAACATCAAGAATCACTATCTGTCTCACTCACCATTCATGTAGTGACTCTCCGTCTCCCTCAAACTAGAATCTTAAAGTTACAGTCTTACGTCAAACTTTGGGTACACTAGACTCATTTTTAGTAGGTGAAAAGAAATTTTTCGAAACTGGGTTTCGTGAAGAAACAAATTTTTTTTGCGTAATCTAAGAAATATTGTAGCAAGTGTTATACCATTTTAGAATCCTTATTAAATGCGTCAACTTTTAAAGTTACTTGCCAAACTGGCGTAGTACATTTTTTTTTGTCATTACAGTTAGTTAAGTTGGGTGAAATATTAATTTTATATTCGTGGTTCGGCAATATGTGATATTTTCTTCCAAGCTGGAACAGTAGGCTTAAAATTTAAAGCAACAGGTTACGTAAGCACTATTCGGGATTACATGAGAAAAATAAAATTGAAAAAAGTAAAGATTTGTAGCAACAGGATCTAAAAAACCATCACAAGGTGTACATTTTGTCGGAAACCAAAGAAATGTTTATAATTTGAAAAATAAATAAGATATTTTTTTTTATATTTTACTGGTAACTGTTATGATTTGGTCTATTGCCCGATTGCGGCTTGACGTCGACTTACGGAGCACCCTGTATATGACCGATTCTAAAAATTGTAGGTTTGAGTCTCGTGTCGGACAAAGTAAAAAAAAAAAATAAACATATA
This sequence comes from Dioctria linearis, assembly GCA_963930735.1. Classification (NCBI taxonomy): domain Eukaryota; kingdom Metazoa; phylum Arthropoda; class Insecta; order Diptera; family Asilidae; genus Dioctria; species Dioctria linearis. Next base: position 237,425,175 of record OZ005741.1, read on the forward strand.
GTTAATACGAAGATGCCTTTGAAATTTAGTTTTGATTAAATGCAAATTTGGCTACCTAATGATTCGTTCAAAATAAACTTGAATTCACTTTCTCCATTATCTATTATACTGAATCAAAAATAAAATAAAATTTCAATTTACTTTTGCCGTATACTTTATATATATATATATATACCACCAACATAAAAATCAATTTAATGGTCATAATCAAACAAAATTAAAATTTTTATTTGCGACCGTTTACAATCGAAGAATATATTACTTGAAAATTAGTGGTAATATGCGCAGATATGAAAAATATATTTGCTAATAGATTTCATATACAAATTGTATATTATAACGCCGCGAAGAATACGAAAAAGACGATGGTTAATGCAAAATTTCCGACTGTTTCGTAAACTGTTTTTCCATTATAAGTTGCAGCCTAGAAAAATTAAGGAGTTACCTAATGTGCAAATCAAAAATCCGGGTCAAAACCATAGCTCAAATCTAAAAACTTACTTAACAAAATGGAAATATTTTCTATCTTACTTCTGTTTAAACTACCTTAAACCTCCCATACGACATAGAGTAGATATATAAATTCACCTATTTTTCGACATATTTAGATTCGCTCCGAGCACCGAGAGAAGAGTTACTCCCAAATTACGGCATCCTTAAGGTCTAATAGTCAGTAATCTGTTGTCAGCAAATTTTTTCCAATATTGGTGTGTTCCAGTGGGGCTCGAACCCAATACCTAAGAATCATCAGACAATTTGTTATCCATATAAAACACCACCATCGTGACGCCTTCTATATAACTCTTGAGAAAAAAAGTAAATGAGGTGGAAAATAATGGGTACATGATTATAATACATACATACATGCATACATATGTGTTGAAGAAGATATAATAGAAAATACCATTTAATTATTGTACATAAAAATAAGCAAAAGGATCGATAACACTCAGCATAATTAAGCCCAAATCCTTTTTATACACTTAGGTTCCTTTCTTTTAGGAATGGTTCGCCCGAATTTTTAAGGAGTACACATATTATTCGTTCTGCTGGCAGCGGAGAAAAGTTTTCTTACGTGTTTATATGCACGTATATACACATCCAGATCTTATATCCCCAAAAGGATAAATTATTGTATAGTTTTTGTATATACAAGGAAGAGAGTTTTCATCTCTTTTCTCCTTCGTTCAATGTTTTTCAGACTAAGAAAATGTCACTATTTCAGCTCTCAAACGAATTTTCCACTTGACATAATTTCCACAACATCCTTCGTCCACAAAGATAAGAATTGCTCTGACATTTCAAATCTTACCATAGTTGTTACGGTTGAAAGAATTCATCTATGTAAGTATTTTCTAGTTATTTTTAGTCATGAAATTCGTGTCTTCCTCTAAGAAGGACAGTTCGAAAAATGTTGGAAGGGAATTTTTAATTCGCCTGTTTTTTTTTTATATGGGCGTGATACTAGGAATAATTATTGTTAGATTTTTGTAAGAAAACTTTAGATAAGGAAATAATTTTCACGCATATGTGCGATGAATTAATCAAAAACAAAACTGCATCTTAGACAGAGAAGCTTAAGGCTACTTAAATGGAACTTTTTATATATCATCTTGAGGAGAATACAATTCCTCTCGCATATTAAACAGCATGAGGACAACGAAAACTTTCTCATCTGAAGTGTTTTGTTTCTCGATAAAGCGTACTGACCTGAAGCAATTTGCTTTGCTTGATAGGCTTTCGATGGGCGAATTGGAAAACTGGGGACAGAAAGATTGCTTCAGATAGAATCGATATTAAGTTATTAGTTAAATATTTTTGCACTGAATAACTGCATTTTTATAGTCTAAAATCTTGCTTACACATTCTTTACTTGAACTTCCTCGGTAAAAAGAAAATATCTGATAGTTTTCTTCTGAAGAGAGGAACTTGGAACATATTGTTACGAGCCTGGCCTTGGTTCGTTATTTAAAAAACAATGTTTGTGTCTCTACTTAATTGGTCATTTGACGCGAAGTATGTAGATGTCACTTGTCTTCTTTCTATTGCACGTAACAATATATGTTTTCCTCTGGCAAAATCATTGTCTAAAACTTTTCGTTATCTTTAATTTTGAGTAAATTGTTTTCTAATTATCAGGAGTATAAGTAGTCTTGCCAATTTAATATGGCTTCTCGAAGCAGTTAAAGGGGGGAAAGGGAGAAACAGTTTTTGAAACCGCACTAAATAATGGAATGAATGAATGAATATCACCATAAACTACTCAACTACAGCGACCTGTTTTAAACGATTCTCAAAAACTACGCTAAATACCGCGCTATGTGTAATCTGAGGGAAAGTGCAGACTCTGGCTATAACGCGTTCGAATTCTAACATGCTTTTTATTTTTAAATTAAAAAAATATTTAGAGAAAATTAATAAAAAAAACAGTTAAAAATAAAACAAAACAAAAAAACTTAAATATAAAAAGAAACAACCAAAAATTATATTATGAATTTAAGAGAGATTTCCGCTTATGAATTTTCGTAGATCGTTTGAAGTTTTCCCTGAGAATTTGTGTATATTCTTGTATGGGAAGAGCCTTCGTGCTTGGCATCTTTCATTCTGCTGCTTGAAATATTAAAAATAAAGTAGGAAGAGGATTCTACCAATCACCGAGTAGTGCTCCTCCTGGCATATATCTGTTGTTGATAATGGTAATAGTAATTACTATATTTAAATTTACAACGAATTTTCGTACCGATTGTATTTTCTATTCATATTATACAATATATTATGGCCGTATGGTAAAATATAATAATTTCAGTTTTACAAAATAAACAACTGGCAAAATTTGTATTTCAATTACAATTTTGTTAAATTTACTGCCATTTTACGTAGTATATAGCGTTATTACCATGGGAATTTTAAAGCACTTCGGAATGTTATCGATTGAACTTCCATACTGATGAGACCTCTGTCACCGCTGGGTCGAAAAAGCATTTTGTCTTTTTTTTGTAAAAATTAAATTAATGGCATTTAACTGTGGAAAACTGAAAATAGAGAAGTTATTTATAGTTTTATTTTCATTTAATAAAAATAAATATTCCGCAATATCATAAAATGCTTCAATAATTTCTTGAAGACGTTAAATCGAGGCCATTTTATATGTGCCTTCCCCTGTTGTGTCCAGAAATTGTTGCCCATTAGCACCATAGATTCCATCTAAAAAGTACACTCATCAGTCTACAAAATATTCATGAGACAGAGCTAATTACATGCAGTCTACGACAAAAATTCTTGCGTGGAAAGAAGGGCTCCCTTTGAAATACACGTATGCCTTAATTTTTTTTAAGCCTTTTCTATATTTAAATATATTTCTGATTGTAACATCGGTTTTTTTTCACAATTTCGATCATTTTCTCTATTGTATGCCTTGAATTGTATGCCTTGAATGAAAAGATTCATTTACCTTGAATGATTTTAACACTTTCACCTTTTTTTTTCTCTCTCAACTCAGTAAATTATATTTCTATGTTAATTGTTTTATTTTTATAATAGGGATTCCATTATTATATTAACCAATAATTTCAGCTGTTTTTTACACATACAGCTTTTCGATGGATTTTTGCTTCACTATTAAAACTCAGTTAGTTCCACAGAAACTAAACTAAAATTAGTTCAACCTTATTAACTGACTTAAAAGAGAGGACGATCTTATTTCGACTGATTTTTTTCTATGGATGTAACCTTATATCCCCGGTAGTTGGAAACCAATTTAGATAATTATTTTCTTATTTACAAAGTCATACTTTGAGGTGGTCGAATAAAAATTTAGTCAAGATCCGATGAAGACCTCCGGAACCCCCCAATGGAGGACAGCAAATCATCATACCCGGTCCGGAGTTACCCAGTGATTAAGAAAATATGCTAGCTTGTCAAGAAACAGCCTTTATCTTAAAAAGCACAGGGTATTCGGTTACCGTTAAGATCTAATTATATGAGGAGCCCAGCATCAGGGTCTTTCAAAGGAGTGCTCAACCAGCCCCAGTACTCGTCTCCACTTCGGAGTTATGACGATTTAAAATAAAAAAAATCGGATCTTTTTAGCTTATTTTTTACTTTTATTTTTTTGTTGTAATGTTATTAAAATTATTTTATAAAAACTGTAAACTGTGGACTTGTTACTTTAATTTAACCTATTCAGGTCATTAACAATTTATTCCGTTAGAAGAGAGCCATAACTCCGGTGATAAGAAGGGTGTGGGGATGGCTGGTTGAGCAGTCATTGGCAGGGCCATGACAATATGTTTTTAATGCTGACCGCACACTCTGTAATTTTTAATATGCAGGATATTTTGTGAAAGGCTGGAATATTTTCTTAATCAACCTGTAACTCTGAAACAGTTGAGATGGGTCTCCTGGCCATACAGTTTATTGTTTGAGTAGAAGATTACTACCACCCTCTTTCCTTTGAAACTCTCATCCGCAAACACCCTGTATATAGTATACCTCTGTGTTGCACGTTGAAGCGCTGTTGTCGATATAATATTTTTTACAAACAGAGTCAGGAACGTCTACGGTTACATTAATGGCTGCTTAAAAATGTTCTTCACTAGATAAGTTTCTCCGATTGTGATCCGCTTGTCGCATATCATCCAAACAATTTATTTTAGCTTCAGAAGATTGCTTTGAAGAACGCTCGTGTATCAAATTGAGACGATGAGCACGCCACTTCTATGTCTTGTTTGACAAACATTCGCGTATTATATTAAGACGATGAGTACGATTCTCTAGGTTTCCATTGCGCAGGATTCTATTTGTGTAAGCTTTCATTTGTACAAACCTACGTTTCCTTAGGTTATTACTTTCTCTTAGATTTTTCTTAAACGTTTTTTCCTAAACTTGTTTCAGTTAACCGGTGCTATTAGTAAGCCTACCCCTATTTTACAATATTACATAGGATGGTTAATTTAAAACCGACTTCAAGTATATAAACTACAGCTTTAAAAAGTTCTGTGGTCGATTATTGATAATAACTCCAAGCTAATTCTTCTGCACAATGTAATTATCACTTTTGGGTCACGAGTTTGGATCAAGCACTCAAATTGCTAAGAAAGCAACAATTAGTATTGTAGTGCACTGTTTTGCCATAAGAATGTGAATTAAAGCGACCCAAACAACAAATGCCGATCCAACTGTTGCCCCAATTCATGTCGGCGTAGAATCGTTGTATGATGTGTGGGTCAATTGTTCGAAGCATACGACGTTCGCAAGTTCGGTTGGATGGTTGGATGTGCATGCAGGCAGACTACATTTATGCATTTGAGATATGCGACCGTTGTATGGTGTAAGTGTTTTTTGTACAACCGTTGTTACAATTTTGTATTTATTTTAATTTTCATAACTTCTTGGAGTGGCCAAATAACGGAAAATAATCTCTTCTACAAGATGGCATTTCTCATTCAAGTATCCTGTTTTCATATAACATATATGTTTTAACCAACTCCAGTTAGCCTTTGAATTGTGCATCAGGATCATTAATTCTTGGCATATTCCTATAGTCAATAATTTCATTTTCTCTTAAATTTCTTATGAGAAATTTTTTCCTTTTTAAACCTAATTTTTTTACCACGTTCGTTGTTTCGTTTTATTTTTATTACTTGTAAAAGGCATTAACAGCCGTAAATAGAATGCTCACTTTCTTCTTTTAAACGACTGATGACACTCAGATGTACTAAGTATAAAAAGCTATATAAGACTAGTTAACGGAAGAAATCGGTCCAACAAATATATCGTGTCTGTATTCCCATACAACTGTTGGTCCAACGGTTGTACAACTATAGTTGTACCGACAGTTGTATCACTTGTGAACCGCTTAAGTCTTAAGTCTTCTTGATGCAAGTATGGCGATATTGTTATTCAAAACAACGTAATGACTTCCCAACCGGCACGAAGTGAATGCCAAGCCGTACGATCAGCGGTTGCGCAGTAGTGAAAAAACGATGTCAGTCCTAGCGCATCTGTCCGCGTTCAGGTAGCTCACTCCAACACGTTCGCCCCCTCGCGTCGTGTAATACTGTCCGGTGCAGCAGCACTGTATAAAGATGATTTTTAGCTCAGATTATAGTAAATCTTCTAACTGTCCAACCAATGCCGAACTGCCACTTCACCCCTCTCACGTTGTGTAACACTGCCCGGTACAGCAGCACTGTATAAAGATGATTTTTATCTCAGATTATAGTAAATCGGCTAACTGTCCAGCCAATGCCGAACTGCCCCTCTCACGTTGTGTAACACTGCCCTGTACAGCAGCAATGTATTAAGATGATTTTTAGCTAAGATTAAGTAAATCGTCTAGATTTCCAACCAATGCCGAACTGCCTCTCCACCCCTCTCACGTTTTGTAACACTGCCCGATAATGCAGCAATGCATGAAGATGAATTTTAGCTTAGATTATACTAAATCGTCTAGATTTCCAACCAATGCTGAACTGCCTCTCCACCCCTCTCACGGCGTGTAGCACTGTTAGATAAAGCAGCACTGTATGAAGTTGATTTTTAGCTTAGATTATAGTAAATCTTCTAAATTTCCCACCACTGCAGAGCCGTCACTCCACCCCTCTCACGTCGTGTGACACTGTTAGATAAAGCAGCACTGTATGAAGATTATTTTTAACTTAGATTATAGTAAATCGTCTAGATTTCCAACCAATGCCGAACTGCTATACCACCCCTCTCATGTCGTGTAACACTGCCCGGTACAGCAGCACTGTATAAAGATGATTTTTAGCTCAGACTAAAGTAAATCGTCTAGCTTTCCAACCAATGCCGAACTGCCACTTCACCCCTCTCACACTGTGTAACACTGCCCGGTAAAGCGCACTGTATAAAGATGATTTCCAGCTCAGATTATAGTAAATCGTCTAACTTTCCACCCAATGCCGAACTGCCTCTCCGCCCCTCTCACGTCGTGTAACACTGCCCGATAAAGCAGCACTGTATGACGATTATTTCTAGCTTAGATTATAGCTAATCGTGTAGATTTCCAATCAATGCCGAACCGCTATACCACCCCTCTCACGTCGTGTAACACTGCCCGGTACAGCAGCACAGTATAAAGATGAGTTTTAGTACAGATTATAGTAAATCGTCTAAATTTCCAAGCAATGCCCATCAGCCATTCCGCCCCTCTTATGGTGCTAGTTATACATTTCTCAAAAACATTTACTTGCAAGCTTTGTAAAACTCAGAACATTTCCTTTCATTTGATCCTACACATGTATCTGCCTATATGCAACCGTTTTTGTGGTAAACCTGTTTTTATGATGCCTAATTTCATTCATCAAAATTATGCATAATTTTATGCAATTTCTCGCAAAATGATGAAAATAAATTAAATTATGCATCATAAAACAAGTTTTTGTTCCTAACACTACAGTTTCATTTATAACCAACAATTCAATATCAAGATGTATATGCATCAATTACAAATGATAACTACTACTAACTATTGCCCCTACATTGCCTCATTATGCATTATACTTGATATGTAGGTATACTTACGTATTTTATTCTAATTCTTAGTTGCTGAGATCATGTGGAAAACCATTTACTATTCTCCTTCACCCTTGATTTGTAGCAATTTAAACAAAGATAAAGGCCTACCTACTTTTGTAACACGTTATTCCGTTTGCTCATCTCAACAGACCAACAAGAAAACCCCTTAAATTGCCTTAAAACAATCGTTATATCTGAATAGAAGTCTGGAAATGATGCAAATGAAGGAGTTTATGGGCCATTTTGTTTTTATTGAGCACAAATTTAGCGCTGTTCGCTAAAATTAACATCAAGCGCTATGGTCTCTTATATCATTGAATTTTCAACGATAACATCTTGCGTTTAAATTTGATTTATGTGTTTTTGTAAAATGTATGGCTATAGCTAGAGAAGAAAATATTTAAAAAATTGGTACGATGGTGATATATATCTACATAAACGGAGTTTGCAGGAAACGAAATTTAAGAGACAAAATGATCATCTTTAGGAACAACATAGACTCTAACAATGAAAGAGATTTTAATTCTAAGTGAAAGTTGGATGTGATTCGGAACATGTATCTAATTAATAAACTCGATGAATGCAATTAAAGGAGCTACCAAGAATGATCCGTTATGTTGTTATTTCTGTGCGATATCTTAAGAACTTGAGAACTATACAAAACACCTCAAAGTTTCGTTACATTAAATATCCGGAATTTTATTTGTATGGTTATTAAAATTATTAGCCAGGCTTACGTCTTCCGATAACATTTGTATTTTTTTTTAAAGTGCGGTTAGAGGTCTTGATTGCAATTTGGATCTGCTTTTGCTTAGGTCTTGTCCGGTGATGGATGTATGATGTTATTGCGTAAGGATTTGAGAGTCGCCCTTTCTTCAATGCAAAGAATTTAAATTAGAAAATATTTAAGTTGCCGCCAATGTCTTGCAAAAAATACATAGCAATAGGAAGACGACTGTATCCATGGCTGAATTCTATGTGCATCTCGGTTTTGTTAAGGGTTGCCACTGATATTCTGGAAGCGCTTGATAGAGATAACTTGGATATCCTTATCTTAATAAACTTCTCAAATGCTTTTAATAGCATTAATCACTGTAAATTATTGCAAAAATTGGCCATGCAATTTAGATTTTCCTCTCTCACTCTATCAGTCGTGAAAAGTTTTTTGTCGGATCGAACGCAGTAAGTGAAAAATAACAACCTTCTCGTCTCTGTCTCGTGGTGTACCACAAGGCTCTATCCTTGGACCATTTCTATTTAGTCTCTATATTAACGACTTACCATCACATCACGCAACGCCAACATACATATGTATGCAGACGATGTTAAAATTTTTCTGTGCTGCCCTGTTGGTCTATCCGAGGATTGTATCCTCAAAATCAACAATGATCTGGAGCGCATTCATAAATGGTCTTTTGTAAATGATCTTGCCTTGAATGCAAACAAATCAAATTATATGATACTCCACAGGCGAGGTTTGGATCCATTAAATTTTCCTCCAGTTCTCCTAAATAACTAATAATCCTCTGCCTCACTTGGAACGAGTTGGAAATCTTCGGATCATGCTCAACTCTCGCCTGACCTATTTCGAATATGTTAATAGCATCCTGGGTAAGGTTTAGGGTACACCTCGTAAACTTTGGTGCGCAGCGGATTTTCTTTCAATAGCTACCAAACTCAAAATAGTCAAAGCTTTAGTTGTTCCATTTTTTACTGATGGACATTTAGTCTTTCCAAGCCTGGATTCTGGCTGCTCGCGGAAGTTGGAGGTGGCATTTAACAAGTATATAAGATTCGTGTTTGGACTTTGGTTCTTCGACCATATATCCCATTACAGAAATTCAATACTTGGCTGTCCTCTTAAAACTTAACTACTGTACCAATCCCTTACCTATCTACATAGTCTTGTATACAGTAACAATCCCTTATACCTGGGCAGCAGTATAAGCCTTTTGCGTAGTTCTAGACATGTCCACACTCTAATCCCCCGTTAACTTACAGTCATGGGCCAAGGTTCTACTTTGTTCACATATCAAGTAAGTGGAATTCACTTCCAGTTGATGTACAATGCACAGTGTCTGTTGGCGCATTTAAGAGGTTCCTTTACTGACATTTGACTGATAGAAGCACGAACGCATCTAATAAACACACTATTTAAGTGAAATAATTAATTCAATAGATTATAAAAACTACGTGCAGAGTTAGTTAATTGTTAGTTATACTTCTTGATAGATTTTTTGTCATATTATTTTTGTATGTAGTCCATAATTAATGACATCAATGCCATACTTATTTTGTGGCTCAGTAGTTTCTTCCGAATAACATATGTTGTACATGTTAAAAAGATTTAGTAATCTTGATGTATAACAATTGAATTGAATTGAAAATTGAATCTCCCAAGTTTCCATACTTAAACCGAATGCATAACAGTTTCCTAAGAGTAAACAATAAGAGTATTCAAACCCACGCTGTAGTAAAATCCTTAGTTTATCTTATTTCCCTGGATTTTATTGATCATTGGAGCAATAATCTTGTGGAATAAATTAAGTTTTTCGGTTTACATTTTTCTGTTTTTGTTTTTAATGTGAAAGTGTCTTAAACCTGTCAAAAGTTAAAATGTATGAAAGTACTCAAGCGCAGCTACATAGTGTCGTTAAGGGTGTTGGTGATGCTGGTCGCGTTGCTTAACGTTGAAAATATTTCAAAATGAGACACCTTGACAGCTGGAGTTGAACACGGTACAGAGAAAACAACGAATTCTCATTACGAAAAACATTCCACCATTAGTGGACGAAATATCGTGTAATGTTTAGGAAAGCACGGTACAGAGAACTCAATACTCTCTCTCCTCTCTCTGTCTTTTCAATCGAAATATGCAAATATTAGTGAACGAAACCTCGTCACAGCCCATGTGTCAACAGTTAATGAGAATACCTTGTATTCTCTGTACTATGGAGTTGACGTAACTTATTTTTCCAGAACATTGAAATTGTGAGTGAAAATTGTAAGTTTTAAGTAGTGCTACAGTATTTAATAACTAGTTAATTTATTTATTTACGATTTAATGATTTTACTTAAAAATTTGTTAGAAAGTTTTAGAAATTGAGTGATACTTTAAAACAATGAGCGGTGAGAATTTTAAATATCTTTTAGAGAAAAACATAAATGAATTATTTTTAGGGTCGTATTCGACCCCGGTAGTAATAAAGTGTTAAGTTAAAAATAAAGCTATGCTTTGTGTTGACCTGTAGTCCTGTAGGTATAAATTATTTTTTTATTATTTTATATTATTATTTATTGTTAAGAAAGTGAGAAGAAAGGTAAAGGCTCAAGACAACACAATAAGCTTAGCTTTTTGTTTAAAACATATATTCGGTTTTTATTTTACCATTTACAATGTTAGCCGCTAGTTATAAGTTCTCTTAAATGTATCAAATTGAAGGTATTCAGAAATTATTATATTTTTTATAAAAAGTGAAGTAAAATAGATTTGCTGCGCAGTGAAGATTATGTTCGAAAAAATGCAGAAGATATACTGCAATTTTTCTGGGTCTTCGGCGGTTATGAAAGGGGCGGGTCGGTATAATTACTTCCCGAATTCTCCAATCCACTTGTTAATTCTCCGGTGTCTTGCAAGTAGAAAAGTAAGTGGAAAAATTATATTTTCTGCTTTTGTTGCGTTTTATGAAGGTATCTAGGATTTTCAAATTGAGTTATATATTCACTGCATATCCTGGCTATATTTAAAAAACATAATTATGGAAATCCATGCAATACTTACAGAGGAACATGGATTTTGTCTCTCAAGGTACCCGCTAAAAATTATAAATCACGCGAAAATGATCAATTTGGTCGTCTTCCACTACAGAAGAGAAGCTGTAAAATTTTTAATTATACACGGTAATGCTTGTGTGCAGGATGAAATCGCATCTTAATTGTGTCCCCTAATTAAATATGTAATTAATTTTTGAATCCGATATACGATTTTGGAGATAACTGTATAAGAAGTGTATCAGTCCATTTTAAGGTGAAAAAAGGCCGTTTTTGGGTACAAAAATTGACATATTTTCAGCTCATCATTGCGAAGAACTAGTAAGTTGTGAAAAATTACTTCCCATGACAAAAATCTTCACAACGGAGTACTAATGGATGCAAAACAAAGAACGGAAGAAATATATGCAAAATACAGGAACTGGGTGTATATGACCCTAGTGTAAAAAAATCGTTTTTCGGCCGTCAAAAGTCAGCTATCACGTTAAAACGATCAAAGACTAACTACACCACTCGATTACCCTCTCCTCCCTCTTTAATTTGGTACCAAACATGACGTAGTTTGGGCAACCCCCTATGTGGGGTGGTACGACCCCCAACCCACAAAACACCCTGCCCCTAAAATTGTTCACCTATATTTTTGCACTCTAAACCCTTAATCCATCAGGAAAAAACATCAATACTCTACAGCCCTCCCACACAGAGTTAGGCGCCCCTGAATATTGCGATAGCAAAATTTAAATTTACCGCCGAGGCTGCTCAAATCTGCAACTTACCGTTAATCGAAATAAAATATAGCCTATAATTCCCATGCATACTTAATTACCAAAGAGAATACTTATTTTTTTTATTGGGCTTACAGATCCTGAGCTTACCCCTGCGAATTATTACAGCTCCTAATATTGTCTTTTTTTTAATTTCCGTTAATCAGCCCCCATTTCTACCCCGCACTCTCCCCTCCACATTTCCTAAACCTATCTTGTTCGCCCTGAGCTCCCATTTTTTCTGATACCACATACATTCTCCTTCTTCTCTTCATTCTCTCGTTATCCCGGAAAAACTCGAGAAAACCTACCCTCCTACATCCCTTAAAAACTACCCCAACAAAAAGGAAATTTAAATTTATTTCGACAGTGGAAGGTAATAGGCTGATGTACCTCACATATGAAAAAAAGTCCAACCCTCTACAACAAAAACTGATACCCTTAATCTTCCCAGGCGATTCGCACTTTGTCACATTTCTTACGATTTCCCTAATTCTCCAACCATGTTAGTGAATTGGGAATGGAGAATTAGGGAATTAACAATTCTAAGAAAACGAAATTCTCATCTCCGATATTTCCCAAATTCTCCGTGTTACAGAATCCGGCCCCTGAAGTGTTGAAGAAGTCGATCAAATGTATACAAAACTGCTATTGTAAAAACATTTGCTTTCGGCATGCTCTAAGACATGTTATGGTTCGTTTCACAATCTCTGCTCTGATATGGCATCTGACATCTAGTTCTTGTTCCATATATGGTCGTACTGATGAGTATACATCGAGTTTCTGCTCATACAGAAAGATTTTTATTTCTTTTTTAAAAATATTGTTATTCTATTGCGAGCAGATAATAAAATCATATCAAAATAAAAATAATAAAAGTAATTAAATTAATAGCATTTCATTAGTATGATCAATTAGTTGAACTTTCCAATTTCATTGGATATTTTAACAAATTGAATTATTTGATTTCTAATATCTTCGAACTAATGTTTCAGTTGTTTAAAATAACGGATTTGCAACATCAACCAAGCGATTAGTTAATTTCAGGAATTGAATTTGTTCAAACAGCAATATATTATTTAGTCGATTGTTCTAATAGTTGCTTCTAAAAACTAAAATAAACAACGACTTTTTATCTCATATTTATATTTTTTTTAGTTAATTCAAGAAAAAGATAAGTTGAAAAAACAAAAGATTCTCGGATACATAATTCCGAAATTTTATAAAAGCTAACTAAACAAATAGTTGAATTCGCAAATGTTCTGACTAAACAAGATTAACAAATGTCAATAATAAGTTTTCTTAACGAATTTGATTCGTAAGCTGAAAATCAACTGATATTAGTTGTTGATGAGACATTGGCGTAAAGCAACTAATCTTTTCTTTTTCCAGCGTACATACTCATCACCAGATTAATGCTTGACACTTAATTAAATTGGCTTGTTATTTCACTGAGGATCAGGATTGGGATATTCTTGTTTTAGTCGATATACGAAACAAGTCTTCATTCCAGTCGATGCCCAGAATAAAGTGTGGTTAGTAATTATTTCTGCAGTCGATACCCACAGTAAGAGATTTTATTTTAACCGATACCCGAAGTAAAGTCAGTATTTGTTAATAGGAAATATGGTAATGGGATTAGAATAACCACGTGTACCATTATGCTGCCAAACTGAAAAAGAGATTGAGACAATTGCAATTTAAGTAACCGATGATTTTCGTACGCCACCAAAGAATTGTTTTCAATGGCGCATGGTAACAATAACTTGGTAGAGCAATAATAACATGCCATAGGAACTGTCCTTCAATATTTGTTGTTTGAAGTGTTCCCGTTTTATATAAATTCCCTTCTAGATAATTACAAAGTTCTCCAGTATTCCATTTCTTTCTAAATTTAGAGTAAATGATAAATTTTAAATAATTTAAGAATATCAAAAATCTTTTAGCTTTAAAGTAATAATTATGTGTGAATGTAAATGTACTGTTTGTGTATAGTTTTCGCTGGCTGGTTCGGGTCACAAAACTATGTTCCAATTTAAGACACGGGTACATTTGTTCTTTATGTTGGTATACTTGTGTTGACATCCAAATTTTATGTTGATTTTGTAAATATCAAGATTCCTACGAATCAAAACGTAAACAAAATTGTAAAGATCAAAATTCTCTCTAAATTATGCATACATAGTCAAAAACCAGAAAAGGAAATTTTCTACTCAAAAGTAGTGATGAAAAATTTGCTAACGTTAGAGTAAAAATGAAAAAAAAAGAAAACGATAGATCTTGGATAGACCTGGAAGCGACATGTATCGCCATAATCACACGTGCTCTTCAAGAACTTAATATCATCGACTTGCGAGTTGATTAATAAAATGAAAAACAAAGATCTAAGATAGCTATACTATGGCACTCCAGGAATCCAGACAACGGTGATCCTTCCTAAGTTTTAGATAAATCAGATTACCAATATAAGAGTAGGGCAGCAAATTTTCAAAGTGGAGTTCGCTAGCATCTCTTCATTTGCGAAATATGTTTGATACATTATATTACTAGGCTCAACTTTTTTTTTAATTGTCATTAAAACGAATACTGCTACTATCGACATTTACACGGTCCACAATATTAATGAACAATTTCATATTTAATTAATCAGGTGTACTTTTTTATGATTCCAGTAATTCGTGACGACACCTTGTTATATAAATTTTGAAATAGCTAAAAGCGAAATTATTCCCTACTTTATACATATGTATGTATATTATTATACATGAATTTGTCATAATTGTGCAAAATTCGCAATTTCCGTATGTAGCTTTTAGGAATCGATAAATTTCCAGGCTGCAGAAAAATCGGGAAAAAGTAGCTGATTAATACATGTAGAGAATTGGCTGCTTAATATGTTTCTATTTGAATGAATAAAAAACGCCTTACCCTAATGTTAATTAAAGAAAAAAATGAGAATATAATTAATTTAGAACGGCTGGTCTGACATGGAGGAGTGGACTCGAAATTGAGAAAAACACATTTCGTTTGTCCTCTTTTAACATCATTCAATATCCCACAAATTAGCCATCCTGATGATATCGTTGGCCCTGCGAAATTATGTTAATTTCAAGTCATGCGTTCGGTTATAGTTTTTTCTATATTTTTATTTTTGTTTACATATCCGTGGGTGCTACTTAATTTTTAGAGTTCAAATGCTGTAATTCCTAAATCCTTGATTTTATTATCATTTTTGTCTTGATCATCGGTGTCTTTATTATTGGAGTTGTTAATATTGTAAGGTCGTCTGGAACATAATTATTGTCATTATTGGTAAGGTATTCAATTTAGTCTTCACTGTCTCGTTTAAATACTTAAAGTAAATTATGTGCTTAAGTTAAAGCAAAATTGAATCATTGACAGACAAACTGTGCTGAGATCTTTTTTTGGTAACTAAGGATAGATTTATATCGCGAGGAACAACGAAAGAGAATTTTTCAACAAAATACCACTTTATTTAAATATAAGAGAAAAGTCCTTAAACATTTTCATTACAATATAGAACTCAAACTTTCGCTATCGAATTCATTGACCGGACCACTGTATTACCTATACCTAAATATACACCAGGTTTCACTTAATTTTTATTCCCTAGATGAAATATATAGGATATACTAAGTTTGTCATTCCGTTTGTAACACCTCGAAATAATGTTGGTAGGGCAAAATGGATTGGACACCCACGCATAATATTAAAAGTTATTTTGATTTTTGCATGTCCGTCCGTCTGTGCGCACGATAACTCGAGAACGCGTATACTTAGAGAGCTGGAATTTTGTACATGGACTTTAAAAAAAAAAGTAAAATTAAGTTCGAAAATGAGATAAATCGGGCAACTCCTTCGTGAAGTTGCCATACAAAACTTTCGTTTTCCACTATATATTTTAACACTGCCTGCGATCTCATCGATATAGAAAGCTGAAATTTGGTACATGGTGTTTTCATTGTACTAGCAAAAAAAATTTCAAAAATGGACTAAATCGGGAAACTACTTCTTGGTGTTGCCATACAAAAATTTAGGTTTTTTACGCATACTGTGAAAACGATCAGTCCAAGATATTTTTATTGTACTAAAAACTTCTTCAGAATACGAAATTCTATAAAATTGGTTGTAATAATTTTTTCTGTTCGACAAACCGTTCTAGAAATATATGCGAAAAACCACTTCAAAAATCAAACTTGCATAGATTGGTGACCACACCAAACGTATCATAAGAATTGTTCTTAGACCAATTCCAGCTTTTTTACTTGTTAAAATAAACAAAGCCGCCATCACAGGTCGTGAACAAATTTACAATTGTTTCACATCTGGCCGGGATGTTAATCTTATTGACTTTGTGAGCACGTGCTGAGATTTCTTTGGGACCACTTACATTCGCCGCTTTCATGTTATTAAATTGTTCAGCAGATATTCTGATGGGATCACTATACTTAATGCATAACTCTAATTTACTTGTAAAATAGTATATCCTAGCGATATATTTACTCAAGAAATCGTTCCCAAGTAGGCCGTCATATTTTAAATTGGAACTTTCAGGTACAAAATGATATAAATGTTTAATGTTGTATTTATTGGTTCTGACAGTTAATTCGAAAGTATCAGGGACCTGGCCAATATTTGGAACAGATTCTCCTGATAAAGTCGAAATCAACTTTAAATATGGGCACGGTCTTTTAAGGGCACATTATCTGATTTAACTGAACTGATTTCGACGCCTGGACCTATAAAGAAGGGTTTTTGGAAAGAAAAAATGGCAAAAACACACTCAATGAATTTTCAAACTTTTTTAACATTATAAATACATTAAAGGTATTTTATTATCATAAGTTTTTCAACTCGCTGTTTATATCAGCTGCTACCTGGTACATTTGATCGCGGAATGGTGTACCTATTCTCAGAACACACGGTCTTTCGTTTCCCTTATACTGAGACTCACTTTGATTTTCAACTTGATTGGTTTGATTTTCATTAAAGTCATCATTATGACCATATGGAGCGTAGTGAAATTTCGACGTATGGGTTGACATATTACACTATGGCAACGTACCTGTGTTTAAAACTTCACTAGCTCTATACGAGTTGTGTTGAGAATTTTGATTAGATCGTCACTTAGATTTGGCTACATTATTTCACCCCATTCTTACATAACAATTATTAATAGTATGGCTGGATTTCCTACAATAACTACAAACGATATGTTGAACCTCTCTTTTTAACTGTGCCGGTTTGAAATTTAGCAAACTTCTATTGTGAAAAGAATTATCCTTAAAATTACCTATCCGGCCAAAGCTTTGACAGCTCGGGGAGGAGGCCTTGAGATACCTCGATTAAATTGTGTTGTTTGGGGAGTCCATTTTAACATATTAGAATAGTCTATAGCAAATTCTATAGCCTTTCGCAAACTATTTTTTCCTAGAGCTTTTACCAGTAACCTAACCCGCTCATTTCTTGGGCCGTCTTCGAAAGTTTATGTCGCCAGCTTCTGTCTACTAGACTAGATAATAGCTTGGACACCTTTTTTCCGAAATCTCAAACATTTTCCAGCAAAATTTGCCTTGCGGCTAACAGTTCGTTTTGGGCGACTGAACGTGATTTTACTTGGAAAAATTCACCCATATATTTGATACATAGGCGGCACCATTTAATCGAGTTCTTACTATATGAAGATACTACTCATTATCCTGAACCGAAACACTTGAAGTAAACAATAAGTTACAATAAACCAAAAACTTATGCAATTCTCTGGACTCACCATTTTGCTCCGGTATCATACACCTGACATCAGAAAGGCTGATTGAATTGATTTCGTCTTCGTCTGGCATGGTGAATGATTCCGAATGGAAAGGAAAGCCCTCAAGTACACAAACCAGTTTGGAGCGATGTCGGGAAAGAATTTTTACGCGTTAAGATATAATTTTTAGACAATCTTAGAACTTTGAAGAAATTATTGAATTTCACTGATAAAAGCTCACATTGGATTCAAAAACTTCACTTTGGAAGCAAAAACTTCACTTTGGAATCAATTATTAAAATTAATTTTATTACAGTAATATTACTAAATAAGCAAAGCGGTAGGTTGAGAGCAACATAAAACATTATTTAAATCAGAGATGTTGCACGTCTATATAGGTACATACATTTCATGTCCGCTATTTGGTCTAATGCGAAATTCTAATTTAATTTACAATTGAATTTATACGTCTTATTAGTACCTACGTAAATTTCTAGAATTACTTTTACTATGCCTTATACGATTATACAGCCATTCATATAGTCGACAGGATTATTTGATATTTCTCTACTATCAATCGCTTAATGATTTTATTGTTTATCTTGATAATTTCGTAACTCTTAAGAAAGACTACATATATAAATTCATTTTGGTTTAGATCACAAATAAGATTTTAAACCATGTAAAATACCAAAAGAAGTCATCTTCTCCAGAGATAGAAATTGAAAATTTGGGAATTTATTCAAAACCAAGTTTAAAGTACGAATTATCTACAAGCAATTTTTATATGATTTGAAATTTCATGATTTATTGTGTGCTAGAATCATATCCTAAACTCCCAATGCATGCAAGCAATATAAGAAAATTCCATAGAGATCTACACAAAATTTTAACCGGAACTAGCTGCTCCAGTTCCTGCCATACCATGAACCGCTTTGCAATCGAAATTATTTGTTGGAACTTTCTAATCCTTGTTAAATTGTGTCATAGTTACATATATTCAAATGATCTTCAATTTAAGCTAAAAAATTGTTTTCATTGTACCGAATAATTAGAATTTAATATATAATGTAGTAATATACAGGGTGTCCCAGAAATCAACGTCAAGCCGGAATCGGGTGATAGACCAAATCATAACAGTTACCAGAAAAATATAAAAAAATCTAAGTCATGTATTTTTCAAATTATAGACATTTGTTTTGTTTTCGAGAAAATGTACACCCTGTGATGGTTTTTTAGCTCCTGTTGCTACAAATCTTTACTTTTTTTCAATTTTATTTTTCCTATGTAATCCCGAATAGTGCTTATGTAACCTGTTGTTTTCAATTCTAATCCAACTGCTCCAGCTTGGAAGAATATAAAATTAATAATTCGTTGAAATTTAACTGACTGTAATGAAAAAAAAATGTACTACGCCAGTTTGGAATTAGCTTTAAAAGTTGACGCATTTAATATGGATTCTAAAATGGTATAACACTTGCTACAATATTTCTTAGATTACGGGAAAAAAAAATTTTTCTTCAAGAAACCCAGTTTCGAAAAATGATTCTAGTGTACCCAAAGCTTGCCGTAAGACCGTAACCTTAAGATTTTAGTCTGAGTGAGATGGAGAGTCATTGCATGAAGTGTGATTGAGACAGATAGTGAAGCTTTAAAGTGGAGATCCTAGCTTTTTTTTGAATTTAGGACAAATTTTCCTTAAGTGTAGAATTAAACACCAATTATTTAGATGCTTAGATCTATTACTTGCAAAAGATGTGCAAACTGCCTTCTTTCAGCTGTAATACAAGTTCGACATCTTCTTAAAAAGGATCGGATTATCTGACGGGCAAATCTTCCGTTGTTGACATATTCAACTGCTTCCGTAATTCTGGAGCTCATGTTTTTGTAAGACTCGGTGAGCTATACTTTTAGATACTCCTGTGCTTTCCTGGATTGCACGTACCGAAATACTTGGGCTTTCTTCAACTGCTTGAAGTACTACGTCGTCGTAAGGTAAGGAACTCTTCATGGTGAAGTACTTGGTTTGGAAGTCGGCCCTCTGTGGAGAGAAGACGGTGCATATTTGTAAAAACTTGATGATTTGACTTGCTAGCATCACTATCTGCCTCAGTCAGACTTCATGTAATGACTCTCCGTCTCACTCAAACTAGAATCTTAAAGTTACGGTCTTACGGCAAGCTTTGAGTACACTAGAATCATTTTTAGTAGGTGAAGAGAAATTTTTCGAAACTGAGTTTCTTGAAGAAATTTTTTTTTTCCGTAATCTAAGAAATATTGTAGCAAGTGTTATAGCATTTTAGAATCCTTATTAAATGCGAAGCTTTTAAAGTTGCTTGCCAAACTAGGGTAGTACATTTTTTTTTTCATTACAGTCAGTTAAAATTGGGTGAAATATTAATTTTCTATTCTTGGTTCGACAAAATGTGATATTTTCTTTCAAGCTGGAGCAGTTGGCTTAGAATTTAAAGCAATAAGTCGCATAACCACTATCTGGGATTACATAAGAAAAATAAAATTGAAAGAAAGTAAAGATTTGTAGCAACAGGAGCTAAAAAGCCATCACAGGATGTACATTTTCTCGAAATCAAAAGAAATGTCTATAATTTGAAAATACATGACCTAGTTTTTTTTTTATATTTTTCTGGTAACTGTTATGATTTGGTCTATCATCCGATTCCGGCATGACGTTGATTTCTGGGACACCCTGTATAAAATAATAGAATAAAATAATTAGAAATATTTTTAATTTACAATTATTGAGACTTACTGAGACTTATGAAGACAAAGCAAAATTTTCCGTCATAAGCAAAAAAAAATTCTTCGTGATATACACAGTCGAAGTCGTCTCTGGTTTAGTGTTGTTGTGTTGTTTTTGTTATTTGTATTGTGATTTGATAAGCTCCTGTTGGGCTATAGGGGCCCTCGTCTGTCAAATACTCCCTAGACCCCGTGTTGTATATTTTGCATGTTTTCATCAACAATTTTGCGTCATTTTTTTGCCGTTGCTTCTGGTCATTATGACGTTATTCCTTTGAATATTTTAACCTTTTTTTTTACACTTGATCTCTATTTTATTATTTTCACTTTAATAGCCGCGTGGTTGGTAATTATTATTTTCATTTAACACAATTTGGCTGAAGCTTTTTTTTCTTTTTAATACTTTGGGCATGGCAGGTCCTACCAACTTTATTAATATATCCCACCGTTGCCACCATTTTTGTTATATCGCGAGGAACAACGAAAGGGAATTATTCAACAAAACACCGCTTTACTTCAATATAAGAGAAAAAGATTTTAATTAGTTTATTATTATAAAACCACTTTCAAAAAAATAAGGTAGAATTAATTAATACTGAAAATTTTGGTTAAATTAAAATACTAGCAAACTATGATGAAATCCCTTTTTGGACATTTTGAAGTTTGCGCGCCCCGAACTTTTTTATTAGACTTCCTCGCATCTTGTCTTCACAAAGAGAAGATAGCGGGAAAAAGTATAAAAATCATCATTGAGAAATATGTATGGAAGTACAATGGTTTATTTATTTTATTTATTTATGTTACATTTCCATTTTTCATTATTTTTAATTATTGATTTGTTGGGGATCACCCGATTAAAAACTTTTATACAATATTCTCGCTTGGGGCAAAGTGAATTCAATGCATCTAAGACCCAAAGCTGTCTCATCTCATTAAAACAAGACCATCACTTAACCACTCCCGTTTCGTTTGATGGAGCATTAATTTCTGATTCACCGTCACTAAGTAAGAATTCTTGGCATTAATATTTCCAGTAAGTTAAGCTGGACAGATCACCTCTTCTCGGTTGCCAAAGAAGCATCAAAATGTCTTGGTTTTTTGAAAAGGTGTAAGAAATATTTCAGCCCATCAAATATAGCGCTCCTCTACAAGTCCTACATCAGACCTAGAATGGAATACAATTCCCATATCTGGGCCGGGGCTGGTCGCACAGCCTTAGCTTCATTGGATATTGTCCAAAAGAGAGCCTGCAAGCTCATTGGCGATGTGGCAATTACTCGTCATATCGACTCGCTCGAGCACCGTCGCAATGTTGGATGCCTTTCGCTCCTTTATCGCTATATGCATGGTCAATGTTCTGATGAAATATCTAGTCTGATCCCTTGTAGAATAGTTCCTCCACGCAATACTCGCGCTGCATCCCGCGCTCATCCTTTTACCCTTCAAATTACCTTCGGCCGTACACTTAAATTCCGTGATGCTTTCTTATCCCGAACTGTGCGAATGTGGAACAGTCTACCATCTTCTGTCTTTCCTCCGGCATACAACCTGCGAAAGTTTAAGGGCGACATACATCGGCACCTCCGCCGCTCTCCTCATATCCCTTAATCCTTTCCCTATCTCCTTCCTGCCACGCTGTGCTTTGCATCATAGGGTATCCCCTGAGCTTGGCTTAATAATATAAAAAAAAAAGCATAAGTGATACAACAGTAAAATGCCATTGCAAAAAGGTGCAATATGCGTTGTGATTTACTTGAGAATAATCAAAAGCTATTTGGAAAAAAGGAACCCCAAAAATTACGGTGTAACTTATAAAAACAAATTAGCATATTGTCAATGAAACATATAGATATGATTCCGTTTTATAGTCTCTTGTTTCGCTTAAAGATATATAATATACACTTCAAGGTCAGATGGCCGGAGTTGTAAAATCCCGAACAAATACAAGAAATGGCCTGCAACACTAAAACAACTACCAAATTATTTAAAGGCAATACTTATAAATAGAGACCGTAATTGTTATGAGATCTATGATAAAAATTGCACTTTATTAATCATCTTTCCAGATTTTTTTGTTTTTTGTTTCTGTTAACCCTTAACCACTAGATCGCAATTTATTATTGTTTTTAGTTATGAAATAAGATATATCGACAGCTTTTTAATTTTTCTCAATAAATAAGAGATGTTTCTCGAGTAATTTTTCACGATTTATTATTATTGGTTATCCAATAAGAGTTCTCAATCAACTTTTATAATTCTAGTTAATAATAAGACACCATGATAAGGGGTTTTTATGCTTAATCTTTAGGGCATACTTTTTCTCTTCTTTAACATGTTGATCTAGCCATGACTTCAAGAAGATGGAAATGATCAAATTCAGTTCGTTATCATCTACACTCGAATTTGGCGAAGATAGCATCCTAAGAGTAATTTAAAATACTTTTACGGAAGGCATTATAATAAAAATCGCAAAGAAGAGAAACTTACCAGATTGAAACAACTAAATCATTTTTTTTTCGTTTTTTTTTATTTTTTTTAATTGTAGAGGGTTATGTCTTACATAATTGTAAGAAGAATAAAGTAAGAGAACAACCTGGGTTGCAGACAGTTTTATCTTAGGTAAACAAAGTCAATATCTCATGTAATATCATAGAGTACTTTTTATTTATTTTTCAAATGAGAGTAGGCGTCATTTGAAAAAATTATGCCTAATTATGATAATAATAATGAATGGAAATAAAACGAGGAAGAAACCGCGGAAAAAATCACGTTTCTTGAATGGGGGCCCGCTTTTATTTTATATTATCTGCACTTATAGCGGCAATAGTAATACATAGTCTATGAAAATTTCATTTGTCTACCTATTACGGTTCATGAGATACAGGAGGCTTAGTAAAAGGGTTCCCGTTTTACCCTCTGAGTACGGCCCCAAAAAAGTACATAATTAATACATTTCTTAATATTTCAGATACAATTTTTTTTTTATCTTTAGCCAGAAAATTCTCTGTTCGGATGTTTCTGAACCGAATTATGGTCCTGCTTGGCGTTCCATCTATTCTCCAGTGCTTTTTGTGAACCAATAACTTTATAATTTTCGCCAGTCGATGCACTTCGATTACGATTTACTATTTTTATTTTGTTCAACGTGTGACGCGTTCCCAATGTAAGATTTTTTTTTTATATAACAACAATTCTATAAGCGCGATTAAAGTAATTTTAAAATTGTTTTCCTAACACTTAAGTAAGAATGACGCAACGAACCTATATTAACACGGGAATTATCCTTACTAAAATCTAGAGCAGACCCGCCAAAAACACTATTTCTTAATTTTTCTTCTTGCAAAGTAAACATCTTTAACACCTGCGCTGACTGAAAGCGGAGTGTTCAGATTTTAATGGCCTCTTATTCTATAAAGATAAAACTTCTTCAAAAAATTTATGTAGAATACTAATTCTGCAAAAATCTCATACTTGCTAATTTTAAGAGGTTAAGAGATCTATTACGAATCTTTTATGTAGACTCGGGAGCTTATCTCAGATAAGTCGGTATACATAATAACTGAATATTAATGAAGATTGATTGATCTACGTTAAGTCTGTAGATTCAGGAGTTTAAGAAGGATATCTATTGTCGCCCTATGTTTTTTTTATAATTACTAGTAATGTCTTTCAGAGCAGACCAGATCACAACTCACGTAGGGTAGCATACAATGGTGTCTAAGTGATTTAGATTATTATGATCATATTCATTTTCTGGCCCACTGATATTCTGACACAAACAAAATGCTTCAAAGCTTTACAATGAGGAGCAGCTCAGTCTAAAATTTACTCCTTTGAACATTAAATAAAGTAGAGGTACTACTTAACATACATTTACCCCAGATTGTGGAATTTGTGGATAACTTCTTTACCTGAGGATATAGAAGACAAGAACAGTTGGGACATAATTACAGCAGGAAGTGGCTTTGATTAATTGTTTACATTTTGCACCTGTAACAAAATCTCAGTTAAAACAAATTTTTGATTATTCCACGAAAGATTGTCAATACATAACACGTCCTTTCCAAATATTTGGAGCAGGTACCTATGACAAATATCCCTGAAGATACGCTGGGGGATACTCAGATTAAGACATTGATCATTAACGAAATAAAAATTAGCAATGGAATCGGATAGGCTACAATTTTTAATATACTGTAATAGTGACAACAACACTAAGCGTTAATTCCTGATCTGAAATCGAAATTAAAATTATTTTTATTGGTTAGGAGATCACATCTTCGCATTTTTTCTTTTTCTTTTTGTCAAGATAGGCAAAAATAAAATTTAACGTCAGTACGATCTTTAGTTTTTTCATTCATATTATACCAGTCTTTTCACTTATTTAACATGCCATTCAGTCTCTTAAACTTCTTATAGGTACCGGCGCCTTCAGATATAATTTTTAAGATGCAGGTGGGGACTTTTGACGAATTTCCGTACCAAACGAAATTTTATTGATGATATGTGAATCAATATAAAAAAATAAAAATGTAATGCCAAAACGTATATTTGTTAGGATGAATGGATACAAATAAATCGAGACAACTTTGAATTGTACATATAAAATTGTTGCCTGTTGTATCCCTTGTATTTGTTTAAAGGATTAAAACAGAAATCCCTGAAAATTCGTCAAAATATTAAAATACTGAACCAAATGTAGGTTAGCTACGTATTAGAGGATGAGCACGACCCGCAAAATAATTTTATAGCTGCTGAAGTAATTGAATTCAAATTTTAGTCAATACTGAATTTTGACATGTAAAAAGTACGAAGGTATTTAGTTCGCCCCAAACCAATTCACCACGTCATTCTACTAAACTGAAATTCCAATATCTATCCTATATGCATCCGTATACGATGAGAAATAACTAACTTCTCTCACATCTGCCGTTATGGTGCTTGATATCCACGTTGAAAATGATTTATCATAGCACTCGGTCGACAACAAAGTAAAGGCATGACAGGAGAGACAAGTGGAGTGCTACCCATCACAATCTTTTAGCGTTCTCTAACCGAAAACGGTAGAAAACAAATTCGTTCGCAACGCGGATCCCCAAACCTACCCTGAGCCATCCACCGCGAATAAAAATGTCAGAACATCGCATCGCCCGGTATTTCATCTTGTCGGAAACGTTTCTATACTATACGACATATTATATTATTTATACAGAGTTATGGGATATATCGAACGCTTATCGAGTCGAACGTACATTGGTTTCCTGTCCCATGGATATGGAACGGATGTCTGGTTCTGTGGGATCGATATCAGAATCGGAACAAATTTACACAAAAGAGCCCCGATATGACATGCAAAACATTCAGTAACTCTGGACATGGTTTTCATGGAACAATTGGCTTGGAGTAGAGGAGCGTCATCAACATTAGCATAACAAAACGTGGTGGACACAGCAAGACATCAATGCCAGGCTATAAACAAAATTATTGGAGAAGTCTAGTTATGGCCAAGTTTATTATGTTAAAATGTCCCAGAGATATTAGAATGAATGAAATTCGAAATACTGACACAGAAAACGGCCCGTGAGTTATAGCTCCCATTCGTATCTCGAACATCCTTGGCCTTGATTTGGTCGTAAGGAGATTGTTGTCATGTGCTTTCAGTCAAATGCCGCTTTTATTGCTGTTTGATAGCTTTTCAAAAATACAATAAAAAGATGCTTTCCATGAGTAGGACAAATGAATTATTTCACCTCAAGGATTTCTTATTTCAGTACCATAGAATATCGAAGGTCTTTGAGAGGTAATAACGAACTATAGCGGAAAACATAAATTTCTGGGAAATCAGTATTATCCCTGATTGCTTTCACTTTAATGCATCCCTGGTTATTATATGAAAATTAATTTCTGTAACTGAATGCGACAGATAGCTTTCTTTTTTCAATGCGACAAAATGGGCGTGAAATCGCAGTCTGAATTCATTCATTTACTTATACCCAGCGACCCATTACGCGGATGGCTAATTATTTTTCTTAAATTCATTGATATATGGATGTGGTCACAATTTCGGAAAGCAGTTTCGGAGGTAATGCATAGAAGTGATGATTGAATCAAAGAAATATTAAATTGCCATGTATAAAATCAGCAAACATTTCAAGTTTCCCATATACAGATATCCAGAAATCTTTACAAATTTGTAGTATATGAAAACTGAAAAGAGCTAATTGTTATCATAAAAGCTTTCCAAAGGATATTTACAAATTTATTAATAAAACGTTAAAAACTATATTAAATTCAATATGAATGTTGCTTCGTTGACGGTTCCGCAGCAAATGTCGTGTCTCTCGATGATAGTTATTACTCTCGTAGTACTGGTCCTGCTAATGATTTTGCACTTCCAAGGTTGATGTACTTAACTAGTGTAGCTAGATGTATGGTAATTAATGTTATTTTCTCGTTATATCAGTATATCACATTCGGCCGTCCTGAGTTTGTGTCCCACATGGAGACTTCATCTCATCTTCAATCACAACTGAGTGTATGATAGAAAATTGAGCTTTGCTTTAGATACCATTAAAAATTATTAAATCTTTGTTAAATTATAATTCATTTTCTTCATTTCATTTACATTTTTTTTTTATGATGATGCCAAAGCTCAGGGGATACCCTATGATGCCGTAGCACAACCTGGGCAGGAATGGAAGAAGTGGTACGGAATTAAGGATTATTATGATGAATCAAGGAGATGTCGGTGTACATTTCGCTTGAACTTTTGCGGCCCATAGCTAAGGGAGAATACAGATGATGGCAAACTGTTCCATATTCGTACTGTCCTGCTTATGAAGGATTCGCTGAATTTCACGGTACAGCCAAATTTACTTTAAGGGTGTGAGGATGAACACGGGTTACAGCTCGTGTGGTGCGCATAGCGGGACTGCTACAAGGGATCAGGATGGAGATTTTATCAGAGAAATAGCAATAAAAGTAGCGAGAGAAGAGAGATAGACAACCGGCATTACGCCAGTGGTCTAAGGAATCAATAGTTTCTATTGATATGTCATCACTAATATACCGGAAGGCCTTCTTTTGGACTTTGTCTAACGCAGATAATACAGTACGTCCAGCCCCTGCCCAAATATGGGAATTATATTCTAATCTAGGCCTGATATGAGACTTGTAGATTTGCGTCAAGTCTGTTGGAGTAAAATATTTTTTGCATCTTTGAAAGAGGGGATTTCATCGCGTTTTCGGCAATATCAAAAATGTGATCAATGCCTAAGATGTTAAGAGATGGTGAGTTCGAGATATCTTCTCCATCGACGGAAATGGGTTGAGCGGGTGTTGGAGTACGCTTAAGTGATAACAGACAACATTACGTTTTGGAAGCATTATATAAGACCCGATTCGCTCTGCCCCAAGCGAGTATTATTGTGAGGTCATAGTTTAGTGAACTAAACATGTGGCTTCGTTTTGTCAGCTATAACATTCGTACGGGAATCAGCTATAGAATCGAACGAGTAGACGAAATAGAAAGGTGCTGTCTTCTGCAGAACTATGAATAGATTTGAAAATGAGAGCTAGCGGATCATTTATAAAATGAGGTAGAGAGTAGAAGAAGAGCACAGGGCCTTGCGGTATACCGGCATGAATTATAAAACGGTCAGAAGTAACTTCGACCAATATAACTTTAATTGAATGGCGGGAGAGAAAACTTTCAATCCACTTTAAGAAAAGGGGTTCTAGATAGATAAAAAAAGTAGGATGCCAGACATTAGCGAAAGCGTTTAAGAGAATATATTATAAAATTTGATGAATTTCTTGAGTTGTAGATAATATTTTTAATATTCTGTTTCTTTTACTAACTAGATATTATTTTAATCGTGCACGTAGGTCTGATGAGCAATTTTCGAAATCATAATTCCAGAGCTCAGCCTCGCCTGGAATTCATGTCAAATTTGGCACTATATTTTCTTTAACAGCATATATTCAAAGCATCGTCGTTTGAGGCAAGATACGTCGCCGTCGTTAGTACATAACATCGGCAGTCTTATATTGAGCGCAATTTATTGAATCTATAAATTTTGATTTTATCAATGTACGGTTTGAATAACTGCTTTTTGTCTTCTGGCTTATTTTTCCATTTAGTATTTAACCGTCTTATATTTGTATTAGTTCTCGTTGTTCTTATCTACGATTTCCTATCAAAGAGCAGTTGAATGATTGAGGACACACCAATTGCCCATATGAATTACTTCTTTAAAAAAGCAAGTATGAGTTATGTGGTAGCAATTGGTAATTGGTATGACGTCCATCATTAAACTTCTATGGTTGGCGATCAGAAATAACCAACTAATGAGTGCAATCTGATGGCTAGGTCTAAGTTTCGGCAAAACAGCAATAATTATTTTTTTCTGAATACTCTCCACTTGCCCTCTCCGTTGACCCGTGGGATACACGCGTGATCTCTACACAATCTATTTGCTTTGATCGGGCCATCAGACACGAGTACTACTGTTGATGTAGTATGCAAACCGGTTTTTTAGGAAAGAGATGAAAAGAAGCAAAGAGGAGATTTCTCTACACTTTGAATTGTTATCTCTTTGCTTCTTCTCACTTCTTCCCCAGAAAACCTGTTTGCATAATGCATCAGGAATACTCGTGTGGCATCGCCCATCGACAATACTCTTGGAAAGCAGCCGATGTCAAGGTAGGCCCTTTGTCGGTAATTTCTCTTACCTGATTTCCAAAAACAGTTTTCTCTTGTTTCATTTTCTTTAGAACTTCTAAAGTCGAGAGCGTCTGCGTCTGGTGATGGTGTCAATTATACTTAACATATAAGTGCTTATAGCTTTTATTGGTAACAATCATTGTCCAATAGATAATCTACTAGGTGGAAAGTATATTAAGGAACTGCCTCTTTTGGTATACGGTGTAAAAGTCCCTCTTATTATCTTCCTTAGCTGTTAGTATGCACTTAATGTAATTTCATACCCAAATCTTAACTTTCTCCCCACTTTTTAAATGTAAACCTCTTCTTCTATTATACTTCATTAAACGAATCACAAAGTAAATCTTCAAAAAGTATTTTCATCTAAATAGTCTTGATTTATAATATTGGTACAAATACGACTCTATTCTGCTCAGAAATTCTTTTTATACCCTCGATGAAATCATAAGGTGTACTAAGTTTGTCATTCGTTTAACGCATAGAAATAATTATGGTAGAGCAAAATGCGCACGATAAAGGAGGATTTACATTATGATGACATGCATTTTTACAAAAATTGTGAGAGAGATAGCACATCGTTTACGGAAATTTATTGATGAGTGACGAGAGAAGCAAACGCGTCCTGAATTTTTTCCGGACGACGATTTGTCACTGTGTGCGTATCCGCAACCATAAAAAGACCTCAAGAGTAGGGAGTCTATAGTTACTGAAACTAAAACATTGTTACTGGCAACCCTAATTTGTCAATTTCGTTGTTGTTAACGTAATTTTATAGAAAATGTTTATTAAATTAAATTATCAAAATAACAATAAGTTCTTAATTTGTAATTAAATATTGCGAAATCGAAAGTTTTTGCATATTTGTTTATAGAAAAGTTGGAAGTTATTTCGGACATTGTGACAGTTTGCAATTTGTACCATAAAAACTAGAGGGGATTGTACGTGTGAGGTATTGCGATGATTGCCACGGCAGCATTCAAATTTCAATAAGCTATCTCCCTCACAATTTCTGTAAAAAACGCACGTCATCATAATGTAAATCCTCCTTAACTCGAGAACGGGTGTACTTAAAGTACTGAAATTTTGTACGCGGACTTTAAAAAATAATTAAAATTAAGTTTAAAAATGAGACAAATCGGGCAACTCCTTCGTGGGGTGGTCATACAAAAATTTCGTTTTCCACTATATATTTGGACACTGCCTGAGAACGCGCTGAGATAGATAGCTGAAATTTGGTACATGGTGTTTTCATAGTAGTAACAAAGAAAAGTATCGGGCAATGCTTTCTTGGTGTTGCCATATAAAAAAATTGGATTTTTACGGATACTCTGAAAATGATTAGTCCTAGACATTTTTATTGTACTAAAAGCATCTGCAGTATATGAAGTCCTATAAGATCGGTTATAATCATTTTTTCTGTCGGACGAAACGTTCTAGAAGTGTATGCGAAAAACTACTTCAAAAATCAAAATTGCTCAAATGAGTGACCATACGAAAATTCATTCATACGGACATTCATCTATGGTTTGATAAGAATTCGTCTTAGACCAATACATTGATCATTGAACACAAAAGGTTGTTAAGATGCATCTATGAAATTAATATCTAATTACCTTTTCTTTGTACAGATATTCCTCTCCAGCTATTATTTCGACATATAAATTTCGTTTAATTGTGTTACCAATTATATAAACGTATGTAAGTTTTTTTTTTTGCAACTATGAAATTGAAAATACCACTGAGTTGATGCAGGGATGTAAAGGACTCACATTTTGACTCAACTCATCGCTCAATTCAAGCAGTGAGTCCGCTCAATCACTGAGTCCGCTCAATCACTGAGTCCGCTCAACAGTTGAGCGGTGGTTCATCGCTCGAAATTTTAGCGGACTCACTGGTTGAGCGGACTCAAGTCTTGAGCGGACTCACTGCTTGCGCGGACTCATCATTTGAGTTGAGCGGACTCAAGTCATATTTTAAATAAGGAAGGAAGAAGGAAGAAGAAATGTTGGCTAATAAAATTAGCAAAAGCTAAATTAATAAAATATAATATAATGAATGACTTTTTTATAAGCTTTTCTTATTTTATTGAAATTTCAGTTTCAATTTTAATTAAATCAGATTCTCTTTATGTTATTTAAAATATGATTGAAGTCCGCTCGACTCAATTGATGAGTCCGCTCAGGCAGTGAGTCCGCTCAAGTTCATTCAAGCAATGAGTGCGCTCAAGACTGAGTCCGCTCACGATTGAGTCCGCTCACGATTGAGTCCGCTCAACCAGTGAGCCCGCTCATATTTCGAGCGATGAACCACCGCTCAACTGTTGAGCCGACTCAATGATTGAGCGGACTCAAATCCTGAGTTGAGCGATGAGTTGATATGATAAATGAGTCCGCTCATTTACAACCCTGAGTTGATGCATAATGCTTCTACTTTTATCCCCTCAAATTAATGAAGAACACCTCCGGTTTGCCCGTTTCTATCGGTTGTACTTAGGTATTAAGGTGCCTTTGAAATCAATGGTTTGTGAGTCATGACGACGAATTAAAGGACTCATTTATTTGACATCGGTCAAAAAAGGGCAACTAATAACTGACGAATTCATACAAAATGGATTTTAAATTATGTTCAATGGAATAGTGCGGACGCTTATTTAATATCAAACCCTGTATGAAAATAAGAGAAAAATTTCATTTAAAATGGTAGTAATATATTAGTAGTAATTACTAATATAGTTGGGATTGTTTTGATGGGATATTGGTATATAATAAAATAAGTAAAAAACGAGTTTTCAAACAAAACTGAGGCCAAGCCGCATGAAAAAGTAGAAAATAAACTTTTCTTTACACACACAGAGGTGGACTCAGATTTTTTGATTGGGACATTTCTCTTGAATATTCTTTCTCTTCATGAATCAAATCACTTATTACCTCTGATTAATCATACTGAAATATATCGGTGATTGTCAGCGAATAAAATCTGAGTCCACCTCTGTGTGTGAAGAAAACTTTATTTTCTACTTTTTCATGCGGTTTGGCCTCAGTTTTGTTTGAAAACTCGTTTTTTACTTATTTTATTTTCTGCCTTTTTCACGTTAACTAAATTCTTATTACAAAAAAAATTGTTTTAAAATATGTGCTGCTGGAGATATTTTAAAACAATTTTATGACGGCTGAAAAGACACTGATTTACTGAATTTTCCCGATTTTCCATATTTTCTTAAAAATTTACATGAATTTTCCTCGATTTTTCATGCATGCTTTCATGATTGTTGAAGAGAAAGTATTGATGCCAGTAGGACGGAAAAAAATGATTCCGCATAGCTTATAAAACTTTTTTGTCGTAAAATTTTCCGGAAAAGTCGGAAAATTCCGGAAATTCGAGAAAAATTGGAAAATTCTGCATTTTTCCTGAAACAGATTTATCACTAATCATATCGATGAAATTTTTTCCGATGATTTTTCGCTTTTCCGGGTTTTCCATGGAATTTTCCACAAAAGTAACTTTATGCAACTCATTTCGCTCTACAACTTTGTCTTAGGTAGCAAAACGCTCAAACGCTTCCTTGGTCGGAAAAACTCCGGAAAAGCGTTTTACATGAATTTTCCTCATTTATTCTGCAAGTTTTCACCATTGTCGGAGAGAAAGTAATGATGCCAGTTGATAGGGAACTTGATCCTGCATAATTTAGAAAACTGTTTTACCGGAAAATTTTCCGGAAAAGTCGGAAAATTCCGGAAATTTTTTTCGGAAAAATCGGAAAACTCTGCATTTTTCCTGAAACGCATTTATCACTAATCAAATTTGTACCAAATTTTCAAATGATTTTTCCCGATTTTCCGGGTTTTCCACGGAAGTTTCCGGCTCAAATTTAGATAGATTCAATTGTCACGCGACATGAACTTGTGTGCCAAATTTCAGCTCGTGATGGCAAAAAGTGGGTTTATGATAATATCGAAAATAGTAAAAAAGAAATATACAGGCAGACAAATTCGTGTACGAGTTAAAGGGACGGGCTGGCCTCAAAAAGGAAATCTAACTATCTATCATATTCGTGATAAGTGATTAAATCTAGGAAGGCCAATATCGGCTAGAATGTGGGTACATATAGGGAAGAGGCCATCATAAATTACGATTGTCAATTCAAAATTGTAAACTTCAAAATGGATTGGTAGAATGAAAATTTCGTGTTGACAGAAACCCTAATACCACAGATAAGAAATACTTTTTCTATTTCTTATCTGTGCTAATACTCTTCAGTACGGCTGAGTTTTTGCCTGCCGTAGATGCTTGAGTTGTTTTTTTTTAAATGTTGAGCATATAAAGAATCGTATAATAAAAATGGGAGTTTGGCTTAAAAAAATAACCTAGAAAAATTACATCATACACTCGATCAATAACAATGTAACCCTCCAATCACACCTATAGGCAATTAAAAAAACTTTAAGTAACTAAAACAGCACCAGCAAACAGCTTTTTAGTTACTAAGCCGCTGGTGGAACAACACCCCGCTATAATTCCCAACAGTTTTGATTTTTCATCGGAGAATATTAAAAGCTTTCTTGTCTTCTTAGACTGATAAATGTTCGATGAATTAAAGTAGCTGTACACTAATATCTGAATGAGAATACATACGTACATCGGAAAGTATTTCATCACTCTTTCATTATTAAGCAACTATGCATTCTGGATTTGGTATTTGAGTGTGCGGTATATTCAAGGCATGCGTAAAAAATACAGTATTTTTTTTTTATTTTAGATTTGGATGCGGTTTTTCTACCATAGGTAATGAAAGGTTAACTGAGATGATTGAAGATCATCGGGTATGTAGCTTACTTACGCAATTTACCACAGACGTTTTCCATATATGGTTGGGTGGGGTAAAGAGTACCGCGGGTAAGAAGTGCCACCTTTAATATCTCGTAGTATAAAAGCGCAATAAAAAAAGAACGTACATGCAAGAAATGCACTTGGCGTGGGGTAATTTTCACAGCATAGGCAAACGCTGCCAGGTATTAGGTAAGAGCGCACATCTAATAGTGGTATTAATTTGGCAAAAAGTAAGAAAACATCGTGTGCGACATTTCAGTTTCTTGCTGAATGTGCTTATCATGGCATAGTAAAGTAAGGACCTTTATATTGCTATTTTCTTTGTGAGCAATCTGATCCTACTTAAAACTATAATCGTTTTGTTGTCATTGTTTTCTATCTAAAAACATCGATACAAGAACATGTTTTTTCGTGGTAAAAAGTATCGCGTGGGTAATTTATAAGTATGAGGCAGATAACAAAGGCTAATGGTTATAGCTACCTATTTAATTATTAATAATAACTTGAATTGCAATGCGGCTACAAAGATTTTCCAAAAAATAAATATAAAAATAACATTTTAAAGTGATGCAACTAAAATAAGGTTAGCCTATCATATTAAATTAGAATGCTCGGTTATGTTGAATATTTATGATTGTTTTTGAAGTTATAAATTAATATCGATAACAGCGTTATAGACTCCGCTTTTTTATTTTTTCTTGCCAGGTTGCAACAAGTGTAACTTTTTACCCGCAAGACGACTAAAAAGTACCGAACAACTTGCTCATTTAAAATCAATTAATAACGTAAAATAATTAAATATTTTACATATTTTTTTTGTGTTGATCCATGAAACCCTACAAATTGTATGTTTAAATTATCATATAATTTGACCTAAAAGTTTATCCTATAAAAGTGGCACTTCCAGCCACACCATACCCTACCAGTATGAAGTGGGGGTCAGTGCGGTCAAATCAATTCAATTGACAATATCCTGTGCTCTGGAGAACACTGCACGGACCCAAAATATCACAGCTATTATAATTACCAATTTGCATTATTTGCTTTGTTATCTGATTGAGAATGGTAAGGCTCTTTCCATTTGATAAGAAATCTTTCTTAAGCTCAAAATCTCTTTTCACCTAACGACTGTTTTCTCTCAATATCTTTCCTTGGTAAAGAAATCAGAAACTCAATATGTATTTACATCTGATAAAATATGCATTAAACGCCAACAGCGGAATAGGTTGAATAATTAATGTGTTAAATAACGTATGTAAAAACTTACGTATATACCAAATAAAATAATATCCATATTGTTCAAATTTCTAACAAACGAAAGGTTATCGACTTGTACCAGTCTAGTTGAATAAGTTCATATATGTCATCAGACATCAGCCACAAAACTGACGACATAGCATTTAAGATAGTTCTATAGCCTAACTTTACTGCTGAATTCTGTTACCATGGATTACCTTGCTTTGTTTATTAATGTGCACGCAATCAATGATGAAACTGTGGAAGGGTCGAAATACGCTCTGGGTTTCCATGGTTATGTCTCACCTGTGTGGTTAAACCACCTAAACAAAGAACCAATCAGATAAGTGGTTGGTGTCGGTTTCTTAGTAAATAGACTTCCAGGATGTCAACACACAGAGTTAGGCAGATAAAGCAGTCTTTAACGATATTGGGGTGACACCATTTTCACTTGAGATAGGTGTGGTAGTCAGTGTAAACCAGAATAACTAATTTCCATTTCGTTACGGAAGTTGAGGAGGCAATTTCATTTCTTTATTTTTCAGCCTGGAAAAGTCCGACAGCGTGACCGCAGCAACAAAACTGCCTTACACTATTGCAGTGGACAACGTGACCTCGTGGCTGCCGCAAGTGTTGCTGTTGCAGCTCCAGACCTTCTGGAGTCTGCTGATGAGGATGGGTTCACACCTCTACATCTGGCTGTTATTCAGGGTAATTTGGCTATGGTCAATTTACTCCTAGCAAATAAGGCTGATGTGAATGCACTCGATAATGAGGGACACTCTGTCGTACACTGGGCAACTGGTAAGTAAAATTGTGTAGT
Organism: Dioctria linearis; assembly: GCA_963930735.1. Classification (NCBI taxonomy): domain Eukaryota; kingdom Metazoa; phylum Arthropoda; class Insecta; order Diptera; family Asilidae; genus Dioctria; species Dioctria linearis. Next base: position 237,461,390 of record OZ005741.1, read on the forward strand.
AATTTAGAAACATGAAATCGTAAATTGAAAATAACCGTTGCAGTTTGTGGTGAGATTGAGGCCTTGAGGGCTGTCCTATCGGCTGGAGCAAATGTGACAACTCCTGATATCAACGGCGGAAGTCCTCTTCATTATGCGGCACAAATGTGTGGAGCGAATTATGAAGGAAAATTGGGGCAAGCTTCGTCGAAATTAGCGTTAGAAATTCTTTCAATATTGCTAGCCCACCCACATTCAATAGTAGATGTCATCGACAAGGATGGAAGGCAACCACTCTTGTGGGCTGCATCAGCGGGCTCTGCAAAAGCTGTCATCGCGTTGGTCAAAGCAGGCGCGAGAGTCGAAAGTGCTGACAAGTAAGATTACTTTTTCTAAAACTATTTAAACATAAATAAATTTTTGTTTCAGGGACGGGCTTACAGCTTTACATTGTGCAGCATCCCGTGGCCACACTGAGTGCATAGATACATTAATAGGATTATGCGGGGCACATACTGATCTAATAGATTCGAATGGCTGCACTGCTTTACATTATGCTGTAACACTTGGACATGCAGATGGTACATCTCGTCTTCTTGACTTGGAAGCAGATCCTAATCGCCAAGATCGTAAGGGTCGAACTCCCGCACATTGCGGCTGTGCCAAAGGACAATTTGAAACAGTTAAGCTATTGAAAGAGCGTGGTGCTAATTTGTGGTTGCGAAACGCTAAGGGTGATCTTCCTATGCATGAGGCAGCATCTTCAGGGAGAAGAGAATTAGTGGAGTGGCTTCTTGATCAAAAACCGAAGCAAGTAAATACAACAAGTAATGACGGTCGATCATTGCTACATATCGCATCGGGAAATGATTACACAGATATGGCTAAAATGCTTCTTGATTATGGTGCAGACATAAATTCTATATACCGAAATTCAAAAGGTATAGTCATGACTCCTTTAGATTGTGCTTTACAAAGGGGATTTAGATCGACCGCGAAATTTTTACAATCCAATAGCGGTCTTCCAGCTAGTAAACTTCACCTTTCCGCTCGTCGTCCGAATGCATTTAATGATCAGGAGCTAGTAAAACCCCTTAAATATATCGAGAAGGCAGAAATTCATGATTTGCAAGCTTCAAAAAAATATGTGATTTACAAGACTAAAACTGAATCGGATTCAGAAGAATGCAGTTGTACTGAGCATACGTTCAAAAAAGAACACAAGGTTAATCATATTTGTAAACATCACAGAAAAAAAATTCGTCGACGGACAAGTAGTTGTGGAGAAGTTGAAGAAAAATACAAGGAGGACAGTTGTAGCGATCTTGGTCGATCTAAAAGTAATATCGAAATTCGCAGAAGAAAATCTAAGGAGAGATTCTACAGTAGCGAGGAAGATGATTCTTGTGAAAATTGCTGTCGTCATAGAAAGAGAATTCGACTTAGACGAAAAAGTAGATCACAGCGATCTAGGGAATATTTGGAATCAGATACAGAGATTGAGCAGAAATATTCAAAAAAACTGCATAAAAGGCGTTCCATTGAATCAGCCCAAAATGGAGAAAATCATGAAAATAAAGCCAGCAAGGTATCAGGGCCAAATTCAGGCAGTAAAAAGCGACCTCAATCTGCCAAAAAACGATATCAGACGGAAGAGTCAGTTATGAGGGTTGGCAGGTCTTCTGCAAAAATGGATTTAACTGATGAAGATGATATTATGAAATCGGAAACGGTTATAACAAAAGTTGAAGTACATAAAAGTGATGAACCAATGCCAGAAAAAACTGATATCAATGAAGCTGCCGAAAAAGCCTCCAAAGAAGTTACTGCAGTCCTTAAAGATGCAGAAGAAGCTGTTAAAAAATTGGAGACAAAAATCATAGAAAAGGTTGATGAAAAACCGAACGAGAAAAAAGAAGAAGACATGAAAATGGAAGTTCTGGAAAAGGAAATGGAGCCGAAAGTTTCTTTTGCGGAGGCACAACTAGTTCCCATTCATGAAGAAAGCTTGATTGATCAACAAGGTGAAGAGAAAAAAGCCGAAGACTTTATAAAGCAAGACACAAAATTGTTGGATACAGAACAGGTTCCTGTGGTTGAAATAGATAGGAAGGAAATAGAATTGCAACAAGATGCTTCTGTAACTGAAAAAGTTACAACAGTGGAATCAAAATCAGGGGATGAAAAAGTAAAATTTGAAGATAAACCAATAGAAGTAACCATTTCAAAAATGCCAGATGAGGGTATCTCTCAGGCAAAAGAAGACACTAAGATTGAACGTGAGCAAGAGTCTCGTCGTTCTTTTACTCTTCTGCCTGATTCACCAATAGTAGAGGAAGATTCTATAACTATTCGCAAAAGTAGTTTTACTGTACTTAAAAGCGATGAATCCATTGATGTTGATGAAGCTTTACAAAACCTAGGCAATGGTGACACGTCAAGTTATCAAGTTGTTGATGGAAAAACTAAATCGCACTCTGATGCTGAATATACTGCCAGCTCCGATGAAGATTTGGAGACTGCAGTGGTCACAGTACGCTATTCTCGTCATTCGGCCCAAGGTATATCTGGTCAAGATTATAATGGACGAAAACGTCGAATGAAAAAAAGGTCAAAAATTACCGAAAAGCCAAGGACATGGAAAAGTGATGGAGCCCAGCAGACCAGTAAAGACCAAGATTCTGGATTTGAGCCAAGCCCAAGAGCAATGAAAACGAAAATACCATCTCCAAGAAATATTCATACAGCATATATGCCAAGGAAACCTATTTATGCCACTCTGGATGGGAGATCGTGCAGTAGCCGAGTTGAAGGACGGAAACTAGGTGACAGAGGAGCTTGCAGTATGTCTGCCGTTACCAGATCTATTCAGAGAAACATTCGTAGGTAATTTTCTCTAAAACTGATTTTTTACTCTCGTTTTTCTTTAAGCCGGAAATTTTAGCGTACCTTTGTCTTACGACTTTTAACTATATTTAAGTTGCGATTATCCTTTGTTTCGCAAAATGAGATAATTTTAAAAAGATGGATTTTGGGGTCACACCTCGTATAATATAATAAGAGCATCTATTTATGTTTTGCAGTCAAGTGTTACTTAGAATCGCACTAAACGTCTTCGTATGTAAAACTATCATCATAGTCATTATTACAGGCTGTATGTAAGGCTCGCGATGAGTCTAAAAGTTACTTTCTCCAAATCTTAAATATATTACGGGCATACGCAAACTAATAACATAAAAAGGCTGGGCAAGTAGAAAAAGAATCTGTAACGGCTTGCTCGAATATAAAATCTACGATGCCTCCACCTATAGTTAGGTTGCTGGACTGCAACAAATGGAAAAACTCTCGTACACACAAACTGGGGACATTTTAGTAACATTTTTTTTCAAAAATAATGGACATCTTTAAAAAAGTTTTATTTGATAAATTTTTAAGACAATTTTTGTAGTCTTTTTTTTTTAATAAGAAACATATAGATCACACTAATATTGGGTCTGAGTCACTATTTTGGTCGAAATTTTCATCATCAGGTCGCACTGCAGTAGCAGGTTTATTCTGATGTATAACAGACGACGTCATGCGATTTATCATTTCGATTATAGATTTGAACCCAAGGAAGACCAAAACTGTGTTTTAACACATTGAGCTAAAAAGAGGGCTCCTCTTGCGGTCTTTGTTGACAGCAAAGCAAAGATAACCTAATAAGATAGGACACAGGTGAGATTTCCGACTGTTTTACATTTAAAATGAATACGGCTAGAAAAGGAAAGAAAGAAGAAAAATAACAAAAAACGAGTAAATACAAAAAATGTGAAAGCGCAGATTACATTGGCAACTATTCATTTTCGTAAATAAATGAGAAGGGGCGGAATTTTCAGAGCTTACTCTCATTAAATGTTACCGCACTTTTGTGAAAACAGGGTTATCTGAAATATTGTTAGAGTTGGTTTCCAAAGTTGTTATTGTAATCCTAAGTTATGTTCCAAAGGAGTTGCTGTAAAGCTATGATATTTTAACAGTACGTGCTTTTGTTTACATTCTTAAGACAAAATTAGAATTTTGTTTGACAGAAATTTTGCGTCTCCTTTCTGCACTTTGGCCAGAGCGAAATTTATCTTTTCCTTAAAAATATTTTGAAAGAATTTTGAGGATATTCAAGAAGAGTTTGTTGTTCTTTTAACCCTAATTTCTCTCGATTTTTGTTTTGAAATCGTTGTCTAAATCGCACTAGAATAATGCATAGTCAAGTTGTTTTCTTTCATGCAAAAGATATAAGTGTATGGCATTAGCTGGGTTCTATTGGGCTGTGTAAAGTTCTCGCGAGCATTCTCCGAATGGAACGCAAGTTTGTGTTGTCAATAGTAAAACATAACATACAATTTCAGACATTTCTGTTATGTTTCTGTTGTATCAAATTTCGTATGAAAATAGTTAGGATTATTAACTATATTACTCAAATTAATTTCATTGAAGGCTAAAATAAAATAATGAAAATCCGGACCTACATATATCCGAGCTACTTTCCTCGAGCAGTAGGGACCTACTACTTAAAAGATGTAAGCATAAAAATTCGTGTCTGTTCGATAGTTATTATATTAAAAGTTCTTACCGTATTTATCTTAATAACAATAATAAGTTTGAATAATTATTCTGTTTTCGATCAGATAAATAATCTTATATTTTTTTTTTATAAACATTTTCTCTCAAATTTCATCTTTCTGACATTTCAATAAGCACTTAGCATCCAAATCCACCTAGCGGAAAATTTTTGCGAAACTACTCAGCTCATCTACTCGCGGACAAGAGCATGGGTATTCGCGAGTAGGTAGTAGAACTTGGGAGTACTTTACACAGCCCAATGGAACACAGCTATTATTTATATTATTAAATCTTTTTAGAAAACGAGGAAAGTTTCCTATTTTGTTCGGCTGTTTCTTATCTCCTTATTAGGTTATCTTTGGTTGACAGCTTGTCCCTTAATGTTGTTTTTGTTAGGATGTTTTTGCTAAAAATCCACTCGATATCGACATTGGACTGTAGGAGAGTTAAAATTGAAACCGCAAATTGAGGCCGAACAGTATATTTGTGGTCTTCATCAACATTGCGGAGTCGAGAAAGCTAGTGGCAAGATATGTCAACTTCGTTTTTCTTTGGTGATGTGTGGAGGAAGTTGGAAGAAGTCGTCATTCGTCATCAGTTTTTTGGGGTCCGACAGCTTTGGTCACAGGTTTCATAAAAGCATGAGTGATGGAGTATCGTTTTCGGTGTCTTGCCGATAAAGCTGTTGGGATTTATAACTGGCAATACCACTAGTAATTCATCCTCAAAAGGAAAACGTGCTTTAATTCTTATTCATAGTTGTTGCAGATGCTCTCGGTACTTTTTCTGAAAGAAATAATGATATCAAGTTTTGAGCCTAAAACTATCGTTTCCTCAGAAAAATGAAGTTATAATAAATTCCAGCCCAATATGTTTTTTTTTCTAATGGTATGTATGGAGGACAATTTTTTTGGAAATCATAGTGTTTGAACGAAATCCAGACTATGCTTTTATAAGAAAAACTCTTGCAATAAGAAAAGGCAAAAAGGCTTGTTTATTCCGGGAATTTCGGTTCTGCATATTTTTCTTAAATTATCTTTTACTCCTCTTTATTTGTAGTATTGCCACTGTGTGCAAATTCTGGTTGGAAAATGTTTAATGCCGAAATTCTCGTACTTTCGCGTACGAGAATACATTTGACCTTGTACATTGTACCCATCTAGAAATTTGCGTATATATACAAGAATTATCGTACGTCTAGCAACGCTGACCTGAAGTAGGGAAGCCTACATTTTTTCTTAGAAATTTACTAGAAATCCTTAGAATTTTTCTGTATTTTATGCATTATATTGCACAATATATATGTATATGTTCGCATTAATGCATTCAAATTAAGATGACGGATGAATACTACTAAGATGGTGGTATCGACTCTTGGTGTCGGGAATGACGGATTTTTGAACAAAATTTAGAAGTTTGTATTATTAACTTCACCTATTAGTTAGGATAGAGTCTATTCTTGTACTCCGATTGACTTGGAAGGTTACACGCTTTCGAAATTCAAAGAAAGAAAATTTAGTAAATTAAAAAACGTTTTCAAAGCAAATTTTATTAATATATATATACCTACTAAAAAGTAAAAATTAACTTTTTTATGCGTTCCTTACCGTCTATGGTTTGATAGGTCAGCTGTTTCGAAGGTTCGAATTATTCGAAGCCAGGAAGTCGAAGCCTTGTAACCATGAAGTACTTATTTTATTTTTCTCCAAGACGACATTTCTTCAAAAATAAAGTTTGTATCTGCAATAGCTTTCCATAGATTATGCCAATGACATCTGCCGACACTAGCACCTTTGGTTTAGGTTAGGTAAGACGGGATTATGAGACAGGACCATAACAGCAATACGAACTCTTGCAGCAGAAAGTAGTTCATCTGGTGTGAGATCCAATCTAGCAAAAACTAAAGAAATGAGTATTAATACTAATTCCACCCCCAGAAACCACGTAAATATCCAGAGAGTGGAGGTAGTGCAGAGCTTCTGTTACCTGGTAGCCGGTGTCCCGATTATGCAACTCCAGTCAGATCTCCGTTAAAAATAGGTTACGGCTTTTCAATTTCAATGTGAAAACAGTAGTGCAATATGAGTCGTTGAAGTTTACCCAATTACCCGATTACAAACCTGTGTCAATAGTTGTTTTCGTCGAATACTAAAAATTCCCTGGAGATATCGAGTGTCTAACGAAGAACTTTAAATGCGGTCAAACCTGGATAGGATCGATTAGGAAATAATAAGAAGAAACACGCTACAGGTCGCATGAAACAAGGTCTAAGAAGGATTAAATAAGGCAGATAAATCCCCATAATCTTCCACACTGTGGTGGGTTGAAATTAAAATTTTATTCCAAAATTTACCAAAAAATTAGAAACAACTTTTACTCATGAAACACCGACAGCTGGTGATAGATAACCGAAGTATTTTAAACAGTAATGAAAATGATTCAACTAGTGATGTCAAATTTTCATTTTACAGCCTGAGGTCGCTGATGATTATTTTTTTCTTCAGTGATTTCATCTGATTAATTTGGGTCGATAACCGGGGCCAGCTAGAATGGTGTTCTACTGTATATTTTAATTTATTACGCAATGTGTTAATATTATTAAGGAAATTCTCACTGTACCTGTCCATAAGAATTAAATGTCGTCTACGTACCTATACTAATATTTTATGTACCTCCTCTTAACTGTATTTGTATATATAAGCTTTTCTATCAAGATATTGTCTATATTATCGAGGCGTTGACATCGATGTTAGTAAATAGATTAGATACGTCGAAAGAAAGTATTTTCGCGTTTTTGGTATTTCAATAGCTTTTATTTTTTGATAAGGTCTAATGAATTTTTTTTTCTATATTTCAAAATGGAATTCCTCCTATATATAACTTCGGCTCTGCAAATAGTATAAGGGGATTGCTATGCCTTAACTTGCTTTTTATGCAAGGTTCTAAGGGAGTGTCACATGTATGGATAGCTTGCTTCCTATCTTTATAATATTTCTAAGTATCGTCAGTGATATTTATACCCTAAATAAAATCTATAGGGTATACTAAGTTTGTCATTCCGTTTGTAACACCTCGAAATAATGATAGTAGAGCAAAATGGATTGGACACCCACGCATAATATTAACAGTTATTTTGATTTTTGCATGCCCGTCTGTCTGTCCATGCGTACGATAACTCGAGAACGCGTGCACTTAAAATGCTGAAATTTTGTATGCGGACGTTAAAAAAAATAGTTAAATTAAGTTTGAAACTGAGACAAATCGAGCAACTCCTTCGTTGGGATGCCATACAAAAATTTCGTTTTCCAGTATATATTTGGACACTGCCTGAGAACGCGTCGACATAGAGAGCTAAAATTTGCTACATGGTGTTTTTATAGCAATAACAAATAAAATTTCAAAAATGGACTTAATCGGGGCTGCCATATAAAATTTTTGTTTTTTTACATATACTCTGAAAACGATCAGTCCTATACATTTTTATGGTACTAAAGACTTTTTCAGAATACGAAATCCTAAAAAATTGGTTACAATCATTTTTTCTGTCCGACGAAACATTTTAGAAATATATGCGAAAAACCACTTCAAAAATCAAACTTGCATAGATCGGTGACCATACGAAATTTTATACAGGCATTCATCTAGGCTATTCTATCATATGATCATATTAGACCAATTCTTGCTTTTTTACTTGTTTGTATATCAGTTGCTGTAATAAATCGTTGACCTTCCTATTATATTCTGTTCTTCAATTATGACAAATCTTTGACTGCCTTTGTTGTGACAAATTCATTGTTCCCTGGTTTTCATTATTTTCTTTAGATCTACATTTTTTGTTATGCTTGTAATTTAAAATAATATTTTTCAATTTTCTATCTGCAATTTATATTGTATGTTTGTTGCCTGGACCCAAAGCTACAGCAGCTTCGGGATGTAGATTCTCATAATTCCTTTTGTTTGGTTTTGGGACTGTATACATTATTTGATTATTAAGAAGCTTTTCTTCCTCACATGATGTTCGGTCGTAGAACTTGATATCCGTCAATATATCTTTGTTTTGACTACTGTTCCTCTAGCGAATTATTGAATTTGTAGAAGCACCACACCCCGAAAAACCAAATAAATGGAATCTGTTCTATGTTTTACTATGATTGCCCAGATATATCCATCGTACAGGGAGGCGGATGAAGGAAAAACAGAAATTTATTCCGAGAAATTTTAAAAACCTATATTGCATAGATAAAGGGCGAAATTTTACTAGCTCGAAATTTTTGAAATTGATAAATATTCAGAAGAAAAGATGTTCCTTTAACTGACCAGACTACATATTTTTCACCGCTTTTGAACCCACTATACACATATTCATCAGTTGCCTGATGATCCTGGAGACAACAAAATCGGTTGTCTAAAAGCTGCTAATGTAAAAAAAATGAAATTTTAACAAGTAGGTACCCACGATAAAAAGGATATATAACATTTTAATTCGTGAGGTACTGTCATACTGTGTTTAGTATAATATTAAGAATCTCAAACTGGACACTTTCATAATTTGCATACAATAACAATATTTCATGTACCAAGCAAACGGCCGTACGATTCATTGCAGCACCTCAACCCAATGAACATTTTTGCAGATACTTAGTTGCAGGAATTAGATTATTATTTTAGAAGGGTTGTATAACAGCTACACAAAAACTAAAATGTTTTATGGAGGTACCGCTTTTTCCTATTGAGCTCCGGTGCTAAATTGTTTTATAAGGTAGCACTGAGAACTCTTTCCAAACCTCTTATAAAACAGTTTTGTTCCGCAAACTAGTTTATTCTATAAGTATTTTATAATAGTTCGAAACAAATCTTTCAAAGCCTTTTAAAACAATTTATCTTCCGGAGCAATTTAGTTGTCACAGAGTTTTGTAAAAATATTAAAAAATTAAATTAGAATACTTACAAAACCATTTGATTGAGAATTGAATTGTTCAATGGAGTTTATAAAACTCGAAAGTTATATTTTAACTTTCATGACAACTTTACAAAAAATGGAAGCTATTTTCATTAGTATTAAATAATTTAATAACCCAATAGGAAATGTAACGTTTACCGAATCGATTCTGTAATGATAATTTGTAAGGTCTACCCCTTACTATCCAAATTACCGAATTAATTACCTTTATATTATGTTGTCATTGCAGGGTAAGTGCTAACTCGTCTCCATACCGCTAACGTGCTATTTTGCTCATTACAAGTAATATCTTATTTTGAGTCCTTACAAGTAATACCTGATTGAAGCAGTTGCTGGAAACCTCTTACTTCGTTCATTACAAGTAATACTTTATTTTATTCATTACAAGTAATGCTTGAATCAACCATTTACCAGTAAGCTCTTACATAACTGGAGACTTCAAAGCTTCAATTATACAAGGTTTTTGGTATTATTATACATTAATTTTACAGGGAAATTTACAGGGTGTTAGGGGAAAAACTACCCAAAATTACACAAAATCACTCCCGTCCCATACAGTGTTTTGGCCCTCTCACGGAGACCTATCATCCTGTGAAATTAATGTATAATAATATTAAACACCTTGTATAATTGAAGCCTTGAAGTCTTTGATCATATTGGTTGAATACACAAACACTGTGTAACAATTGTAAATTAAACCCAATCTTTACAAATTATTTATGATCAGCTTAAATAAAGGGAAAGGAAGAAAAATTACATAGTCCTGCTTTTGTAATAAGAAAATAGATTTAGTTCCTTTTAGAATTCATATGTATATACAATCATGTCTTGCCTTTTACTGAACCAAATATTTTTGTAATTAATGCAAATATAAATGTTATTACTCCTTGGAAGTACTTTGCTTCGCTACCTTATTTTTAATGCACGTATTCTAATGCTGTCTATTAGTAAAACAAAATTTCCTCACGATCATGACTCGACTTGCCCTTCTACGAAAAGGCTTAAACTCTGAACACGTCAGCTATTACCCATTCACTTACTAAAAATTAATTTTGTAATTTGTTACATTTTTCAATGTTTTTTCTGCAACAATTGTACCTGGAACATGTGAGCTATTACAAATTCACTTACCAAGCCTTACTTTGGTAAACACTTACAAATCGGATTATTTTCACGGGCGAAACCATCAATTACCAGGTATGGAGGGAAACGAGTTCCTACTGGGAAGAACTGTTCTTCACTAATACCAATCAATCCATGTAAAACTAAGTATATGGAGTGTACTTTGACATTTCCGATCCTGAAGATTTCACACGAATCTAAAATGTTTTATAAGAGCTGTAAAGTGAGGGGAAACCATTCAGCCAAGGCGAGTCGGACTCGCGCACGAAAGGTTCCGTACCATAGTACAAAATTTAACACTATGTACTTTTTATTTATTTTTTGAAATGAGAATAGGCGTCATGTGAAAAAATAATGCTGTCATTTGAAAAAAAATGCCTACTTTGATAAAAATAATGAATGAGAATATATCGGGGAAAAAACGCCGAAAAAATCACGTTTCTTGTATGGGCAGCGTTACCATATTTTTTTTAAAGAAAACTGTAACAAACAGAAAAAAAAATGTTTTTTTGAGCAAAAAACTGTCATTGGAAAAAAGATAGCTTCTTCTTAGTTTATGTATCATTTTAATTATATACGTACTCAGACCATAATAGATATTACAAAAATCACACTTCGTGTAAGAAAAATCACAAAAATTATTAAAATAATAGGTACATTTCTATTGCCACAAAAAGCCTACTTGGCATAGCATATTGCTAACTAAAACTTGAATACGTAGTATTATTTTGCATAAATCTTTGTCGAATTTTTTAATATTTCGTTAGAATGTTTCAAATTTGTGCAATCTGAATTTTGCTTTTTTAAACAATCTGTCGTCCTTAAAATCCACACAATGTGGGAACCTCTACCCTGTTCCGAATTTTCCTTTTATTAATGTTGATTTGCGAGAGAATTCTCTCTACATTTGCTGTGGCTACAGGGATTGACAAAACTGCTGACACCAGTTTTTTCAACAAAGGAAAACACATGGATCCATCGATGCGCTTTAAATTAAAAATTGCTTCCCAAAACTTTTCTATTTCGGTTTCTTCAAACAAATCAACTTGAATACGCCACCCAATAGAAGACGATATTAACAGCTTATAGATGAGATGACAGATGACACTCTATGGGTGTCAGAAAAAAATGACATTCCAGGATTGCCGTTTGAACTAATTTTGAAAAGAGCGGAATTGAAGCAGAATATCTGAGCTTTAAAAGTTATACAATAGTTGTGTTTTTGTAAAATTATTAAGCAATTATAAAAAATTACTTTTTGTCTACAAAAACTGTAACAAACTGTCAAATTTGACGGATAACTGGGGAAAATTGGAAAACTACACAGCTACCAAAAAAACTGTCATTTACAGAAATAACTGTCAATATGGCAACGCTGTGTATGGGGGCCCCTTTAATTTTTAATTTTTTTTATTACTTGTTGTTATACCCGCAATAGAGATACACACTCTGTGAAAATTTCAACTGTCTCCCTATTGCGGTTCATAAGATACAAACTGGTGACGGACGGACAGCGGAGTTTTAGTAATAGGGTTCCCCTTGTTACCTTTTGGATACGGAATCCTAAAAAGTGAATAATTGCAGCGAACAACATTTCAACATTTAACTTTTTCGTTTACTGACGAATAAGATAACAAAAAATGATTTCCCTCTTATTAGGGATCCGTACCCAAAGGGTAACAACGGGATTCCTATTACAAAGACTTCGCTATCCGTGCATCACCAACTTGTAGCTCATGAACCGTAATAGGTAGACAGTTGAAATTTTCACAGGTATTTCGATTGCCGCTATAAGAGCAAATAATAAAAATTAAATTAAATTAAAGGCGGCCTCCATACTAGAAACGTGATTCTTGCGGCGTTCTTTTCCTCGATTAATTCTCATTCATTATTATTATCATAAGTTGGCATTTTTTTTCAAATGACAGCATTATTATTATTTTTTCAAAATGACAATAAATACAATAAAATTAAAGTTGCATGAAATTTTATTCCAATATTAATCGAAAATTAATGTACGCAAATATTATTGCAGACAAAATTATGTTGGATGACAAAGTCTGATTTCGTAGATTATTTTTCATGCTCACACATTTCTGAAGTAAATATATAATACATTTTTCATAAATAAAGAATAAGACAACAATAGATTCATTATAAGTTATAACAAATGACTGCAGGAAGGAAGTTTTCACACTACTATAAAATATCTCCGCAACCAAGTTCTAGATATAAGTGGTTTTATAAGGGAGTCTTTGAAACCTCGCAGACTGCAAAAATGTTTTTTTGTTGCTTTATACCTTAGCGTGCCGTGCGCCCAATTAGCTCTAAAGGGTTTTTTAAAGCTCGAACAATATTTTTAACAACAATTTTATAAAACGGTGTGTTTTATAAAGACTTGTAAGACCATTCCCGTAGCCATAATAAAGTATAAATTGTTCATTGGGAATTAGAGTCCAGTATAAGAATGCCACCAAAGATGTACATTTTTTTACATTATTGTAGTATCTATGTATATTTCCGTACTATCATTATTTGCATGCATTACAAATGGAGTGACAAACTTAGTATGCCCTTCGATTTCATCTAGAGAATGAAAGGTTTACTGCATCTTATGGGCGCAAGCTTATAGTGTGCAGATTTTTCCTGTTTGACTGTCCGTGATCTATACACCTTTTTGTTATTATTATTATTTTTAGCTTACAGTGACCATAACATTAACATGAGATTCTACTTTTCCACAACATAATTAAATAGTATTTGTCCTCTTCTCATAATTATGAGGTATTCGCTTGCATTTTATTTATTACCTTACTCATACCTACTTCATATAAAAAACTGCTCCGTAAATCTTATTACAACTTGAAATAAAAGATTCTTGTCTGGCATTCAGTTTCTGTCTTTTCCAAAGAACGATCCAGGTTATTTCCCACAGAAGAATTTATTTTAACGCCATTGAAAAATCACAGTTTAAAAAAAAAATTGGTTTTTCTTTTCCGTATCCGAAGGAAAATTGTGCACTTTTCTGTCGGTGGCACGTACATATAAATAACCGTGGAGGAACAAGCTACTTGCAACGAATTTTATTCAACTTGACATGTTGAAGACTTATTCTTGTACTCCTGAAATGTGCTTAAGACAGAAAGTAAGTGCAAGTGATTCGTAAATGGAATCTGCAATTGTTGTAGTTTTGAAATTCTGTTTTGAAGTATAGAGTAAGTTGCGGAAAAGCATTTATCTCCTTGTAAGAAGGATGAATATAAGAAGTTCATCTTCAAGTTAAATTTGCCAACGTTTTTTGAAATTTTTTAAAATTTGAAAATATGATGAGATGACAACAAAATGTTTATAGCAAAAACTTTGTCTCCTCTTACTCGTTGCGCTTTTAAGTTTTTTGTGTTATATCTATTTAATCTGGTGTTAAGCATTTCTTGCCTTAGTTAAGATGCTTTATTTAGTTCGAAAGCAGTGTAAAGTAAATGATAAATCTTGATAAAATAATTACGTAAATAAACTTGGAAATGATTTATAATTATATTTAAAATCAAAAAGAAAAAAACTAAAAATTGTTCGTTGTTGCAATTAAAAGTTTAGATATGGGATCCATTAAGGTTTATATAAACTGCTTGTTATACATAATATACGTACATTGTTATTTATTATTGCGCATTCACAATAAGAGTGACGAAAACTCGTTCACAAAAGAAAAATCTTTGAATAGAAATATTTTCGAAAATGTCACTCAGTTCTCGAGGTGAAAATTAGGCAGCAAATTTGGTCAATTTCATATTAACTAAAATTTTAAGATAAAAGGCAACAGACGGTATTGTGAAATGAAAATATAATTTGAAATGGAAATCATCTTAGAGAAATGATCAATATAAAGTCAGACAGAGTTAGTTATAACCTGCTAATTCATTCCGCTAATAGGAGGGAGCTTTTAGTATACAAAAATAATTCACAAAGGGCAGGCCTGGATCTATGGGGGGGCCGGCACTCGGGGGCACTTGTCCCGGGCGCTAGTTTTAAGGGGACGGCAATACGACAGACTTCTGAACCCATAACTAAACGAGAAAAAATCTAATTACAAGAATGGAAAATTTTTTCAGACCATTCTTAACACTTCAGTCTTCTTTCCGGAATCTATAAGCTCCCTTGCTGATATCATACTTTTAATTGTGCTTATACTTATACAGTCAAGCAGTTTCCTGTCTATTAAATATAAGTGTGTAAGCCTCTGTAAGCTAATTAAACTAAAAATTCCGATAAATTTTCAAATTTTACCTTTGTATCATATGAAATGAATCCAAAAATTATACAAAAGTGGCTGGCAACCCAATGTTCCACATCATCATCATATAAGACAGTAGGCACAAGCACATAGTTTCCAGAAAATATTTTTATGCCAGCTAAATTTAGGCATTTTAGCCGGAGTTAAGGTCTTTGAATCTGAGTAAAAAATCGGATAAATCCTTCAACTTAAACGGCACTTTGCCAGAATTCGTACCCAGAATTTTTTTGAAACCGTCTCAAATTTTAGTAGTTTAAGACGAGAAGATACATATTGAAAAGCGGCAAAAATAAAAACTGAGCTCTGACATAATTTAAGTTTTTAATTTGTTATCCTTGCGTTTATAATACCGGAGACAGGCTAGCAATTTCAATATTGCATTTTGCGCTCAACAGAAAGTCTGTCTCTATATACTGAAAAACAGCTCGGTATACGGTCTGTGTACAGTCAGTATGTAGCACATTGGAGCTCAATAATGAAATATGCAATATGATCATAGTTATAAACCATATAATACACGAACCTTTTAGAACCGATTTAATACTGTAATGTTGGCTACAACTTTTTCTGACATTTAATATTTGACACTTGTCAAATTGAAGTGTCTATTTCGTTTTTATTTTTCATACAGTAATTTCACAGTATCTGCTCGCGCTTTGTACGTTCGCCGAACTTTCTTAAGTCAAATAACAAATCAAGTGATAAATCAAATGTAAATTCTCTAATTAAATTTTTAGTATTGTAAACAGCAAGTGTGTCTCTGAAATTTTATATTGCAATTGCCAGAATTGCATTATCAATACTAAAATTGCAATCTGTCTCTGGTATAAAAGAAACTGTATTTGTAATGATACGATTTTTTACTTTCCTTTTATTTTAAAACAATTTGAGATTCAAACGATCGATCTTAATTTTTGTTTGAATTTCAAATTCTTTTTATATAACAATCATTTGTTTCAAATACGAATTGTTTTTAACAATTCTGGTTCTAGTTCCAAGGTATGCAGTATAAATAAGTCATATACATATGATGCCTAGTTATACCCTGGAACTGTAATAAAATTTGCCCCAAATAAAGATCATTTTTAGAGGGGGCGAAAAATAACGTCTTTGACCCCCTTCAAAACTTTCCGAGATCCGGCACTGACAAATGGTACACTGTAAAAAATGTGCACAATTGTAACCACAGAGCTTCGTTATTTTTCCCTAAAATGTAGGGAATATTCCTTAAAATGTAGGGAATATTCACTACATTTTAGGTAAAAATGCCTAAGGTTTGTGGCAACAATTGTGCACATGTTTTATAGTGTATTAAAATCATCTTTGAATAATATTATAGCTTCACCTTTAGAGAAATTACTGCAAATTAAGTTTCAGTGAACAATAATTTTACAATTTTAATACATTTTTGAAATGGTTAACTTTGAACAAAAGAAAAGCTTTCCACAGGACTGTAACCGATAAAGATAAAACTTGATAGATCATACACGTGCGGTAAATGTAACATATGTAAGTAAATTTTCAATTACAAAAATTATCAAAAAGTATTTCACCACCTTATGTCCCACGTCTACGTAAGAATTCAGAAAGAGGAGGATGGTGCTTAACTGCTTATGCATTACTAACGCTGCGAAAAATAACGGATATCAAATAGTTTTTTTTTTATCTTTTATTAGTTTCTAATTAATTTCTAACTAATTGTGGAAAGTTGTTTTGTTTTGAGTAAACTACAGGCGCTTGGATGCTCGAATTGAATTAATTACGATAAACCTGAAAAACTAAACATACTGCCATCTTTTTTTTGTTAGAAATAATACACACATAATATTGCAATTAATATAATATTCCAAATATATAATTGATTTTGAAGCTTGAATGAGAAATCGAACTGAGGCCGGTTGTAAATTTGCATGTATCATTATAGTTGTAAATATATTTCTAACTGATGCATATAATCTTCTATGCACTGAAAATAATTCACAAAGCTCCATAATTTCAGAATAGTCACGACGTAATTAAACGAATCAAAATTCAATAATTGCATGCGGCGAGAATGCAGCACAAACCTTGTTCATAAGTGAGAATATGTTGATATAGTAGGTACATACATATTTTCATATTCCACATAGCATGCGGTTATAGCAGGATGTAAGCATCCTTATTTGAATTGATATGATTGTCGTACTAGCAATGTCAGGATATATTCGGTTCTATTACGAAATGATGAGATAAATTTCTCTAACTAACTATGTTAAGAGATTATTACCAAAAATGATTCAATTACGTTCAAGCATAATAAGTAGAAACTCATTAAAGTTTTATGTGTTGAATCCATTGCCACTCCTCTTTTCGATGTCATCTGTTACATGTCATGAAAGCATTTTGCACCGAATGAAAATATTTCCCAAAGCAATTTATCATACGAGGAACCTCCTTAGAGTTGCATGAAGTGCTAGCATTATTAACGATTTCATTTATTAAAGTATATATACCTTGAATGTTGACAGTTTAATAAATAAAATGAAATATTTGATAGCGTTGATTTACATGTACGGAACATTTTAAAATTCAAATGTCTACTTAATTTTGCACCTTGAATCGCTGAAATTATCTTGCACAATAAATTACCAGCATATTGTTACGAGCGCGGCTTTTGTCCGTTATTTAAAATACAACATTTCAGATATAATTTACGAGTTTTCTTTTTTCTTTTCACTCTACTGTTTACTTTTAACTAGCAAACAATTTTTATACTGTTCTAATTTAATGTAACGAACTTCAAATTATCGAAATCCAATTAGTATTTTTAGAAAAGATGACTCTGAAGCTCGTGGCGGTTTATACTCTTCAATTGCAGCCAAATTATGCTCGCTACTTTTTTTCACCACTGTTGACACTGAACATATAGTTCTTAAGCTGACTCTCTTAAGACACCACTTATACATATTTTGTTGCTATATTCCTCGAGATTCTATAAATATTGTTGATGACAAAAGACAAAATATATACGACCTACTCTCTTCAACATTCAATTTTATTTTTATTTTTTAATCAATTTTATTCATGGTATGAGGGAACTTCTTGACCCATTACTAATTATTGGTGATTTTGACTTACCGAATAATCAATGGGTACTAAATGAAGATTACGATTGGGAGCAAGGAACGAACTCACCATCTGTTGGTTAACCCGCTGTCGTACCCCTCACGGAATTCCATTTGGCAGTTGCCGTAGATTAGATTAGATTCGTAGAGGGGTGTGTAGGCGTCAGCCTCGCAATCACCGCGACCTAAAAGATCTATTGTGAGTCCCCGTTGAATTTATTCCCATTCTAGGTTCAGACTGTTAATAAAGTCTAGGATCCTTCTGGGATTGAGGTTCCGTACGTAGTTAGGTGTAGGAAAAGCATGTTCGAGATGGAGTAGTCTCCGCCTGGTAAATGCTTCGCAGTTGCAGAGCAGGTGCTCCGAGGTTTCATCAGCATCCTGGCAAAAGCGGCAGGATGAAGTCTCAGCCAAGCCCATATTGTTAAGGTGATACCTCAAGGGGCAATGGCCTGAGAAGAGTTCTGTAATTATTTTGAGCTCTGTTTTCTTGAGAAGTAATAGTTCTTTTGTTTTTCCTCCAGAGGTGTCGATAAACTTTTTTGCCTGACGAAGTCCTTGTAGCCTTTCCCAGTATAGGGATTTTTGTTTGTTCTCCCAGTTATTTAGGGCAGCTTTGAGGTAGCACTTTGAGGTGCCACAGAATGGCTCCGGTCCGACAAAGGGAGTTTCCGCTCCTCTTTTGGCTAGGCCATCAGCAATTTCGTTGCCTTTATGGCCCTCATGTCCAGGTACCCACATGAGGATAACTTTGTTTCCTCTTGATAAATCTTTTAGGGTTTGTAGACACTCCCAGACTATCCCTGACTTGATGGTGTAGGACTTAAAGGCCTTGAGGGCAGCTTGACTGTCCGAGAGAATATTAATAGTTGAGCCATTTATGGCTCTTTTAATGCAGGTATTGGCGCATTCTTCTATGGCCAATACCTCGGCCTGGAATACGGTAGGGGTAGAGCCCAGGGCCTTTGATATATGGCATCTGGGGCCGTATACGCCCAGTCCGACTCCACTGTTCGTTTTTGAACCGTCTGTATACCACACCATCGATCCTTGTTGAAAGGACGGTTTAGTGGAACGCCATTGCTGTCGGTTTCCTAGAACCACATCGAGTGGTCTTACAAAATCCACCTTGGGTGTGATTATATCAGATATTGTCGTCATTTGCTCAAAGCGTATCTGTTTTAAGATACTTAAATGAGCAACCAGATTCCCTGGTTTTAACTGTTTCTCCTTTTGCAGTCTAATAGCACTGGAGATTGCTTCCTTTTTCACCTGCAGATGTAGGGGTGGAAGGTTTAGTAAGGCTTCCATGGCTGCTGTAGGACAGGTCCTCATGGCACCAGTTATTCCTAGACAGGCAAGCCGTTGTGTTTTTTGAAGCAGAGCCTCAGCCTTCTTTTCATTAGTTTTTGGCCACCATGCGAGGGCCGCATAGGTGACCATGGGTCTAACAACCGTGGTGTACATACAGTACATAATTTTTGGCTTCAGATCCCATGTTCTGCCAATGAAGCGACGGCACGTGTAGAGAGATCCTATCGCTCTTTCCGTCACTCTAGACAGATGCGAATTCCAGGAAAGTTTCTTATCTAAGGTGACCCTCAGATATTTGACTTCTTCTGAAAATATCAATTCCGTGTTACCGAGAAGAGGAGCCTTTAGTGAAAGCTTAGTGATTGCTTAGAATGAAGTGGTGATTTAATCAAAACTTCACTTCGAATATGTAGGTCTAGGATTTTTTCCATGGATTTAAGTAAAAATGGCGAGAGACTAATGGGTCGGAACGATTTGGCTAGAGAGCTAGCTCTTTTTCCTGCTTTGGGTATAAATACCACCCTGACGTCTCTCCAGCATTGGGGAATATACCCCAGAGCGTAACTGGCTCGAAAAATGTTTTGTAGTGGAACAAGTATTTCTTCAACCCCTTGCTGTAGTAAGGCAGGAAAGATGCCGTCCCCTCCAGCAGATTTAAAAGGTTTAAACGTACCAACGGCCCATCTAACCTTGTTAGGAGTGAAGATTCTTCCCGCATGGCTCTTACTCCTTTTAGAGACCCTGTAATTGCCCACCTCAATTGGGTCTGGAGCTACTATTCCTTGAACGGGACTGGTAGAGTCGGGGAAGTGAGTTTCTAATAAGAGCCTGACTGTTTCCTCACAACTCTCGGTATAGTTCCCATCTTCTTTTTGAAGTGAGCATATACCATTCGTGTGATCCTTCGAAAGTACCTTATGGAGCCTGGTAGCTGCGGGCAGTTTATCTATGCCATCGCAGAAGGTTCGCCAGGTTCTTCTTTTAGATCTTCTTAATTCTATGTTATATTCCGTTAGAGCCTTTTTATATTCTCCCCAGGTACCAGAGAGCTTGGCTCTGTTAAATAGTTTTCTGACTTCTTTTCTTTTCAAACTCAGTTCCCTATTCCACCAAGGTACCTGCCGATTACAAGTCTTTTGCTTCAGAGGGCAGCTGTGTTCGAATGAAGTCAGTACAGCCGTTTGTAGCTGCGTAGTGGCTGAGTCCAACTCCTCCGTTGTGCTAATGCTACTACCGGGAGAGTTAACTACAGCCTTAAGATGTTGTCGATAGAGTTCCCAGTTAGTTAATTTAGGGATTCGGTACTCTAGACTTGAGTTAAGTGCGGCTTCTATATCGAACCTGATATGTCTGTGATCGGACATGGAAATCTCGTTCGATACGTGCCACCTGCTTATTTTTGTGCTTATGAATATACTGGCAAGTGTTAGGTCCAGGACCTCTTGTCTGATAGTGTTCATAAAGGTTGGCTTATTACCTCGATTTAGTATCTCTAAATTATTAGATATTATAAAATCGTGGAGGTACTCACCCCAGATGTTGGCATCCGTGCTGCCCCATAGCGTGTGATGTGCGTTCGCATCGCATCCAACGATAAATTGCTTTCCTCTTCGTTTGCAGTAGCTGATGAGTGTTTTTAGCTCTGTAGGAGGTAGTGTATCCGTATCTCCAGGAAAATAGACTGAGGTCACTACTACCTCGTGACTACCTCCCGGAGTTGGTACCTCGAGAGCTACTGCAACTACGTCCCTCGAAATGAACTGCGAAAGAGGAATAAAATTTAGATTAGTGTTGAGCAGCAATGCTGCCCTGGGATATTCATGCTCATTACTGTAAATTAACTTACATGATTTTGTGGGAAGTCCTTTAATGCGGCCCTGATGTACCCAGGGCTCCTGTATGAGCGCCAGACTAAGTTTCTCCGAGACAAATCTCCTGCTAAGCACGTCTGATGCCGCTTTGGCATGATGGAGATTTATCTGGAGGCAACTTAGATGATGATTAGTCATGACTAGGATGACTTTTTATGGCCGCTAGCAGCCTTGATAGGAGATCCTTTCGGATTTCCTTTTTTGCCCTGCTTCGCACGGGCAGGAGGAGGCTTCTTCTTAGTGCCTTCGGACTTCTTTGCGGAAGTCCCCGGCTTAGCCTCTGCAGTTCCGACTGCTTTACCGGGGCCAGCCTTAGCCTTGACAGAAAGTTTAGGCCTGCTGGTTCCTGATGTCGATGGCTGAGGCTCATCAGTCAGAGTTTTAATCTGACCTTGGCCATCCCCAGCCTCCCCCACAGTCTTTACTGCCCCACCCTTGGGCCTAAGTTGGACTGAGCCGAACTTGTACCCAATTGTGTAATGAGCCTTTTTTAGCTCCTCCATGGACGTATGGTCCACGGAGAAGGTTAGCTCTGTTACGTGTGGTTTTTGTGTCTTGCGTAACACAATCCACTCTGACACCTTTAACCCCGCGTTCTGACCCTCGATGTAGTCGAGAATCAAGTCCGTAGGGTTCTCAGCGCTGTTGGGAAATTATCCCACAAGAACTTGTGGGCGAGGAATTTCACTTTCCTCGACCATGACAAGGTTGGCTCCTTCCCAGGGTTTTAGCTCCCCAACTACACCTTTTAGCCACGTCACGGTGTCCTGATTGGCGCAGTTGATGACCATCCACCCTGGTCTAAATGTGGAGCCCAGGAATCTTGGCTTCAGGGGGCTTTGTTTTCTAGCCGCGATCTCTCTCAAGATAGCACTCTGTACGGACTTCAATTGATCCATGTTGAGTGCCACCTCAGGATAACCGACGGGAAGAATACCCACCCGAACGCTCTCTGCAACCTCTTTATAGGAGGGCTGCTTACGCAAAGGCTGGGAGACGTGCTTCTTTGAAGGATTCTCCGTTGCTGCCTTGCTGCGTTTGGCGCTAGGTTGCTCCACTTTAGGAGAAGAGTCGTCAGAGCGAGTCC
Organism: Dioctria linearis; assembly: GCA_963930735.1. Lineage (NCBI taxonomy): Eukaryota > Metazoa > Arthropoda > Insecta > Diptera > Asilidae > Dioctria > Dioctria linearis. The sequence continues at coordinate 237,483,717 of OZ005741.1, forward strand.
GGTTTTTAAGACTCTCCTCATTCCGCTGTTCTATCTGAAGTGCAGCAATCCTTCTAGCCTCTGCCTCTCTGTGGCCATGTTTTAAAAGCCATTTAAACCTTTTTTTGGCCGCGCCACTGAGCTTTGGCTTGCGCTCTTTGGATGTGGGAACTTCAGTATTCCCGCTGTCCTGTTGGCTAGGGTCTGGTGATCTAAGGAGATCCTCCTCGTCTAGGGGGAGTGTATCCATCGCATAGCCGTCAGATGAAGGACTTGTAATTTCCTGGAAATTTTTGGGTTCGTTAAAAGCCCCGGATTGGGTTTTTGGTACATTTAGAGGTGCACCTCCCTCAGAAAAAACGGGCTTATCTATTTTGGTCCCACGAGTATGCTCGGAAAGGTTGGTCCATCTCAGCAGAGCCGGCATGCCGAGATAAGGCTAAGGTTGAAACCGGAGGTCGCCTGGTATCCGGAGTCCATCGTTATAAGACACACTCACGCAGGGCCATTCATCCCATAGGCACGATTGTTTACACCTGGGATTGCGGGTTTTATCGAGTATTCCTCTCTAGATCCGCCGTATTCAATCAGGTAGCCAGCTGCACCCCAGGGGATGCCCACCAGCTGCCTGTGCATTAACACCTCGCGCAGGATGTGACTCTTCGTCACGTACGGACGGTCTTGACAGAGTGCCTTGCATGGCAAGGTCCTCCCCTGGTAGGCGTTAACGTAATTAATCACCTTTACCTTGTTCCCCCTGCAGTTGCCGTAACTACACTTTTCTTTAATTTTTGGTACCTGTTAGGTGCGTACCATTTGATGTATCGCAGGCAACTTACTACTTAGGATTCCGGAAACGAGTTACTTACTTATGAAGGATAAAAGTGTAGATGACTGGAATGCCAACTGTATTCCGCCATTACGGCGGGCTGCCATTGGGAGCAGTATTTTGTTAGTAATACGAAACCTATGCGGATTTGTTTCTACTAATATTTACATTCGTCCATCCTGTTTATTGGTTTCCTCAGCAACATCACCACATTCACACTTCAACGCAACAAGCAAGATTTTAGGATTAGATCCAAGCAATATTACTGAGCTCTATCTCTATTACTATTACTTATCAGCACTGATATCCACTACTGCCCAACATTAGTTATATTCGGTTAATAAGTCTGATCACATCATACTTTTGCACATACAAACCACAATCATAAGACAACTGCTATAGCGCTTCTTTTCACCAGTCAGTACTCATAGCTATCTGTAAGATTTAATTCTTTTCTTACTTCAACAATTTGAACTTCATAGTTATAGTTATAGTAAGCGTGGCCAGTACTCATGGTCCACTCTTCGTCTAACCACAAATAAAAATAGTCTAACGATTAGTAATCATGAGATGTAAGCTCTCTGATGTACCACCTTCTCTCCTTCCCTTATTCTCATTCTTAATCAAAGCTTCCAGCGCGTCTATTATATTCATCGTTTCATGTTGATTAATTGATAAATTATACGTACGTGAATATATTTTAATTAATTTTATTTATAGAAACAAAAAAAAGATAAAATAAGATTTTTTTTTTTCAAAGAATATATTCCTAATAATATTACACCCATCATTAGAACTACTCTTATTTTTCCAGTTCAGGCTCACTCTGTGTATCACTATCGATCTCACTGTCAGCACTCATTAGTTCCCCGGTTGAAAATCTCAAGTCCTTATCTTTATGTAAGTTTTACACCTTCCTAAAGTTCTCCGAATTATATCAGAAGTACATACTTTGAGTTTTGTTTTAGCCTATCTTGAAAAGCATTCCACTGCACGCTGACACTCTTTACCGCAGTTAAAGCAGTTATCATCCAATTTTTTAATCCTTTTCCAAGATTCTGCTCCTTGTTCTTGTCGAGATAGACGATGGTTGAGTTGAGTAATATTTTGTTGAGTTTCTTTCATATTTGCAACGCACCTGTTATTCTGTTGATCTTGGAGGCATTCGTACGATTTTATACGGGTCAGAGCTTTTATTAAACTCGCACAATTCGCTGCAATGAGAATATTATATAGATACCCTATTCCGGTTATTATATAATTCATTGTAGTAGTTTCGCTCAACTTCGCTTGTTTTCAAATAGTTTTCCACTGGCTCTGCAGCTTTACGCTTTCTCTTGATTGGTTGCTCTTTTTAAGAGATTCTCATTCAAAAATTTTATTCTGTGCAATTTGGTACCAGAATGTCGCTGCATTTTTTAGTCGTAGAGATGGATATAGCATAGTCCTCAATCGTGTCTGGAGCGAACTCGGGGATAAGACCAGAGATTTCTTCCATTCTCAACTGAATTTCACTATTTACACTGTTATTATCCGCCGAATTTGATCACTCGATGACTGACCACGTAGTGCACTAAGCTCATCATGTAATTCTCGATTTTGCCACTCTAAATCGGCCACTACTAACGAACTTTGTTTTTTTATTTTTAGACAACATTTCTTATTGTGATTTTAAGTTTTTTTTTTCAACACTCACCACACTCAATAATATTTGTTCACTGAATTCAATGAATTTATGAGAACGCAAAATAATTCAATCCGAACTGTAACTTTATTCGCGACCCGCTCAAGAAACAGAGCCGTAAACATTTCCTTTGAGGGTAAGAGTCCTTCGATACAGAAAAGTTCATAAACAAAATTATTTCTCTTGAAATATTCACGCATATGTCGGACTGGTAAACAACTATCGCCGAGTTTTATGTTTTTTTTTTTAATTTTTGGCGACTGTGAGCAGGTAAAAGGTTCCCACTTCTGAAAATGTTAACAAGGAACGAACTCAACATCTGTTGGCTAACCCGCCGTCGCGCCCCTCACCGAATTCCATATAACACTTGCCGTCACTACATTTTTCTTTAATTTTTGGTACATGTTAGCTGCGTACCATTTTATGTATCGCAGGCAACTCACTACTTAGGATTTCGGAAACGAGTTACTTACTCATCAAGGATAAAAGTGTAGATGACAGGGATGCCAACTGTATTACGCCACTACGGCGGGCAGTCATTGGGAGCAGTATTTTGTTAGTAATACGAACCTATGGGGATTTGTTTCAACTGATTTACACGATAACTGCCTTGCTCTTAATAACTTGTCAAAAAGGGAATCACTATTCCTGGACACTGTTTCAAATCTTGGTCTAAATCAAATGAGTAATGTTTAGAAGGAGATGGGTAGGCAGATAGACCTGGTATTTTCTACTGACGCGGGTAACTTATTAGTTGAATCTGTCACGGTTATAACATTTATTCTTCACAAATACCACCCCTACCCCTCGACTAACTATCTTCATATTGCCATGAAACCGAAAATATTACAAATTGTGACGAAACACAACACTTTTTCAATTTTAGAAAGGCTAATTTTTCGGAAGCTCCCAGTAGACTTACCTCTATTGATTTCAACACATTACTGTCTAGCAATAGTATTGACGAAGACATTTTCCAATTTTACATAATTCTTTTCGATTTATTTTCCTCTCACGTTCCCCGCGAGCGTCAGTGCAACTCTAAAACATCTCCACCATGGTTCAATAAAAAACTGAAGCATCTTAAAAATAGAAAGAATAAATTGTGGAAAAGTTTGTAGTTATAAATTAACAAAAATTCAATTTCTTGTACACGCATACATACGTATACAATATAGTGACCATCAAATGCTAACCGCACTGATTATCGAGCAGATTAACTGATAACAATCGATGTACCAAAGAGATCACTTTAATAAATAGTGTCGTACAGTTCAGACGTGAAGCACGAGTCTTTTTTATTTTTTTGTTGTCCGCCCACTGTCGGTTCCTACAAGTTATATGAGGGATAAGGACATAATAAATCACAAAAACTTCCTCACATTCTATAATGAGCTGAAGGATCTTTCCTCTTCTCACTCTATGATGAATATATTAAAGAATGCGTGCGGCATTATTTAGTGATCCATGTATCTTTTTCAAATTTATTAGTATGAAGAAAAAAAAACAGACAACTATCCCAATACCATGAGGTATAAATATTTTGCTAGTGATAATTCGTCTGAAATTTGCAATATGTTTGCTTCTTTTTTTGACAATGCATTCGCTTCGTCGATTTTCCAAACTCGAATTAATAACTTTAGTCATATGAACGACTACCAAAACGTTTCACACACTATCCCTACAATTACACGTGACTTCACAACGGGTCCTGATATAAGTCATGTTGCCACTCCCTTGCAACCCCGCTGAAAACCAAAAATCGCTCGATAGTGATTGTTTTCCTAAGCTATTGAAAACTTCTTTTATAATACCTGTCTACAAAAAGGGCAGTAATAAGGATATTTCTAACTATCGGCCTATTGCAAGATTATCTTGCATGCCTAAACCATTCGAATCTATCATTTACTATCAACTATCAACTTCGTGTAAGAACTTGAACATGGGTTTATTTCGAGCAGGTTTACAACCAATAATTTGCTGGAATTTGTCTCGGATACCATTGGCGGGTTGGCAAAAGGCTACCAGACAAATTGTATTAATACAGATCGTAGTAAAGCTTTTGACAAGTTATCTCACTCCGTGATGCTGTTCAAAATGGAAAAGTATGGGTTTACCCTAACATTCTTATAATGGGCGGAGTCATATTTAGTTAATAGAGCATACCATACGTATTTCTGCCATTCCATCTCTAGGGTCTTGAAATCTTCCTCTGGCGTACGTCAATGAAGTCATTTTGGCCCTTTAATCTATCTATTGACGACATTGTCTCTGTTGCGAAGCACTGCAAAATCTTAAGTTATGCTGACGACATTAAACTTTTTGCTCAAATTAAATCTTTTAACGATTGTCAACAAATAGAGGGTGACTTCCACAAATTTAACGACTGGTGCAAAAGCAATAGTTTGGTAATCAATATCGACAAATGTAAGTTTATGACTTTCCACATGATTCGGAAACCTATCACTTATGATTATGGGTTCTCGGATTCCTAGATTCGCAGTGTTAGTTTTGTCTGCCACTTGGGTGACAAACTTGACCATGTGAATTTTTACTCCCACATAAACTTCGTGGTATCAAAGGGTAGTTGAATGCTGGGCTTTATAAAACGGTGGTCGCGAGTGCTACCAAATCCCTCCATAGCATTACGTTTGTATACTTGCTTTGTGAGACCACTTCTTGAATACGCTAGCCAGGTCTGGTCTCCTTTTTACGGTACACACATCGCCAGTATCGGGTCTGTTCAGCGAAACTTCATGCGCCTTGCTGTTAGGCACCTGCCCTGGAATAATTCAATGATTCTTCCACTCCCCTATGAGGATCTCCATTGTTACTTGACGAAATCTCTTTCCGTGATAGTAGGCACAATTTGAGAAGGTTACCTCTGTTGCATGTTAACTCCTCAAGGTCTAACTTTGGCATGAATGAACCTATTAACCCCATGTGCATTGCTTATAGTAGTTTGGCTAAGTATTAGTATTAGTTTTAGTTAGATTTAATTTTGTTTTTTATCTTTTTCCTCTCTGTTGCATTGGATTGCATTTCATCCGGCGCTTGGTTCATGTTTAGTCTAACATACTGTTACTAACACCGACTAAGTCATGAAACGCATGTATTGTTGATTGTTTATTTATAAAATCTGTCACATAATCGAGCTTGTGGTAAGCTGGTTCTGATAGTCATTAGAATACTTTCGTCTGTTTAGGCACTTCCACTTGTATTCACTTCACAGTCCCAAACAAGACTCTACATATTTATATACTCTATAAATTCTCCAGAACCTTTCCGAAGATTCCACTCCAGAAACATCAATTATCCATTTCCAATAGATGTCACTTGTCCTTTTCTATTGCACGTAACACTGCCCCTTCTTAAAATTGTTCGTCCCGAACAACAGGTGGTCCACCGTCGTGATGCTCGCAGTATTGACACAAACGATCCAGGTGAATTTTCCGTTTGCCTCTTGTACTACGCTGAATCCTGTATACTACGTCATTAATTCTAATCACTACTGAATACGGTCCGTCCCAGTGTTGTTGTAATTTTGGAGAACGTTCTTTATGTCATTTCGGGTTGTACAGCCAAACAAGGTCACCTTCATTGAATCTGGCTGAATTAGCACGTTAGCCATTGCGGGTCTTTATCCGATCGGTATTTACTGCTAATTTTGCTCTCGTGGCCTCGTGTACATCAGCTAATCGTTGTCTGAGTTGCAATACATTATCGTCTGGTAACTTTTGTTCACCTTAAGGGTTACCAAATTTGAGGTCACCCGGTAAACGAATCACCCTTCCGAATATGAACCTAGCTGGGGTTTGTCCGGTAGTGTTATGAACGGCTGATCTATAATCCATTAGGAATATATGAATATGTCGATCCCAATCGCTTTGGTGATAGTCAACTAATTTCTCTAGATGCTCGACCAATGTTCTGTTGAAGCGCTCTACCATGCCATCAGATTGTGGGTGTAGAGAAATTGTTCTGGTTTTTCTTATTCCCAACATTTTACACATCTCCTGGTCCGAATGAAGTTCGTGAGGCACACCAAACCTATTTGTTATTATTTGTTCCGCAACTGTGGTTGCCTCTTGATTAGGGATTGCATAAGCTTCAGGCCATTTACTGAAATCGTCAATGGCAACTTACATATTACAGTTACCGCTTTCCGTTTCTAAAGAAGATCCCGGGTTGTCTACACTCTACATATATCCTTTCAAATGGGGCTCCAATATTATACTTATTATACTTACGCATTTCTATTCTACTTCTGTGTGCCGGTCCTTTGCATGAAGCACAAAAAGTACATCTGTGCCACCACTCCTTTACGTCCGCTCCCATAAGTAGACAACAAAATTTTTCTTGAATTTTAGAAATTATTGTATTCACTTCCAAATGTCTTCAAGAGATTCCACTGTACATTTCTTCGAGAACATCGTTGAACCTTGATGTTTACAAACTTTCACTTGTAAGCACTTCGTTTCGATTCTCCGAACCTAAAGTTGTTTATGTCTGCACCTTAATAGTCATTTTACGCGAAGTATCCATTTCCGTTAGATGTAACTTGTCGTTATGTATTGCACGCAACAATATTTTATTCATATAAAACAAGACACATAATTTTGGCTTTTACCTCAAACGTAACTTAATACATTTTTCGATGGCAGTTCAATGTTTACATCATTACTAGCAGAGATATACGTAAGAAAAATTGTGTAGCTATCAGGCAACATGTTTTTTGGTATCTCATTTTAGACATAGATAATTTATAAAGCCACAGTAGCATTTAACACAGTAATTCGGTTAATCAGTCATGGACTTATTCATATGTATACCTATATTAATGAATCTGAATGGAACGAAAAATGTTTTTTTGTAGTTCGCTGTCAGTTTTACTTCATATGGCATTCAGAATCATCATCCGTTTTCCGATGTTCAGTTTATTAGCTGATTCAGAAGAACCAAGTTCAGGGGTAACTATGTACCTTTTGGAGGTACAAAGTTTTATTCATGTCATGGTAGTCTTAACTTACAAGTTAAGTTTCATTGATTGTTTGGTGGAATTCGTGAAGGCTTTCTGATAATATGGTTCCTTTTCCCATGATCTACAATGCTAATAAATCACGATAGATAATAACGTTTACATCGATGATATCCCTGTTACAGCAGAAATTATATCTTCCAAATTAGGAATTTGAATAAAAGTGATCACGAATACTCAATAAATTTAGATGATTTAAAAGTCTGTACTAGATTCGGTTTCAAAATCAAATTCAGCAATTATGGTTAGTTAGAATCTAGATATTTGGAACTAATACATTACATTCAATTGATTAAATTAAAAATGCCCAGCGTTCCGTCGATGCTTGCTACTTTTTGTTCTGCTATTTTGTGCGTGCCATTTTGCTAAACTGCATGTGTGTAACTTCTGCATTACTCCGACTTACGATATCTTTTCGAGTATCATTATTCATTTTATAATCTTCCACATTACAACTTGCCTCAGATGTAAATTCCTTTTGAGATGAGACAGTAATGGAGAGTGCTATTAAGGTTCTACTTTTTTGTTATTTAGTGCTTTTATTATCACGTGGGTATTAGAAAGAGGGCTGTCCACAATCAGGACTAATATTTGCGTGGTAAAATTTTCAAAAAGGCATTTGATTTTATCGTGAAGGCTAAAGACATCAATGTGGTAGCGAGCCTGTGGCAATAAAATTTACTATACTCAGGTTTGTGTCCTGAAAGTGAGAAAATTCATATAAAACAAGTGAAAAAGCTAGAATTGATATAAGACCAATTCTTATGATACCCTAGATGAATGCCCTTATGAAATTTCGTATTGTGACCCTACTGTGCAAGGTTGACTTTTGAAGCGGTTTTCCGCATATATTTCTAAAACGGTTTTTCGGACAGAAAAAATGATTATATCCAATTTTATAGCATTTTGTATTCTGAAGAAGTTTTTAGTACAACAAAAATGTCTTGGACTGATTGTTTTCACTATATACGTAAAGAACCTAAATTTTTATATGGCAACAGGCAGGTGTTGCCCGATATAGTCCATTTTTGAAATTATATTTGCAAGTACCAAATTTCAGCTCTCTACGTCGACCCGTTTTCAGACAGTGTACAAATATACAATAGAAAACGAAATTTTTATATGGCACCCCACGAAGGAGTTGCCCGATTTATCTCATTTTCGAACTTAATTTAGTCCGTCTACAAAATTTCAGCTCTCTAAGTTCTCTCTTCTCGAGTTATCGTGCACACAGATGGGCGGACAGATGGACGAGTTTCCAATCCATTTTAATTAAAAAAAGCTCAACTAAAAATGAAAAAAACTCGACGTTATTTGCTAGATCTAGGTTTTATCTTTCTATAATAGTCACAATCTAAAGAAATTAGAATACCTACTAACAGGTATTTGATTTAAAAAACTTCAATTTGTACCATTTTTTACAAGTTTCTGAGCTGATATCTCTCTTCCAATACAATTTTTTTTAATTTTTGCCGATGTTATTTACTAGACTTCTTCGTTACCTTTAATTTGAGATATAAATCATTATTCTGCTACAAATAGTTTGCCAGAAATCCGCATTAGAAAAATGTATGAAACTTGCAAATCTTGGTACTGACTTCTCTCAAGTTCTAGAAATCTGTGCTTTTACATATAGGTAGTGAATATACTTCTCAAAAATATTTCAAAAGTCGCATTTATTTTTCATATCTTACAGTATTTATGAGACACGTGAATATTTCGTATAGTAATATATTCAGAAATGTCTATGATATTGTACTATTACTAGTAAAGTTGCCCTATATTTTTGGAAATTCCACAACCAGTAACACATGCTAAGATATTTTTCATATTTATGGCTGAAATTACTTGTTTTAACAGGATTGGTTACCTACTTATAGCTATATCCAAAAATTACATAATCTATCGCTGTCATTAAAATCGTCATAGTTATTGAAGTACAATAGTACAATATAGGCCCCATTCCAATATTTTCTTTGCGTGCAGCATGCACAATTTTACTCATCTTTCGTGAGCTGTGAGATCAAAGTGGATATTGCAACTTCAATTGGGTATTGAAAAATGAATTAAAATTGAATAAAGGAATAACCCAATTTTGTATAATCTGTATTTAAAACATTATAAAAATAATAAAAAAAGGACCGAGTTGGTGTTGATATTGCCAAGGACTTGAATACCGTTTGGGTTAGCTTAAGAGCATTGGCGACTGGGCCTCTGCGACCCTGCGGACAACGCGACCAGAGTTGATTTATTGTGTCTTTCCGTAGAGGGTAAATCTAGCCTAGAATACAAGTAGGAAGTGTTAAACGAAGTGTGGTTATAGACGTACATAAAGTTAGCACCGCAGCTTCACCCGATGTAACTCGGAACAATCTCATAATTTGTCGTTAATTTGCCGTGAAAACAAGTTTGGCGTGTCCTTTTTTATAAAGGAAACTGGAAGTGGTGCTAAGTTGACATCAAGTTATCAGCACAACTCACAAGAATTCGGCCAAACCTTATCAGATTGGAAAATTTCTTATCTTATAATTTGTCGTTAATTTGTCGTGAAAAACATTGAATTTCACGTGTCCTTTTTTCTAAAGGAAACTGTATATGGTGCTAACTTGACGTCAACTTAACACCACATCTAGTTTCCTTTACAAAAAAGAATACGAAAAATTTATTTTTTCACGACAAATTAACGACAAATTATGAGATGGTTTCGAGTTAAATCAGGTAAAGTTGCGGTGCTAACTTTACGTACATAGGTTATAGGGTAAGTACAAAAACGTTGTTGGACTCGAAAAATTTGTTCCGTTGGTCTTCTTCCATTAACTTCAAAATTTATCAAACACCTCATTTTTTGATTAAGAGGGCTCTAAATGTTGAGTCTAATTATTATTATCGCTAATTATAATTATCGCTCTCATTTGTGGTTTATAAAAACATATGGGACTTTGTTAATAGTTGTTTTAAGCTGTGTTGCAGTAGGATTAACAAAAATTCTCAATTTTGCGCCAAAAAACCAAACGCGTTTTCAATTATCTACTAATAAGACTGTGTAAATTTAAGAATTGTAGTGATCTTTCTGAGGCTCTTGTCGAAAGGACGCATCAAGTAAAATAATTTGAAAGGGAATCGACAATCGAGGTATGAGGTAGTCTTTGATATTGATCAGGTAGGTAGTATTCTTCGAACAAACTGTATTCAAATCTCATCTTTATAGCCAAAATACTTAAAACACCTGCGTCATTACATTCTTCATATCTTTCAACGTCTATATGTAAAAATTTATATTGGATATCAACGAAATTGAAAAAATAAGTCGAGCTAGTACGCATTAAATTTACACATAATCGTAGCATGTGCACCATCGATACAAGCCAATACAATTGGGAAACACTAATTTGTCCCATATCCAGATTTTTCTCAAATATCTTTATTTGGTTCAGGCATATGCATGTATTTATCGCTGTGATCTATCGCGTTGTTATGAAAGGAATTGTGTCGCTAGTTTATCGGTATGATTATCGCTATCGCGGCGGTGTCAATCGGTTTTAAGCAACCGAATTAGGAAGCTTGCTGGACTGAAGATTATATCTGCAAATTCGTTGCACCTAGTGATACATTTTTGGAAAAAGACAATAAGAGAAATGGTAAGGTAAAATCAAGATCCGTAAGTTCTTCTTTTAATAAACCATAATGTAGCGCTCGCTATTTTGGTCTTCAAACAAACTGCAGAAAATAAAATATCTGCCAGAATTTTCCATTTATTAAACAACAATAATACCTCTCTTTTGGAATGGGTCATAAACTACTCTCCTACAGGCTAAATAATTATATGTCAGAAAGATATTGTCGCAAGCCTTTCACGCAAAACAAAACAAAGAAATTCTTGGTTGGTCATGTTACTCAAAGAAATCCGTGTTTACCGACATGAGAAAAAAAAAATTCTTTAAGTGAGATGTTCGCTTACAGAAATATTAAATTTTCTTGCAGATATTACATGGAGCGGAAGATATTTCAACATCTCCTCGAACTGAAAAGCCTACAGATACGTTCGAGCAAGTTAAATGAGTCGGTGCTCGTAAAGCGAGCTGTTGATGACTACCACAAATCTGGGATAGCATTAGGAGCGGAAACAGGTGGCACATTAAGGCGTTATCCATACACTGAATTCACCTTTAAGAACTTCGAAATGTTTCTTTACGATACACTTAAAGGTATTCAAAAGCCAGGAACCTGCAATTTTCAGAACATTAATGAAGTATATGAAGAAGTAAGCACTCAATTATTGTATTTTGAACATTTTCCAACATTTTCCATTGATAGATTAAACATATTTTAATGATTTTTAATTTTCAGGCTGAACGTCGGCTTAGCCCGGATTATAATGCCTACGAGAAGGCCCTCCAATGTACAACAAAAACTCACAGATGTTTGCATGCTGCTCACGCCTATACTGGAATACCCTGTGCAGCCTACAGTAAGTGTTGTCCTGCATGTTTTATTATTCGTAATGAGACCTTTATCCACATTACAGAGCCTCATTAAAATGTCCCGGTATAAGCGACCATTGCAAATGGCAAAAGAGCCTAGTCATTTTTATTCTTTACACAAGTTTTCTAACGTTTATTTACCATTTTTCTCAAGTTGTTCTTTAAAAAAATATCATAGAAAAGGAAAAACACTTGACTTTATGTTTTCCGCCCATTGTTATTCCTTGGGTAGCTTATTAGGATGCTAATGACTAAGCCAACCAACCTTGATAAGCCCAGGCGTAATTAAGATTTATTTACCGCTTTTTTATTTCCTTTTTTAACTTAACAAGGGCTACAAAGGAAGATGAATCTAAGTATTTAATTGCGAAATCATTTTTAATGAGTTTTTACACGTTGCGATTGTTGCTTCAACCCGTCCTTAATTATTATACTAAAGCTTACACATACAAATATAATCTCTGGGATGAACGAAAGACTTTGTTCGTGTTATCTGTGCAAAAAAATCAACGAATTTTGCAACTGAAAAAAATTAACAGTGAATTTTGTTGAGGAAATCTTTTTACTTTCAATCAGATAAGATGAAGACTTTTCAGAGAGTTTCGTAGTTAAATAATTTCGGACAAAAACAGTTTTAGGTACAATGTCAATGAAAAGGTGCTTAGTAAATGATAACGGCCATTCTGTTGACAGCAGATTCAATCACAGGAAAATAAATTTTGAATAATGTTTTTCCTGGCCTGTAGTTAAGACTTTCTTTTGACCAATGCTGTTTGAAAGTCCTCAGCAGCATTTGATTTTCAATACATGTATTCCTTCGTTTCGTGATAGTATAGTTTAATTCATGGTAAGTTCTCTGTATTGTATTTCTTTTCAGGGTGAAGTGTATTTATGAGATAAGTATTTATTTTTACTATTTGGATCGTCCTGGCACCCCGTTGCAGGTCAATTTTTTTTCAATTTACAGTAGGATGTAGTTCCACCCAAATATTACTTTTATTGGAAAATACGCTGATTAGGTTATTATGAGGTTTGAATGGGTCTTTTTGAGAAATACTCCTATCTTTACTCGTTTCTTTATTGCAAAATGTTCGAAATTTCGGATCCTTTCGCTACCCTGAGCAGAATAGATGTTATTTTATAAATATTACTAGATAATGAAATTCATCAGGTTTAACTGGTACGGTGTTACGCTAGTAGTAACTACAAAGATTAAGGCCTGATTCATACCGCCACGGTTGCGAGTTGCGATAACGTAGCGATAGAGATAGAATACAAATGCTCGCACCAACGCGATAGATCACAGGGATACAAGGAATTTATGTACCGTTTAACCAGCGATTGAATGTCTATTGCAGGATGCAGAGATTCAGTCGTCTGCGAGCTGTAAGATCAAAATGGATAGTACAAATTCAAATGGGTGTTGAAAATGAATTAAAATCAATATAACGGAATATGTGATTTCAATTTATTATTATTTTGTTGGTGGATGCAGACAAAGTTCCTGTCTCTCATCTAATCACCGCGACATAGAAGATCTTTTGAAACATTTCGTCTAAATGCTCTAAAGCATTTATTCCAAGTAAAGGTCTTTCATAAAGTCTATGACGCTCTTTGCGACATCTTTTGACAGTGGAAAGGCCTTTCCTAGATGTCTTATCCTCCAGCTTCACAATCACAAAGGACATGTTCAGCGATTTCATCCTCTTCCATACAGAAGCGACCGATCTCATCGTCGACCTTACCCATCGTTTTAAGATAATATCAAAGTGGGTAGTGCCCAGTAAATAGGCCCCTTATGAGCCCTAACTCCTTTCTACTAAGTATATAAGTAATGTTTTTGTCTTCGGTTGTGAATAATTAACACAATTCTTCGCTTGTTTTAGCCCCGGGATATTTTCCAAGTGTGCATTTTTAATTCTGTCTTTCCACAGCCTGACCTGAGTTTGAGAGGTGACTTTTTGGATGTGCAAAGATGGGCTCAGGGCCAATAAACAGAGATCTAGCTGCTTCTTTAGCAAGGCGGTGCGCAATCTCGTTGCCCTTCATGTTCTGGACCGCAAATCAGCGTCACCTTGTTTTCTTCAGTCAGTTGATTCAAGAGATTAAGACAGTGCCAAACCAGGTTAGACTTAAAGGTAAACGAGTTTAAGGCTTTAAGTGCTGCTTGGTTATCTGATATTATGTATATTTTAGGTCCATCCATATTTTTGTGAATTATTTTATGCGTGTGTTTCTGCCTGGAAAATGGTTGGTTAGGCCCTTAGTGCCTTTACGAGATGAAACTTCGGCCCGTTTATACCCGCACCTGCCATAACTTCTATTTTGGACACATCCGTGTAGCATTTAAGAGATCCTTTTTCAAAGGGTAGGTTCCCAGTGTGTCCCTATTGACGGTTCCTTAAGATCACCTTAAATAGTGTTTTAAAGTTATCAGGTTTCGGCATAAAGTCTGAAATCGGGTCCTCTAGGAATTCTTGGAGGACTTTCAGGTGGTCAACCAAATTGTTTGTGCTCAGAAGATTTACCCTCTGCAGTCTAATTTCACCGAGGATGGCCTCCTTACCAACATGCAAATTTAAAGGTAGTAGGTCCAGCATAGCCTATAAGGCTGTAGTTCAGCATCAGGTACGAATGGAACCAGTTATTCCTAGAAATGCAAGCCGTTGTAGCTTTTATTATTTAAAATCAAAGCATTATAAATATATTAGAAAAGAGGAGAAAGTGGGTAATAATATTGCCATTGAACACAGGTTAGGTCAGGTTACGAATTCGACTGAATATGAGTTACTGGAACCCAGCGGACATCGCGACCAGACTTGATTTATTGTGTCCTTCCTTAAAGTGGTTAGGGTAAAAATAGCCTAAAATACGAGTGATAAGTGTTAAACGAAGTGAGGTTATAGTACAAGTATAAAAACTTTATTGGATTTAGAAAATCTCTTTCATTGGTCTTCTTCCATTGACTTCAAAATTATCAAACTCCTCGTTTTTTTTATTGAGTTTGCTCTAAATGCTGGGTGTAATAACTATCGTCCTCATTCGTGGTTTGTGAAAAAAAATACAAAGAACGTATGGGGGGCTTGAAGAATTTTAATAGCTGTTTCAGGCTGTGTGGCAAGAGAATTGACAAAAATTCTCCATTTCGTGCCAAAATTGTAAATGTGTTTTCAATTATTTAATTAACAGACTGTGTAAATCAAAGTATTGCAATGATCTTTCTGAGGACGTTGTCAAACATACATTGCTGCAAATATTTCTTGGCTGTTATACTTCCAACAAACTGCATTCAAATTTCATCTCTATAGCCGAAACTCCTGCGGCACTTTTTTTGGCTTTTCAAATTGGAAAAATAAGTCGAGCCTGTAGGTATGTATTGAATGGACATTTAATGGTAGCATGTTTACCATCAGTTCTACCCAATACAATTGGAAAACTGTAATTTGTCCCGATATCCATTCTCAGATTTTTCCCAAATATCTTTATTTGGTTCAGGTTATGTATTCAGCTTTATGCTGTGATCTGTCGCATTTGTATTAACAGAAATGTGTCGCTAGACTATCACCATAATTAACGCTATCGCCGCAGTGTGAATCAGGCAATTTGACAATTTACTCTAAAGGTTTTAAGCTAATAACTCTTTAACGGCTGCATATAGCACATAGAGTATGCTAAGTCAAATTCAAGAGGAGGGTCTACAGTTTATAGTTTTTATAAAAAAGAGTTATGTTAATGACCTTTTTGTAAAAAACATAGAGGTCAAAATAATATAAGGTAAAAAAATCCGAAATTTTTAGTTTAGTTTAGTTTACTCGTGAGAGGAGGGAGGTACGGGCTGGTTGAGCAGTCGTGGGAAAGGCCACGAAGCTCTGCATATAATGAGCTCATAAGTCTATCGTTGCGCTCAGTACTTTTTAAAATTCAGGGTGCTTTGTAAAAAAAACTAGCAAAATAGCTTTTTTGCTGTAACTCCTAAAAACGGTTGTAAAGGCACCCCCCCATTCCCACCGCCCATACAATTTTTGTTTTTGCTTAGGTGAGTATTATCACTGCTCTACTGACCTCCTAAGGGGAAACACCCTGTATGTACATTTATTGCTTGAGAAAAATGTAAACTATTAAAAAAAAAGAAAAATATCTTTTAATTGTAACAAAGGATAAACTTACCATTCTCTTCTTTCAATCCATTCCCAAAGTAATGCTCATATATAAAAACATCATTAAGTCACTTTTATTATGCCTGAATTCAACCGTAAAATTGAAATCGCTTTTCCTTAAAACTGGGTGGAAGATCTATTGGACAAAATAACGATGGACTGTCCAAACCCCCACAAAACACCACGTGCTGTCTAAAATCTTTGATTTGTTCTTATAAATTATTAAATTCATCAAAGATTTTTTGCATACTATATTAAACTACTACTAGATACTAGGATATTAGCTGTCCTAAAGAGTGGATATTAAGATATTGTATGGAACGGAAGGAATTATCAGCGGTGATATTCCTGTAAGCGCAGAACTGCCTGAGTAGGTTTCGACAATCGGTTTTTTTCTTGAGTAAAATTTAATCCATCTGAAGTTTTAACTAGATAAATGTAGGCATCGAGAAAGTATCCGTTTCTCGCATCTGTTATGCACATTATTTTCCAGCCGTATTTGGCTATTTGTTTTTTTGGCATATACATCTTGAATTTGCAATGATCTCGAAAAGCCACTAACATCTCTTCTACACAAGCACACGTTCTAATCGTATAAACTTTGAGACATTATTGCCTAAAATATTCGAAGACCTCAGAAATAAGCGCAGATATATGCCGCTGATATCGAATTTCTGCATCATCAAACCGGATAGTATTCAGTAGGACTTCTAGTCTATTTTTACTTATGATATAACGATATATTTCTCTTCCGGAGCTATCAGTATTGTACCATGAAGTGTAGTGTGCGTGATTTTCATTGAATGTAGTAGAATAAAATAAAAGCCCGACAAACGCTTTTAAATCTATGAGATTACGACGGTATTATCTTTCGTTTCTTTTCATTGGTATGTAGTACTATTTTGTTGATCATCTTGTTAATACAAATAAGGCTCCAAATATCAAGAGACGTGGATCTTATTCTGAGATGATCAACGAAAGCGATACTTACCAAAATAGTTTTTATTCCCTGGTTGAGATTGCAACTGAGCGAGTGGAACCTCATCTTCGGAAGACTATTCCTCACGAAAACCTGAACGCGTACTTTGTGGCTGAATTTGATCGGTTTCTTCTTCTGAGGAGCCACCTACTTCAGAATCAGATTCACAGTCCTTATGGAGCACATAACTAGCAGACATATCTGTTTCCACGTCGCTGCAATCCTCGTTCCGGACCTGTTCCTCATCTGACAACTCTTCGCCGAACCAACTCTTCACATTTTCTTCGTTATTATTGCACTAAAACAATAAAAATAATGTAACACAAAAAGATTACGTAACCACCTACATGCGGTCACTGAGACCGCTAGCGGAACATTTTTACCTACCCATGTCAAAAGCGCGCACGATACTGGATGAAGTGAACAGCCGCTAAATTCCAATTCGAAAATCCGTTGCGGTAATGGTGTCCGCTGGTAAGTGGTTAAGGGTTAATTAAATATACTAAAAAGGACATTGTTATAAAATATTAAAAAACTATTCAAATATAAATGGCATAAACTCAATAAGATCAAAATTATGGTCTAAATGTTTGCATTCTACATTAGCTTGAAAATTTTAATTAAAACAAAAAAACACATTTCCTTCTATCAACTTAGGTAATTATTGTTCTAGGAAGTGTGTTCTTTCTTTAATAACTAGTAAGAAAATAGAAACTACATAGACTTAAGAATGGATTTGATGGTCGGTCTTAAGGATCGAAATAATAAAAAGTATCAAACATGTATCGCATCGCCGTCACACAACTAACTATTGGTAGTACACTCAAAAATGGGTAGCTACAAAAAAAATCACAGGAAATTCTGCGAAGCATAAAAAGTTATGATGCATTTTTTTTAAATATCGCTCTCAATAACACCAGACCAATCTTGGGTTAAACAATAAATTTTTAAGTCCATTGGACTCTTAGCAAATAATAGTTTTAAAATTTCACAGACTTAAATGTTTGACACATTTGACGTAGCTGCGCTTATTTAATATTAATAATTAGTGAGAATGCTAATGAGATTGAATAGAGGATTAGTACATGACGAAAATGTTGATAGTCATCGCCGGAGTAGTACAAGTGGAAGAAACTATTCATAAATCAAGTTATTGTCAAATAAGTAAAAAAAAGTTAAAACTGGTCTAAGACTTATGACAAATGCCCATATGTAATTTGGTATGGTCACCTCTCTGTGCAAATTTGATAGTTGAAGTGGTTTTCCGCATATATTTCTAGAACGGTTCGTCGGACAGTCAAAATGATTATGACCAATTTCATAGGATTTCATATTTCGAAGAACTTTTCAGTAAAATAAATATGTATAGGATTGCTCGTTTTCACAGTATATGCAAAAGACCTATATTTTTATTTGGCAACACCAAAAAAGGGTTGTCCGATTCAGCCCATTTCTTCAAATTATATTTACTTTTTTCATGATAATGGCATTACAAAAATTCAGGCCTCTACATTAACGCGTTTTCGGGCAGTATGAAACACGAGATTTTTGGATGGTAACGCAATGAAGGAGTTACCCGATTAGCTTCATTTTCGAACTTAAATTTAGTTTTTTTCTTAAAAAGCTCGTGTGTAGCCCTCTAAGTATATACGTAAACGTGCTCGATTTACTCGACTGGCCAGTATTATTTCTGTGCGTTATAAAGAGAATGACAAACTTAGTGTACCTTACGATTTCATCTAGGGTATAAAAAGTACAATAATATTATAAAATATTTTTCTACTTTATCATCTACTGAAATATGATTATTTTGGGAGCTACTAAAGTATTCTAGCTGCACATAAAGAATAATTTCTTACTCAAGCCATGTATTAGTTCGTATCGTATAGTCTCTCAAAATAACAAAACATTCAAATAAAAAACAGAAAAGACTTTTAAGTGGCCAAACTTTAGAAATTAGAATTTAATTGCTTCGCCAGCCAATAATATCTTTTCTAGTGCTTCGATCTGGTTGAAAATGACGCATCATAATCCTTAATTTAAAGCAAACTGGAAAAGCGTTCAATTAATAAAATCAACTTGTGTCATATAGTTCAAATGAAGTACGTACACCGTACCGTTGCCCTTACTTTTTAATACCCCCCTATAATTTAACAAAGATAAGAGTTGCTCGTCCTCAATTAGGTTTAGAGCGTAACTCCTTTTTGACAGCCTAAAATAATATTTTCTGTATAAATCCTTTTATGACTTATAGAACGGCTGGAAATTAAGGAAGCAGGAGAAGAGCTTTTTGTAGAAAATCATTTAAGAAAATGAACAAAATGTTATTTCTTGGATGTACTAATTGCCATGGGTAATACAAAAGTTTATAACTTCAAAGGAATTGTCCCTATAATTTTATGATTTAACATAGCGAGTGGAAAGGATTAGTTAGGGTAATTCTCTGTGTATAATTTTATTTTATGTTATGACTTATACTTATTTATTGCTTGTTACATATTAATTAATTAAGTATTCAAGTTTAGTTTTTCCACAGGATTTATTTGCGCAACAATTTTTAGGATGTTCCTTAAAACAAAACCAAAGCAAGACATTATGAAATTGTGGCACGTGTTTTTAACAATCAGCGAAATTATTAGTTGTGATCCATGATTTCGCTTGGATTGAGTAGGACAAGAACAGACCAAAAGAATATTTCAAGAGAACGTTTAGGCTTCATGATGCAGTGATCCGGAAGAAAATGATTGGGCGAAAGCTCATCTAATTTTATCGATTCCAGATTACCACAGATTTGATAAACATATGTCACGTATGAATTTGCCATGACGATTCTGAAGCTGAAAAACCTGTTCGCGATAATAAAGGGACTGACAGATGCTTACGAAAAGGCAGTTCTATTCGATTGCGATCATATTTAAAAATTTTAAATTTTTTTTTTAAATGTTGCTCAAATTTATCTCCTTCGAAATTCAGGAATACGTGTTAAGAATATTATTTATTATTATTATTTATTGGTATCTATAAAAATTGAGATTATGGGATTCGCTAACGCACTTAAAAAATATCCTGGTTCTGAGCGACCATCCACATATATTTATTGACAGATTAGATTTATTTATTGCTTGGAGTGCGTGAAAATGCTTCGGTAGACATCATGAAATAATTCCAACGATATTTTGTTGGATTAAATTTACTCTTCCCGTGTTTTGTAAAACAACTGGAACACTCTCTGGACCTACAACCCTCTATTGAATGACAACTGTTAAGCCATGATTTTAAACGGTTTACTTCCAAATATCGACAGTATGCGGATTAATTTTTATTAATTATTCTATGAAGTACACAATTTTTTGTTATTAGAAAATTTTCTATCTGTATCTATCTAACGTATTTACGTTTAGTTCTGTTTAAAGGTTTTTACAATCGTAAAGCATTTTCTCATAAATTTTGAAAGTTGCTACCTAGTAGGAATATTATCATCTGTCTGGAGGTCCGCTTCCCAATTTCTCGACGAGTGCAGCTTTACAGATAATGGATGAATCAAAAGTAAATCTTAGTATCGCTTCTTTGTACAAAGAGCTTCATTAAATTGAACGTCTATTTATAATGCCACATAAAGTTCTCAGGTGTTGAAAGTGATTTAATTCAATTATAGACTGATTCACAAAATTTTAGATGATGAGGTGATTCTTAACCACTTTTCAAAAAGTTTGTGTTTATGGCTTCGTAGTAAAAATCCTATCTGAAACTCAAATATTGTTGAAGTACTAACCATAGGAATGACCACTGATTGTTTGAATTCATTGCAAAACTGCGTTATCCGTCCAGCATCTCGTATCATATTTCGTTGTATCCATTTTCCAAATCATACACAGCTATTTCCGCAGTGGGGGCATACGACAATTCTAACCTTCTGTGCGTCAGGCCACAGTCCCTTATGAAGGAATGTATCGACAAATCGAGTGCAACGCCTTGCACTAAATATTCTCCAAACAAGAGCGATTCCCAATTAGTACAGAGGAGGAGACGGATGCAGTGTTATACATTCGAAATAGAAAACCCACTGTTAAATTGTTCTTTGAGATCTCCAATGTTGTGTGAAAACTAATACCCCAGCGCAAAATCTCTCAACAAAGTCTATCGGAATGAAGACTTATATATTTCGCAATTGTCAAAGGCATACTATGAATCTTTTCTAGAAATCCTACAGGATAAACGAAATATTTTCCTAGGGGATTATGCTTAGCCTTGGTATTGGTTATCCAACAACAGATACTTGTTCTACATACACTGAACTAAGCGAACTTATTAAAAAACAAACAGTTAGGACCGTAAACACCAACCAGAATAATCCATATTCACGTGTAATGCACAAACACAAACCAAAATTACTCGCGATTTAATCCATCTTATTACACCGGTGTAATATTTTATCCCAAATTTTCTGGGGGTACGATTTTTATTCGGGGATTATTCCGAATAGGTGACTGCTGAGCAAAATTTGATTTTAAGTGACAATTACAGCGGACAACAAAGAATAGCACGTTTCCGTGGCAACGACATTTCGGTTAGATGCACTGATCTTAAGTTCTCTCTCTACTTAAATTTTTTTTAATATTATGTAAAAAAGAAAACTGAAAATTAAATTAATTTTCTTCATTATATTCCGTATTCAACATTTCTTATTTTAAAACATAATACTCTTTTATTTTGACATACCGAAAATATCCGAAAGTAATACCACATAAGCAAAAAACTCATTGTTTTACACGAGTTGGTGTTTACGACCAAAGCAAGCAGGACTATTCTCGGATAGGAATAATCTTTAAGCAGGAAATAGGATTATCCTCCTTGTTGTTTACGGCCTTTAATGGACAGAAAATAGCATACACCCCTAACTTGGCTGTACATAAGCAAAACTGAAGGATGTTTTTTAAAACCTGGGTTTATTCCTATATAGGTCTCAGATAAGTAGGGAGAGGTGCCGAATCAAGACTGAGATTTTATATGTGAACGATCACACTTTATTTATCACAATTTTTAGCTCTTAATTTTTATTTTAAAAATTCAATACTAGTTCAACTTTACTAAATAATAATATAAATAAAAATACAGTAAATAATAATAATCAGAACTCAATTCAATGGTAAGGAAATATAAAAAAAACAATTCCGCTCAACGAAAAAGGAAATAATAATAATCATAAAAAAATGATAATGAAAATAACAATTCGACTTCAACGAAACAAGAAATGATAATGACGGCGCCTCAATCTGTAAATATAAATAAAATGATTAATTTTTTATTTATATCAAGTTAATATTAAATTGGCGTCACTACAGCCTATGCAGGCTTTTTTCCGGAATTTAAAGCAGAACCTTCCGGTATGGGAAAGCTGGAAGAAAAATCTTTTATTAAGTGTAGACTTTTTCAGTAATCACTACTGATCCTTCATTTTGAAGAATTTTGTTCGGCACGTAAGAATTTATTTGTGTTGTTGGTACGAAATGCCAATGAATTTTCCAAAACTTAGTCAGATTCGAGACCTCTGATCCGTTCTAGAAGAATCGCAATGATTTTCAGCTCGAGCCCCTGCTTTATTTATACTCTGAAAATGTACAGAGTAAATGGGAACTTTTCTAAAAGTTCCGTCGCGTTGCATGTGTTGGCTTCAGCTGTGCATATTACTGCTGTGAATGAGTGAGAAGAGTGAACATCTGACTGTATTGACGTACGTCAGCTGTCAGTGGTGGTGATATACATAGGTAGCTGTGATATCAACATGAATGTTTGTGTAAGTTCTTTTTCTTTTTGCTTTGATTTTTTGTATTTATATATTTATTTATTTTATATTTTCTTCTCTTTTTTAGAATATAAACAATTTGGAGGATTGCTGTGGCGCACTATCGCCGGATTTCGGTAATTCAGGTAAGTTTTTTTTAATGGTAAATTTCGTGTAATAAGATTTGTTTACTTTTTAGTAATCTGGGTTTTTGTTTATTTTTAGGATCTTGTTGCTGTCTTAACAAAGCAGAAATTGAGTCTTAAAGCCTAATAAAGGCTTTTTTAATGGCCGTTAGAAGAATTCTACATGGGATGTTGTGGATATTTCACCTATGGTTTGTCGTAATTTTTATTTGTTATTTAGTTTTTAAGTTGTTATTGTTCCGCGGGGAAACAACCTGAGGAGGGAAAAAGGCAGAAATTAGGACATTTGCTTTGGAGTGCCGAAAGAAGTTATTTTTTCAAAAACCCGGAATTCAACGCCTGCAATGTAAAGCGATCATAGAAGGAACCCTTAAACTGCAGATATGTGTTCTGTTCCACAAACGAATACGAATTCTGTAAGGAATATCTAGTCACCACCAATGTAAGCAACGGGACGGGACAATAGTATAGCAATGTTTTCACATAGTGAAATTGGAATGGATCGTCCAATAAATTTCACAGGTCAAACATTAAATCTTGCCGGAACTAGATCCTCGGCAATTCAGAAGGAATTCCCATAGGACATTCATCATAATTACGGACCACAAATCATTAGTTTGTCTGATGACTGTAAAGGATTGTTCTAGTTGACAAGCTAGGTGGAGTATTATTTATATTTGAGGGGTATAAAATTATATATAATGAATGCCAACGCTGACAGACTAAGTAGAATCAACTCCACAAACGCAGATGCAGCAGTCGAGAAAAAAGATAAATATACTCCTGATAAGTTCTTTGTGCTACTCTTAGCAAACAGTAAAGTAGAAAACATCTTCATGAAATAAATTATCTATCTAAATAATAATCTAGAAATTGGTAAAATTTGCAAGTCTAAACTGGATATCTAGAACTATATAATATCTAAAGAGAATATACCAGTGCGAACGAAGATATAAAACTTATTCAATGTTTGTTAGAAGAATTTAAGGCATTGCCCGAAAGTGCAAAACTTAATGAACAAAATATTACCATTCCTATACTCAACAAACCTGTCCTGCTCACACTTGTGAAAATTTGCATAGAAATATCCGAAAAAGATAACACAGAAATAATATTGTATCATGAAAAGATTAGATCTAAACGGAGCCAATCGAAATACAAGAAGTTTCCCAGGAATAACACAAAGTACCAGCCAGAAAAAATCAGACTATCTCTATAATAGCAAGGAATGCATGTTATGCTATGAATGTAAAGTTAAAATTGGTCTAAGATCAATTCTTATGATGAATGCCCGTATGTAATTTCGTCTGGTCACCCATCTGTGCAAGTTTCAGTTTTGAAGTGGTTTTTCACATACATATCTAGAGCGGTTCGGCGGACAGTAAAAATGGTTAATTTCATAACAACATAAAGATGGAGTTACCCGATTTAGTTCATATTTGAAATTATATTTACACATTTACACAATTTCAGCTCTCTACATCAACGCGATCTAAGGCTGTGTTCAAATACATGGTAAAAAACGAAATTTTTGGGTGACAACCCTGCAAAGGAGTTGCCTGGTTTATCTTATTTTCGAATTTAAATTTACTTTTTTTTTAAAAACCTCGTGTGAAAAATTTCAATACGTTGACAGTGGATTTAATTTGCAAATCGAATCTCTGAGCGGATGCAGCTAAGTTATGGTATACCAGAAGATTCTATTTTGGGTCCGTTATAGTTAATTAATTCATATGTTGTATGTAAAATATAAGTTTATTTGAACACCGATGAGATATGATTTTCCTCCGGTTGCTATTAATTCATTACATGTACTTACCACATTTTAAATATCTTCGGAAACTCTCCATTGTTGCTAAACGTCGTATAGGAAGTAAAAACCTTATTTATACTATACCACTTTTCACTGATGTAAGTCTTGTTCTCTCGGGGTTAGACAATAATTGTTCTCATAAATTGAATGAGACGTTTAACTGTTCCATTTTTTTCATTTAGGATTTACGACTATATGATGATGTAAATCCATACCGAAACGTAATTCTGGGTTGGTACCTAATGACGTATCTTCTCTTCAAGGATGTAATGCAGCAATTCCATACCAAAACGATCACCATTGGACGCAACCCTCTCTGGTTTCGATGAATCTTTCAGAACTAGTTAAGTTCATATTAAAAAATATTGGAGCGGTATTTGTAAAAAAAATTATGTTTTAGGGGTTCTTAGGATTTCTTTTTAGGGTTCATCTTCTGGAGGGGTCAAAAATCCAAAATTAATAATAATTGGTTTTGTTTCCTCAATTTATTTTTTTTTTATTTTTTTTTTTCATTTCTTGGGAAATCTCCATTTAAATCCATTAGTTTGAAATATCGTACAAAAAAAATCGAGTAGCCCAAGTAATCAGGAAAATAAAAAAAACACGTCCACAGTAAAAGCATTAAAATTTGAGTCACCCTGCATCCAAGACCTGACATCGGCAGGCTAAAAAAAAAAATACGAGTCAAACGCTTTTTAATATTTAACTAATTCTGAAAGGCTAATTAACATCGGAGAGGCTGGGTCTAATGGTGATCGTTTTGGTATGGAATTTCTGAACTTTTTTACATAAACTCAATAATGGGAACTCAAATTATGGGAACTTATTAGATAATTTGTTCAATATTTAAGGGATTCAAATTCCACGCTTTGCAACGTTATCTTGCGATTGCTCCTATTTTGTCCATGTACCTGGAATATAGAATACTTGTCCAGTTGTTACTCAGCAAACATATATGTTTGGTGTATTCTGCAAGAAACTTTTAGACTTTTTGGTCTAGTAATGATAGATCCTACAGATAGTGTGTCCTCGAAAATAGCAGGTTGTACTAAGTGTTTTAGTTAAGAGCGTTTGAATCTCTACTTTACTTAACCCATTAATGCCTGTTGGGTATTTAAATACCCAAAAATACTAGTGTGCTTAAAAAATATATCTGGCGAAGTTAAGAGATATCGTATTCATTCCTTTTCTATTAGAGAAGATAAAGGTAGAACAATTAATAATTTTTACGAATAAATTGACATTTTAATATTTACTTGTCTTTTTCGCAGTCCAATGTCCAGAATTTTCCACAAATAAGAAATTGGCATAAAACTTCCTGTGAAAATTTTAATAATAAGAAAATCGGGATTACTTTCTGTGGCTAGTTAGCGTTTAGTTCCTTCAATTGAATAAAAAAAAAACTACCACTATCGCATCAATCCTTGGGTCTCCGGAGATAATTTACTTTGATGGGTATTTCAATTCCCAACAGGACAAAGTGTGAACAAAATATACATGAAAATTGAAAAACAACTCTTTGTATTTAAAAGGATAGAATTGAAGATTGTTTAATTATTTGAAAATAAAATATTACAAAAAATAGAAAATTATTTAGCCTTTTTAACATTTTCCATATCATGTGGTACGTCATTATGGTAGTCTATGAAACACTTGGGATGTAGATTCACCTTACATTTAGTACAACTAAACTCAGTTTTAGTGTCGCATTAGCCACAATAAGTACGTTTTGTCATTTTATCAACAATATGATCAATACGAACGGTACCCCTGACCATTTGGAATGTTTTACTAACACTTTGAGTTTGAACTCACGCGGTGTTACCAGAGCTTCCACGGCTTTCACACGAAAATCAAATTGGCTCATAGGTGCGCAATACATGTAACTTCCATGTGCCTACTATGGCCTGCATAAGTGCATTCGTAAGCAATGGCCAATACTTCTTTTTCCGTACTTTAATGCGGTAGTTGCTCATGGCATTATCATAAGGTCAGCGCCGATTGATTATTGATTTTTGTTATTCATGGAAGAACAACGGCTGTTCGTTTGATTCCATTTTGCGGTCTACTTATCATAGCGCTTGGCACGACACATTAGCGTAAGTCTTAAAAAGTTAGACATTTAAGAATAAAATGGAACAGTTAAACAATCAATGGCGTAAATCAATATATAATAACAGAGTTGTCATTCTAACGCAACTTATTTCTATTAAAGTGAAAGTCAGATGTTACTTCCATTAGGCTACACGTTTATTGCGATTGTCACGCACAATTCCGGATGCGAAGACCCAAGTATATTCAGCCGACTTATCAGCTTAGGGCTGGTAAAGAAGTTGTCGAACGTAACATTGTGATTTGCAGGAGTCTCCAGATGAGACAACTATTGCAATACAGTGTTTTCGCAAAGACTTTAATTTATATCCGTATTTCTTGATTAAGCAGCAAACATATAGCTCGAACAGGTAGCAGTAGTAGAATCCATTGGGTGATGCCAAGCATCAATATACTTAGAACTTACAACCAAATCTAATTGGCTTGCTTTTAAGAAATATTTTGCAGGAATGCCGTACGTAATATGCTCGAGATTCACAAATGTTGTGACAACATGCCGAACTGCATAAATTAGCGGGTATATTAGTTAATCATTCTGTTTGATTCGCTTGAATCTGTCTCTACCCACAGAATCCTTGATTAATTAGCATCCCAGCAACCCCTGATTGAATCAATATGGGCGAGTATTTACAAAGTCTGCCAGCCAATGATGTACAGCATATCAAGGAACAGGTCCTCAATGTAATAATTTTTACGAAGAGTCTATGTGGATGTTACGGACTAATCAAGGATTGCGTGAAAAATTTGACGGGCGGAGTTACCATGTGAGTTTCAAGAATGTGTCTCATTTCTTATATATTCTTCGTCAACTTCCATTACGATATCATCACAATGCATTGGACAGTGCACATTATCGTCGTTGCAAAGATCTCAAAAGTCAGCTCGTTTTCATCGGTGATAAGCTGAAGATTGTCGTCCAATTCTTTAGTGTCACTTCAATCGTATCTAGTGGAGCAATGATCTCATTTATTTTGTCCGCATGGCGACAATTGCCTTCCGAGTGCAAATCGGTATGTCGTTCAGTGCAGACGTGTTTGCTTGAACCACCGTAACAACTAATTTGTTTGATTGATATTGATTGATTCTATATGTACATATGTAGATCCGAGATCAGTGCAAGTTCATTAGCACTTGTTACTGATCAGCACAGCTTCCAGCTGTGGTCATTGAACTGCACGATGTGAGGTATTGAAAGCATCAATAGGCATAACACTATTGTTGTTTTTTTTTACCACGCTGTTTCGTTGATTGCTTTTGGAGGCGCCCAAATATTTGTGTTGTTGTGTGTCGCTTTTGTTTTTTGCTTTTTGTTTTTGACTTCAGCATGCAGAATTTCACTCTAGATTTCTGCAACATTCGTGGATTAAGAGCAATTCGGTTTTCGGTGTACTGCCACCTTCACTCAAAAAATCCGGCAATTCTTGTGCTAAGTAAAACCAAGGTCGTTTCTGATATTAATCAGTATCACGTCCTTGCTTACAGCTTGGTGCCCATTTTTTCTCAGCATAGAGGGATCGCAATATATATTCGAAATGATGTGGCCTTTACCATTCTTCTAGATTTTCCTTCTGCCAATCCAGAATTAAATTCCATCTGGATTAGGTTCAAACTACACAAGCACATCATCTACTTCTGTTTCCTTTATCGCAGCCCAAATATGTTTGATGACGACACGGTATCCGTATTTGACAATATGTCGAACAATATTGATCATTTGCTTTCTGTCTCCCCTCTTCCGAAATCGTCTTGGCAGGAAATTTTAATGTCCATAACATATTGTGGCTCAGACATTTTTGTATCGCAAGTCCTGCGGGGTGTTTCGCTGAACTCTTCAGTGAATATTTTAATTTGCAACAGCTTGTAGATGCACCAACGCGAATTCCTGATGCAGCTGGAGATAGAGCTAATTTACTGGATTTGTTTCTAATATCTCATCCTGACAAAATTCCACCTCAGTCGGTTCCCCTTCTCAGTAATGCGGATCATTGTTTAATCACGGCTCAATTTACCATCTCAAACTTGTGCGCCTTACTTCTCTACCTACAAGTAGGGTTCTTTGGCCCTATAAGAATGCTGACTGGGAAAGTCTCAATAAGTATCTTAGAGAAATTGATTGGTCGGTCTGTTTTGCTTCGAGGGATGTTGATGAATGAACATTAGAATTTAGTAACATACTAAATCTTGGCATACGCCAATACATTCCGTATTCTTACAGCAGATCTCAACAACAGCAAAATTGCTCTTGGTTTAACGAAAAGTGCAACCAAGCTATAAAAGCGAAAGAGTCTGATTTTCGCACCTGTCAATTTTATCCATGTTCTGAACCGCAACAAGTCCATTAGACTGCGCGGAACACCTGCAAGTCTATTATCGGGATAGAAATACTTCTTTCTGGCTAGAATACGAGACAACGAATCCCTTGCAAATCGCAAATGTAGCAAAGGTTGTCGTCCCTGGTCAAAACCATCAGGAACAATTTAACCAGTTCCTCTATACCTTCCCTAGATAATAATGGTGAAATGATTGTTGACTCCCTGGATAACGCTAATATTTTAGCTGCTAGATTTCGTTTCAAATTCTTGTCTCCACCCACTTCACAAACACCTGTTTTGCATCTCCCGTGTGGATGTGTACACAATTCCCATCCATACGAGAAAAGTGTTCAAGGTCCTTAAGGGTATTAACGTCTCCAAAGCCGCAGGTCCTGATGGTTTTTCGCCCCTGTTAATTAAAGCTGTTTCTCACCATTGCCTCAATAAACCTCTGCGCAAACTATTCTAATTGGCTTATTCGATAGAAAAGTTTCCAACAGCTTGGAAACTAGCCCACGTTCAGCCTACTCAAAAAAAGAAGAGGGTAGCGATCCCTCAATTTATCGACCAATTGCAATCACGTTGGTTCTTTCAAAGGTTTTTGAATCTATCATTACCTCCAAATTAATGAAGTATCTAGAAACTAATAAATCTCATCAACGGTCGCCAATATGACTTCCGAGCTGGACACGCTCATCTGGAGACTTGCTGACTTTTCTTACGGAACGTTGGAACCGTTGTCTTCACAATTTTGGTGAATCCAAAATCGTTGCCATATATATTTCAAAGGTCTTTGATAGAATCTGGTATTCAGCCCTTTTAACCAAACTGAAAGCACTTGGTCTCTCCCCTCCTATTCTATTATGTATTGATAGTTTCCTATCTAGTTGCCAAATACGTGTTGTACTAGATGGTGTTACATCTGAGCCTCATCCCATAAATGCCGGTGTGCCTCAAGGCTCTGTTATCTCTCCAACTCTCTTTTTAGTTTTCATTAATGATCTGCTTTCTCTTACTTTCAATCCCATCCATAGTTTCGCAGATGACAGTACTCTTGATTTCGCTTACTCCTTTGACACTCTTGCGGAATCCAGGGGGAATGCCGCATGTGTTAAACGAGATTGCATGACTAGATCATTGAATAACGATCTTAACAATATCCTCGCTTGGGGCAAACGGAATCGCTTGGAATTCAATGCATCTAAGTCCCAAAGTTGTCTCATCTTATTAAAACAAAACCATAACTTAATCACTTCCATTTCTTTTGATGGAGCATTAATTTCTGATTCACCGTCACTCATTCTTGGCATTAATATTTCCAGTAAGTTGAACTGGACAGATCACATCTTCTCTGTTGCCAAAGAAGCATCGAAATGTCTTGGATTTCTCAAAAGGTGTATGAAATATTTCAGCCCGTCAAATCTAGCGCTCCTCTACAAGTCTTACATTGGACCTAGAATGGAATATAATTCCGATATACATATGTGCTGGGGCTGGTCGCACATCCTTAGCTTCATTGGATATTGTCCAAAAGAGAGCCTTCAAGCTCATTGGCGATATGGCATTAACTTGTCATATCGACTCACTCGAGCACCGCCGCAATGTTGGATGCCTTTCGCTCCTCCGAGGAATTCAGTGCAAATATAGTGTTGCACTTCTACTATAAAAGTTGTCCCATCGAAAAATTGGTGTTGCACTGAAGTCCTATCGAAATGGATATAAGAATGAACATGGGTGGATATAGCTCCTACTGATAATCGTCATAGCAATGCACGTGAAAGAAATCTTTCATAAATCAATGTATTGCCAAACAATTTCAATAAAATACAAAAATTATTCTCATTCAAAAGAATTTGTTAAAATAAACTAATAACGGCCGATAAAAAATTATTTTATCTGCATATAGTATTAAAAAAATTGTATCAATACAATTCCCGTCAATACAAAGAGACATTATCATTTTTCTAGGGTTAATTTAAAGCTCCATTTACCTCAAGTAATTTTTGTTTTAAAAACTTTA
The DNA here is from genome assembly GCA_963930735.1 of Dioctria linearis. Lineage (NCBI taxonomy): Eukaryota > Metazoa > Arthropoda > Insecta > Diptera > Asilidae > Dioctria > Dioctria linearis. The sequence goes on from OZ005741.1 coordinate 237,515,049, forward strand.
AGCATTCAAATAAAAAATATACCATTTGTCTCTCGAAATTACAAAACATTCGAATATTTTCCATCCCATCGCTCTAAGCTGATTAGAAAAGACTTTTAACTGACCAAACTTTGGGAAAATAATTTAATTGCTACGCCTTTCAATAATTTATCTTCTAGTGCTTCGATCTGGTCGGAAATTTCGCATTAAAATCAAGATTTTAATGAAACTGGAAAGGTTTTAATCACTTAAATAAACTTGTGTCATATACATAGTTCAAGTGAAGTGAGCTCACCGTATAATTGCCCTTACTTTTTAAATCCCCCCTATAATTTGGAAAGATAAGAGCTTCTCGTCCCTTGGCTTGTGCGCGTACCTCCTACTAGCAGTTTGAAATAATATTTTCTGTGTAAATCCTTTTATGACTTATAGAACGGTTGGGAATTAAGTAAGAAGCCGGGGAGCTTTTTGTGGAAAAGCATTGAAAAATATGAACAAAATGTTACTTCTTGGGTGTAGTAATTGCTATGGGTAATAAAAAAGTTTATTTTAAGTCCCCTAATTTTAACTCAGAAGATATAGTCCCTATAATTTTATGATTTACCATTGCGAGTGGAAAGGATTATTTAGAGTGCTCCTTCGGTTATTATTTTATGATATGTTATGAGTTATTGGATTTTATAACTTGTCCTTATTGCGTCTTTTGGATTGAGTCATTTAATGTTGAGTACCTATGTATTTAGTTTTCAATGCTCAAAAATGATAAATAAGTTTTATAATATTACTTTGAACTAAACCAAAATATTAAATAAAATATGAAATTCTGGCATGAACCTCTTAGAACGCTTAAACTACAAACAATGAACGTACTTATTGTGAAGAATAGTCGAAAACCATTCGATTTCAGAATTTTTTCCAAAGAATGGAAAAAAGAATTAAGTCAATTTTGGTTGCAGTTTGCTGTATGTTGTACCATTTCAAGTAACTTAGACCTGCATACTACCATAGATGACACAAGAACTAGATGTCGCATGCAATACCAAAAAACTATACTAAATTTATATGGCTGGATGCAGGCTCGTATTCATGCCAGCAACCTTGGGGCGCGTCACAACTAAAATGTTCGAGTGGGGAGGATAAAGGCGGAAGAAGTTTAAACTTTGTTTTTTCCTCATATCTAAGTTAGATATCACAAAACCCAATTAGCGGTTCGATTCGGAAAACCTGTTGATAATATTATCCACTTCAATGTCGATCTCAGATTGGACAGACATTAAGGACTCATATCCAGATACTCTTTCTCGTGCAAAGATTGTAGAAATAGATTTGACGCAACCGATTCTGTCATGGGTGAAGTAAATGACGGAGAGTGAGAGCTTGCACCTTGATTCACATTCAAATGAATAGGAGTAGAAGTGCATGGTATGTCACTGACTATTTCTTTTGATGCGAAGTTAACTGATCTTGTTTTCTTCTGAAAAAAGTTATCAATGGTCTTATCAGTCTTCTGTTTTCCACTTTCGCTACTATTTCTACCTCCATCACTAACTAATGTAGCTAATTTATTCTTCTCCTATAAATTAAAAGTACCTAAACGTGAAGTTAAATTAAACAACACTACTTGATTTAATACGAAAGTACAACCAAAGTAACGGCAACTACCGCAGGCTTTTATTTTTATAGTCTTGCCGTAAAAATTGTGAAGAAAAATTGTAGAATCGATTTTATTGGCATCAATCCAACTGATCGTTTTCAGCAACCAATATTGCATGAAAAATCTAAAGAAAAGTTTTCAGATCTTACTAAGAAAACTGAATGTTTGTGCCCCTATCCGAAAGAGTGAACCACCAGGATCAATGCAACAATTCGTTTGGACCATTGTCAGTGAATCGGAGCCGTAGCTAGGCGAGGGCATAAAGGGTAATGCTCTACCTTAAAATGACAATGCTTTACTTTAAAAAACTGCCAACTTATTCCGTATTCTACGGCGACGTCATAAAAGTCATCGCGGCGAGTCTATCTGATCGGCAACACTGACCAGTTAATCACTACTCTCTTATTGTAGAAAGAGAGTTCTTACATAAACAGTGGAAACGGGTGAATACTCATTATATGCGCACACTCTATAAAAAAACTCGTAACAAAGTCACTTCGGCAATTAGGGGAGCTAAACGTGAGTGTTTTTCTTCGCAATTCGACCCAAGCTTACGTTTCAAAACCTTGTGGGGAAACTTGAAGCGGGCTTCCATTTATTTTGATGTCAACCGTGAATGTCCTTTTGATTCTGAGGAACTTATCCGGCACTTTACTTCAAGTCCAGCATCAAATTTATTAATTCTACAACAACCTAGCATGTCCTTTCTTACTTTAAGTGAACAACGTGTTAATTGCTTCTCTTTTCGGTATGTGGAGAATGATGAACTTTTGAAATCGATATACTCTATTAAGTTCCATGCTACTGGTTTTGATGAAATAAATCCTCGTCTCTCAAGATCTTATTGCCTTACATTTGTTCGTACGTTCAGCACATCATGAACACTTGTCTAACTACATCTCAATTGCCAGAAGTATTGAAAATAGCTAATGTTATTCCTATCGGTAAGAAAAATTCTGCTACTGAGCTGGCACACTACCGTCCCGTCAGTATTCTCAGTTTTCTTTCCAAGGTCTTGGAAAAGCTTATGCGAGCCCAGATTAAAAATTATGTAACACGTAATGATCTCCTGGCGCAATATCAGTCTGGCTTTCGTGCACAACATAGCTGTGAATCTGCATTACTCAAGGTAACCACGGACTTGCGATCGGCTCCAGATGAGGAAGATCTTGGTGTGATGGTTTTGTTAGACTTCTTAAGGGCGTTTGATTGTGTTGTACATGAAAAACTGCTGCGTAAGTTATATGCAAACTTTTATTTCTCCTCTTCTGTTGTTAAAATGATATCTAATTTTTGTAACAGATGGTCATAAAAGGAGTCTCGTCTTCCCGAATGCATTTAACATGTGGAGTTCCGCAAGGTTCAGTCTTAGGACCTCTTCTCTTTAGTCTCTACATTAACGATTTATGTGATGTCGTGCATGACGTTCAATTGCACCTGAATGTAGATGATATACAGTTGTACTTATGTAGACCTCCTGGACTAATTGAGGACTGTATCTGCAGAGCAAACGATGATCTCTCAGAAATTTTTAGGTGGGTAGTTGATAATCAACTGTTTCTTAACCCCAATAAATCGCAATGTATAGCCCTCTCTAACTCTGATCTTAATATTGAGGATCTTCCCCCAATTATGCTTAATAAAGTAGAACTACCTTATGAAACTGTGTTACCAATCTGGGACTGAGAATTAATAATCGTTTGAGGTGCTGTGATCATATCAAATCTATGGTAAGCAAAATTTATGGTAGACTTAAGAGACTCTGGCTGTCTACAAATATACTTCCCGTCGATTTGCGTTTGAGACTAGTTAGTACACTTTCGGTGCCTCTTTTTGTTTATGGTACTTTAATATACGTGAGACTAGACTCAATTTGCAATCGAAAGTTTGAGCTTGTTTTCAACGACTGTACACGGTATGCTTTTGGTTTGCGTCATTCTGCTCATATCTCTCCTTATAGATCATTGATATTGGGTTGTACTCTAGATTCTTACGTAAAGGGGAAAGCAGTGATTTTCCTACATAATGTTATTCGCACAGGTGAGCCAGGGTATCGTTTTGTAATGTCAATTTTCTGCAGTCCCTGAGAGGTCGTAAACTTCTAATTCCGCGTTTCAATTCATCCATCCTTGAGGTATCTTACTTTGTGCAGGTTGCACGCCTTTGGAATTCCCTGACATAATAATAGCTGAGATGAACAGAAGATTTGAAGACAGTGAGGATTTACTAGCTTCAATTTTGTGTCTTGATGAGTTGGACAAATTTAAGTCTGTTCAACATTTAAATATATAAATGTTGTGAGGAAATTAATGAGAACAAAACAAATCCGTATTTGCAGCTATTTTTCAGGTATTAAAATTCCTTCCAAAGAAGAGGCTACTATTGTGAAAAGAATTCGAGTATCTTTTCACAATAGTAACCTCTTCTTTTTGAATGGTCGAGGAGATCAGAGCGAAAACATATTAGTAGCTCTACACCGTCAAAGGGAATCCTTCAGGGAAACGTATGAACTATTTGCATCAGTCGCAACAATCGGATGTCGTACTGCTTCGCGTGAAACTACCTTTTCGACACTAATTACTATCAATAAGCTTCAAAGAATGCCAATGGTTCACGAGATAACATAACAGACAAAAAAGATATTGACGAAGTGCTACGACAATTCCACAATATTGTAAATCGAAGACTGAAATTATATTGAAATTTTGGTTCATTTATTTCTTTTTATTGTCGATACATGTTTTAGTTCACGTATAAAATAGTGTAATAAAATGAGGGTTCTAGAAGCTTAAATTTTCAAAAAGATGTGACTTCACCTGAACAGATGTATTCCAGACGCACCGAAAATTGGCGCCCCACTTCAAATTTCTGATGCCCTAAATGTAATTTGGCTCTAATTAAGGGCCTGCGATGAATAGTTATTCATTCAAATTCTTAAGAACAATTTGCAAGTGTATTTCTAAGAAAAATGTAATGCTTCCCTATGAACGTAAAAATTTTGAACGACACAGGCTTGAATCAGTCTTGGTGGTCCATTCCGGAATAGACCACAACATTTGTAATGATGTATACGTCTAGGTATTCAGATTTTTTCATATCTGAAGTATTGAGGAAGTCGATCAAATGTATACAAAACAGTTATAATAACATTCGCACGCTCTAAAACAGGTTATGGTCCATTCCACAATGCAATACCCATTTCACAATCTGTATACTCTGCTCCACTATGCCATGCGACATCTAGTTCTTGTGCCATCTATGATACGACTTACTTAGTATATAAAAGGTGCAATTTATTTTCTTTAGTGTTCACAGTTTAATAATTTTCATTACTTGATAAACGTGCAATTATAATTATATAAATTTTTTGTTTTGTTTTAATAAGTATTCAAATAGAGGTCACATTAGTGCATTTATTTTATATATTTCTCAGTTATGCTTTTATTTTAGCTATTGCATGAGAAAACATTTCGATAATTAGAAAATGTCCGGATTGGGCATTTTGAACACGTAGAAATGGAGCGGTTTGTCGCAGGTGTTATTTCGTTTATGGTTTATAATTGGTTGACTCATGCCTTTCCTTTAATGCATAAATATAAAATCTCTTCGGGCGCACAGTTCCAAAAAGTAACGTATAATGCGAATTAGATACGGGATAGTTCAGGTATATAGTCTTAAGAGGAGTCAGTACTGAGCAAAAGTTTAAACTTAGATACCAGCGAACCTGTAGGCAATAAAATTTACTATACGTATGTTTGTGTCCTGAAAGTGAGAAAATTCATATAAAATTAGCCTAGACCTAGGCCACACACATCATTAGACACATCTAGCGTAAAAGATAGATAATATGCGACAATTTAAGACGAAAAATTAATATTTGCAGTTCAAAGAAATAGAACATTTTAACGAGAATTAACTCTCTTAAATTTTTTTTTACATAATTGTTAAATATACTATTTTGCTTTGTATTGCAGCAACTTTCAACGAAATATTGCAATTTCTCGTCGGTGAAATATCGGCAGAAAGAAGAAGTACTATTAGAATGAAATAATTAAAAAAAGCGCCACTAAAAATGAAAAAAAATTGACATTATTTGTATTTTATTTTTCAATAAAATAAGTAAAAAACGAGTTTTCAAACAAAACTGAGGCCAAACCGCATGAAAAAGTAGAAAATGAACTTTTCTTCACACATAGAGGTGGAGTCAGATTTTATTCGCTGACAATCACCGATATATTTCAGTATGATCAATCAGAGGTAAGAAGTGATTTGATTCATGAAGAGAAAGAATATTCAAGAGAAATGTCCCAATCAAAAAATCTGAGTCCACCTCTGTGTGTGAAGAAAAGTTTATTTTCTACTTTTTCATGCGGCTTGGCCTCAGTTTTGTTTGAAAACTCGTTTTTTTACTTATTTTATTTTCTGCCTTTTTAACGTTAACTAAATTGTTATTACGTGCTGCATGGAGATATTTAAAAACAATTTTATGATGTCTGAAAAGACACTGATTTACCAGTTTTTCAAAAAAATTATACGAGTAAAAGTTATTATGCAACTCTTTTCGCTCTACAACTTTGCCTTAGGTTGCAAAACGCTCAAACGCTTCCTTGGTCTGAAAAACTCCGGAAAAGCGTTTTACATGAATTTTCCTCGATTTTTTCTGCAAGTTTTTACCATTGTCGGAGAGAAAGTAATGATGCCAGTTGATAGGGAACTTGATCCTGCATAATTTAGAAAATTTTCCGGAAAAGTCGTAAAATTCCGGAAAATTTTTCGGAAAAATCGGAAAACTCTGCATTTTTCCTGAAACGGATTTATCACTAATCAAATTTGTACCAAATTTTCAAATGATTTTTCCCGATTTTCCGGGTTTTCCATGGAAATTTCCGGTTCAAATTTTGACAGGTTCAATTGTCAAGTAACATGAAGCTGTGTGCCAAATTTCAGCTCGCTGTGATGACGAAAAGTGGGTCTACGAGAGTGTCGAAAATAGTAAAGAAATAGACAAATTCGTGTACGAGTTAAAGCGAATGGCTGGCCTCAAAAATAGTCTCAATCTAAAGAAATGATAATACCTTCTAACAGGAATTACATTTAAAGAACTTCAATTTTTACCATTTTTTACGGGTTTCTGAGTTAATATCTCCATTCCAATAAATTTTTTTTAATTTTTGCCGACGTTATTTACCTTTAACGATATAAATCATTATTCTGCTACAAATGGTTTCCCCGAAATTCGCATTGAAAAATGTATGAAACTTGCAAATCTTGGTATTGACTCCTCTTAAATCTGTAGATAGATCTCGCACTTCTCATACCTGTCGCGAAACTATTCCAAAGTGTGATACGGTAAACGTAGAACATTCAAGATGATCGTAAATGTTTATAGCTGAGAGAATGTATCAAATGTCTGTGTAAAATGTAAGATATATGAATTTTTCAGTCAGATAATCTGAAGTAGGCCTATTTTAAATTTTGTGGACCACCACGCAAATTCTAAAATCCTATATATAATAATAATAATATAATATATGTAGGATGGTTTTAAAGGGCTATTCCTATCTTATGGTCATATTTATTAAGTTTATAAATATTACGTATACATTTATTAAATGTGTCGTGAAACTTATCAACACGGGTCAGGATTTCCATAAAATAGCCCTTTAGTAATTATCTTCTAATCTTTCATTTTGTACCCTAGGTGAAATCTAAAGGGTACACCAAGTTTGTTATTCCGTTTATAACGCATAGAAATAATGTTGCTAGCGCAAAATGGATTGAACACCCACGAATAATATTAAAAGTTATTTTGCTTTTTGCGTGTCCGACTGTCCCTCCGTCTGTGCTTACGATAACTAGAGAACGCGTTCAACTAGAGATCTGAAAGTTTGCATACAGGCTTTAAAAAAAAAGTAAAATGAAGTTCGAAAATGAGACAAATCCGGCAACTCCTTCGCGGGGTAGCCATACAAAAATTTCGTCTTACTCTAAAAATTTTGACATTGCCTGAGAAGGAGTTAACATAGAATGCTGAAATTTTGTACACGGCATTCTCAATAGTACATATATATAATTTCAAAAAAAGCAAAGTGCGACAACCCTTTCTTAGTGTTGCCGTATAAAATTTTTGGATTTTTACGTACACTGTGAAAACGATCAGTGCTAGACGTTTTTATTGTACTGAAAAGTTCTTCAGAATATACAATTCCATGAAATTGGTTGTAATAATTTTTATTGTCCGACGAGCTGTTCTATGCGAAAAAACACTTCAAAAATCAAACTTGCACAGATGTGTGACCATACAAAATTACATACGGGAAATCATCTAGGGTATGGTAAGAATTGATCTTAGACCAGTTCTAGCTTTTTTACTTGTTTTCGTTATAATTTATTGACATCTCCGGAAAGACGCTCACCATTCCAAAGCTTAAAGATAACTTCAACTCTTTTCTCAGCTCTCAGGTGCACTTATTTATCAGCAGAATTACGCATACTCTTCATGCTTATTGTTCGCCGCGTCTTTGTGACGAGAGGTCAATGGTTTTTACGTAGACTTGTTGGATTTCAGATTTATGGATTTTAATCAAGATCGCGAATTTCGCAAATGGTTTTGGTCAATAATTTGTGCCTCAGAGGACGAGTAAGTTTATAATTCATTACATACATTCCTCCACTATCGAAAATATCGTACCTATATGATTTTTCATATATCTTCACGCATAGGAAGTAATAATGCTGATGTTAAGTTTGTCTAAAATGAAGAATACAAAAAGTAGCTAACGAAAGGCTGTGTTTGAAATAAAATTTTGCAAATTATGAGCGGTGTTCGGATTCTTGCAAATTCTTCTGCTGCATAACCATTGCTTTCACTTTTTTGCAATTAACAATAAAATTAGAGATATTAGGTTACGTCCGTGTTATTTTTATATATATAAATATGATTTTTACATCTGAGTAAAATCTTCTATTTGTATATTAGATATATTTTTGTACTTAACACATTGCCTGTTTTTAGTCTTTGTCTGATTTAATTTAACTTAATTTAAGTATTTGTTGTTATTTTAATTTTGTTAAAAATAAAGTTATATAATTATATTACGTTGCAAACTTGCTAAGGTAAACAATCTAACACAAAATCGTTTTTTTCCGTTTTCCAATTACAGTTAGGAGTAATAGATTACATTTCACATATACGTACCTATGTTTTATAAGTGTATTTATGAAGCTATAGCGTTTTACTTTAATTTTCACGCATAGGTTTTTTTTAAAGAATTTCAAACTTACTAGGCTTATTCATTACGATGATGCTTGTTTTTGGTGTTAGGATTGGCGCTTTTGTAGCTTTTGCCTGTGCAAAAGGATTTGTATTTTCTAGTTCGATTAAAACTTCCTTGTCCGGGCTCCCTGTTTCTGTCGAGTCTGAGGAGAAACTAAAGGATAGAGTTTTGGGTGGTCTCTTCCGTAATTTGAGCATTTATGCAAAAATTATGGTGATTACTATAGGAGTGGTAACGCCCACTCCGAAGGCAATGGTTTATTTTTATTTCTGTTTTAACCTTTGCTGTCATATCGTGCCTTGTAAATTTTTTACAGGAGATTATTGAATTCTGTACTTTTTTTTATTTTAGGAAGACATTATTATAATTATTTTGCTTATAATTTTAGACATAGATTTTCGATCCTTTATTTCCAGATCTTAAGCTCTTGATTACCTCGATAAATGGCTGAAGATTTAATTTCGGTACAAGTTCAATTTCAGCTACTTTAGTTGCCTTACTGAGTTTATTTGGAGTCATCAGTAGATGATTGTCAATTTGCGCATACCTCATTTATTTCGTCGGAAAATTGTTTAAAGTTCGGTACAGTGAAATTTAACCTCTGATTCCTCTGGAAATTATATAACCAAGAGCTTTTACTGCTGATTTTCTTTAGAACATTACGAATATATTCATTAACTTGGATTAGATTTAAAAATAGTTAAATTCGGTCGATCGACTGATCGTTGATAAAATTCTTGCAGAGAACCCTAATTGCGCGAGACCGACTCATTCTTAACCGAATTATTATGATTGATTTACTTTAGGTATACAGTCCACAGTATCCAATTCAATATCTAAAAGATTGTTAATATTATTATATAATTTAAAAATATATGAAGGAAAACAGTTACCAGTAACATAATTTGGAAAATTTTTCTCTTATAATTGTTTTCTAATTTCGAACAGGCTTTAAACGACATCAGACTCAAAAGTGATCACAATCTGCACTCAGATAAAAATAAAAATAACATTAAAAAATTCTATCAATATAATTTTCGTCAATTCTAAGAAACATCATCATTTACCTAGGGTTATTTGTAGTCATCAGTAGATAATTGTCAATATGCGTATGCCGCATTTAGTCGAAAAGTTGCCTGAAAATCGGGGTACAGTTCATTTAACCCCCGATTCCTATCGGAAAATATATAACCAAGAGTTTTCGCTATTCATTTTGATTAGAACGTTATGATTGATACGGACTGCTGGGAATGTTTTCATAAAAAGTTTAGACAAAAAAATTGATAAAAAATCTATTTAGGACACATTTTCAGCTTTTCGGAATATTTCGAGGTGTAAAGCTGCATAAGACGAAATACGAAATTCAAAAGATTACCGGATCCGTACATTTTGAAACAGAAAAACTGCACAGATATCAATTAAACGGGTCAATAGAATGTTGCTTTACACATGTTTATAAGAAAAACTTCTGCGAAAAATGGGACGATGAAAAATTAAGAGATACATTTGATGCATATGGAAAAATGACAAATTATAAGAAAAAATCAAAGGTATTTGGATTTTTTTGGTTTCAAAACAACTGAATTTGCTGAAGTAGCGATTAATGCTCTAAACGGAAAAGCATAACATCGACGAAGTACTCTTATCGGAGATCTGCTATTGATTTTTTTTTTGCTTATGTTGACAGGTAAAGTTTCGGAAATTTCATTATTTTCTTTACTTGAAGTTGGTCTTAGTTGCTTCCGTTGGCTTTTTGACAAAAATACGTTGTTATTATGAGTGTCATTCTTTCCTACTCTCAGTTCGAGTTTATTTATTTGTTGATTATTATCGGAGGCTTTGTAATCATCGTTCTTGTTTTGGAAGATTGATTTCTGATGGACAAGGTTTGTTGTAAAAGAAAATTTCAAGGCGATGGGGTTAGTTGTAGTTCGGGAAATGTAGTAGATACTCGTTCTGTAGTAAGAATATTTGTATTATAGCAGAGAAAATTACGGCCTAATATTCCATCGAAAGGTATATTAAGAGAGTTGTTGAAGTTATACAAATCGTACTCAATACACTTTCGTGTTTGAATAATACCAACGAAGCATCACAAACAACAGCAACCATAACAACAATAGCAGCAGCAGCAACAATTTGGTTGCTGAACTGGTTATCATCCCACCTTAAGGAACGCAAACTAAGGATTGAATTCCGTTCTGCTTTGTCACTTAGGGCACCTACTCTTCATATTATTCAAAAATGATGTTTTCTATTTAGTTACCAAATCTGATTTGCTAATATACGCAGATGACCTAAAACTATATAAATCTATCGACTCGCATTGCGACTGTCTCAAATTGCAGGATGATCTGGACAGACTTGTTGAATTGTGTGAAAAGAGTTCTCTCATTTTAAACGTTGATAAATGTAGGGTAACCATTTTCTTTCGTAAGCGAGGTCCCTTTGAATGTTGTCTATGCTATGATTGGGTTATTACCTTCAAAAGTTGATAAATTTTGTGACTTGGGGTTATTGTTTGACTCGAAACTCAGCTTTAATTTCCACATAGATCGCATCGTTAATACTGCAAACTCAATGTTAGGTAATGAGCGCTGGACAAAATAATTATATTATATCTATATTACTGAAGCTCTTTTTACCACTCTTGTTATACCCATTTTCGAATATGCCAGTTCTGTCTGGTCTCCCTCATACAAAAATCACTCTGATCGTATTGAGAGCGTGCAAAGAAGTTTCTTACTTTTTGCTCTATCAGGTCTATATATCAGGAAATATACGAGCGATTAACTGTAATACACCTTGCTACTCCTGAGACTCGTGGAAAAATTTGTGATATAAGCTTTGTATTTCAACTTGTGAAGGGTGACATCGACCTGCCTTTGATGCTTGAGAAAATTAATTTCAATTCAAGATCTCGATACTTGCGATCTAATGACTTTATTTATTTGTGTTGCCATCGCACCAACTATGAACACTTTGCGCCTCTAACTAGGATGTGCTGTACTTTTAATTTGAATTTCCATTCGATAGATTTTAATATTAATAAGACTCAATTAAGAAAAATTCTCAATAATTTTTTTTGTACTTTAGCTTTAATTTAAGTATTCTGTCCTGGGAACATTGTAGCTAGCATTTACCGTAATAAATAAATAAATGATGGACCCTCAAGTTTTGTCATCAGGTGTTGTAGATTCAATTTATCTAGGTGGAGAGAAAAGACAAATTTGGGGGCTTTGTCTACGATTCCCAAAAACCGAAATAATTAGAATCGAGTAGTTTGATAGGAAGTATTTAAACATGACTCAAGTCCCAGTGTTATCTTGTTCTTTTCTTATAAATAAACAATTTAACTTCTTATTTTTATTTTTTAATTTCCACCCAACCGACGTTACATACGTTGTATAGCATATGAACTCTTTTCAATTTATTCTGAATCCTTAGTATTTCTGCTCACCCTATAACTAAAACCTAAAACTGACTCACTTTTTTAATTTACCTATTCTCAAGGGCGGATCCAGACATTTGCTCTAATGTAGGGCGATCGTCCCCATTGCCCCCTATAACCGCACTTGCAATCAGTTGTGGACCGCTCTGTATAGCTTTCTCTTTTCGTTTCAGCATGAAAGTTTCATTAGCATTCAGATATCGTCGGAGGTCTTTTATTTATATATTATAAGTTCTTGACCCCGTAAAATTTAGTCTCACATAAAATACACAACTCACTTCTTGCTTGCATTTCGTTCAAACACCATAATTTCCTGGGCTGGCCTACAATTTCTTGCAGATTAAATGGTTAAAGAATTTTTTGGGGAATGCTAATTAGGTAGGGTTAATATATGTATAAAATTAAACTAAATATTTGAGATTAATTACCCCAGCTATGATAATTTTCCCAGCATACTACTTTTCATCAAAATACCGGGCTTCTGTGAGCTTTCACAAAAAAGTGCAAAAATTTTGCTTGTACTGAAAATTCTTTAGTGGTATAATTTTAACTTTTTTGAGAACAATTTATGACCAAAAAAAGAAAAAATTAATAAACATCACAAATAACTTTGTAAAAAACTATCTAGAGTTTTCCATTTAATTAAATATTAAAATTATATTACATTTGTGTATAAATTTTAAAATTTTCCTGATATACAAAGAAAGCAAAGTCAAAGCAAAGTAATTTAATTGCGTATTTTGATAAACATTAGACGTTCCCAATTTCATTGTTATTTACTGTAGTGTTAAAACTTGAACTGCCTAGGGGCTAGATTCTGCAACTGTGAAAAATTTGCCAGTGCACATGATTTAAAAAACTCACCTTGAGGGAAAGGGTACACGTAAGTGCTGAATAAAAATTTTTCTGTGCTGAATGTTGTTTGAGTGAGAAAATAGTCTTTTTGAAGAAGTTAAGTTCAGTTATAAGAAATGATTTGCATGAGTTCACTAGTATTAAGGCGAGTACGGCTTAGAAAAAGATAAAATAAATAATATAACAAATAATTTTGAAAATAACGCTTGACAAAAACTCACAGGAATATCTCTTCAAAATTCACGACCAAAATGGCGGGGAAAAAATATCAGTTAAAGTGATCAGAATTTTGACAGAAAAAACTCATTTCCATTTTTGCGGAATCGGAACGAGGTGGTGTACACAAAATTTTGTGTGTACGTGTAAACTCATAGTTGTGGAATCCGGCCCCAAATCAAAATGAAGGAAACTCTAGAGAACTTTTGTGAATGGAGAAAGTATTATCTATTTTTTAATGCGGATTTAGAAGATTTAAAAAGATTTTGTTTTTCGTATTTTCTATTTGATTTGATTAGAGTATAAATATTGATTTATTAGAGCTGTAGGGGAGACGATCGCTCTGATCGCCCCTAGCTGTATCCGACCTTGCCTACGCTGTATTCTCTTTCACTCTTTCGTACTTAATGTTAATTTTTTCAGAATTCAGATTTTAAAAATGCAGAATCGGCTACTCGTAGTTTCAGTGCTAGAATTTTAGTCTTTCTCTAATTAAAAATAGGTTTATTGCCTACTTCGTATTGTTTACCCGCGATGTGAGGTCATTATTATGAATTAAATCACTCCGCAGTAAGTTCAGATCAGCCATAAGTTCATTTCAATTTTCTCTACTTCTACCGCAAATTGGATAAAATCGTCAAGTGAACTTTTAACTTGTAAAAAGCTTCCTCTTCAATTTCCCTTGTAAGGGTGAAATGTTCTTTGCATATTTGTTTATTAACGCCATTTTAAACTTGACTATATACTTGCTAATTTTTGCGTCAAAAATAAGAATTCTTTCACCGGAAATTTCAATGCATTTGCGAATTTCGACCAGCATATTGATAATGGATTTTACTGGGGCAAAAGGAATGAGTAGGAGTTTACTCTAGATCATCTGTATATCGGCATCCTTGACTAAGTCAGAAGCTGGACCGCGCAGCTTTATTTTCAGGAAGACAATCAAAATTTGTTACTACTCTTTTGTCAATAATGCTTTATGGACTTACTTACAGCAGTCGAGAAAACTATGTATCTTGTTCGCTGCATTGTTTCTATTACCTTCTTTGTAGGTAGTGACCAGACGACTAGAGGGCTTAGGTACTTCTTCTAGTGGATTAATTCTTAATTAGTTGTGACTAAATCTCGAAATCTATGCTAAGAGATTTGTAATGGACATAATGCTGCATCGTGGTTTCATCCATTTTTTGCGTATACAGGCTAAAAGGAATTCTACGATATACAGAGCTAATTGTTAAAATTATGCTTGTAGTATATAATCTATATTAACATATGTCACTTGTGACGTCGTTTGCTCGGCCGGAGACTTATCTCAGGCGCCAATAGTTCGGTCAGTAACAAACGTCGGAATTTTTGGGTAGCTTCAGTGGAGTAAGAAGCCCAAATGACAACAGCTGACCTGAATTCAATTTGTGCCTTTATTTCCTGCGTCCCCATTTTAAATGTAAAATGAGTATATATTAGTGAAATTTTGTGTGTACTACCTAAATCTAATTTGAGTGGGTTACAGAAGAGACTTTCGTTGTACACGTACTAACTAGTGGTATCCATTCCTCACGTACCACCACTAGTCCTCCATTATTCACGTACTGGTGAGAGGATAGCTTTTCCGTTCTTTACGTACTGGCTTCGAGGACAGCTTTCCGTTGTACAACTAACGATTATAGGCTTCCGTTTGTTACACGTACCACTAATAATCTTCCGTTCTTCACGTACTAGCTCACATGCAGGGTTTGGAGGTGGAGGTGGACTTTCTAGGTCGCCCCGACAAACCAGTTCATCTTGCTAGAAATGTTGTGTAGGAAATTTGGTTAGGCGGTTCAAGGTGTCTAGTGAATCTATATTGTCATACTTATAATAGCGATTCAAAACGCTATTATGAATTATACGAAGGAAAATTTCCTATAGAATACTTCACACATATTTCTGTTAATGTCTAGCCATATACAGGTTCCTTACACACCAGTCCACTCAGCTATTCAGATCCGAATGAAAAAAAAAACATAAGATTAACAATTTAAAATTAATGAGTGCAGAGAAATCGCTTATTAGTGAAAAACTGCTTTTCGATCAATTCTTTGTAGAGAATTAAAATTTCGAGAAATTACTGTTAATGCAATTGTTTTTTTGTGCAAGTTGTTTTATGGAGCCCTCCGGACATTCATATGCAATATATAAGATCTTCAAGTAGGATAAAAATTTGCCGATTAACGAGGTAGAGGCGTATTATGTGGTCATACCACGTCAAAAGGTTATTGGATATAACACCGAAACTCTTTACAGGAACTCTACAGGAACGAAGCATCACCCTACCTACAGATGATGAGTTTAACAACTTTGAACTATCTGCGTAATACTTTTAAATAAATGCTTAGGCCTCTTATAGAAATCTAACATTCTGCCAAATTTCCAATTCCTCTGTCACGGCGTTTTTGAAAAAAAAAAATGGTGTATGACACTCAAGAGCAATCTATTACGGGTTCCGTTTTATCCTTTTGAGGAAAAGAACCCTAAAATAATGAAAAGAATGGATAAAAAAGAATACGATAACCACAAGTAAATATACAAAGCTATTGCAATTAAAGCGTGAAACTGGGAAATGCTCCTTAACCCTTTTCCTGTCCACACAGTAAAGTTTTGTTGTTCTCCATGAGTCCACGGTGATAATAATAAAACCTGTGCTTGGCATTACCGAAGAGCCTACAACTACAGAAAAAGCAAAAAAAAAAACATCTCACGAGCTCAGCGAAATTTCTAGAAAAGATTATGGGACAATTGTTATAAGAAACTGACAGAAAGACACAGTAGAAATACTGCTATGTATCTCAAAGGCTAAGAAAGTTTCTACACAATATATTGAGTGCCAAAGCCCATTCTGTTTACCGTGCTTTAATGAAATACTTTATTATTTTGTTTCGTATTAAGTTTTTTTATAACAAGATAACATAGAATATAAGGCAATTAACTTTATTTTTAATTTGAATAAATTTTTAGTATTTTTTCATAGTTTTTGAATATGGTTAAAGTTTATTTTCTTCATTGAAAAAATGATTTTTTATCGTTATATATATTACAAATTTACTGTTTTTTTTATACAAATGTTAAGGCTTTATTTAAAAAATAAACATTCTCTACACGCTCAGAGCCTTAATCAATTTATATTTCATTAGTTCTAACAAAAGCCTACAAAATTAATATTTTCATATGAAGTGATGAAACTTGAAACCAGATATGTAAAATAACAGCGCTGGATTAATAAGCAGTTAGATTCACGCACTTAAAATTCGGTTTCTGAATAAAAATGATATTAACTCTGTAAAGATTTCATTTTTTCAGTTCCATCTAAAGGTATTCATATCATCATAGACTTTGAGAACTCTGGCTAGACAGTAGTGATGATACAGCAATAAAAAAGTCGAGAAGTCTTCTATTTCTTCTTTGTATTTACACGGAGAAAAAAGATACACGCCTGAAACTGAAATGCTGTAAATTATTTTCGGGGAAATATTTGACTAACTTCCGTAGGCTACTCGTATACACTGCTAGCATGTATCAGAGTTCGTAGATGAGAGAAGAATATGAGTTTAACTTTAGAATATTAGATAAGTAAGCAATAAACGAAAATTAAAATATGTGTGAGATCAAATCTTTCCCGTTGAAAAGTTTTGAAATTCCCTCAAGCTCTCAACACTGTTGTACGGTGCGGTAATAAGTGGATTCGCTCGGACTCTTACTTTAAGTAATCGGATATTTCCGGCTATTTATGTGGGAAGCTATTTACCCTTTCGCTTTGGCTTACTTAAGCGTTTCTCTCAGATACTCATGGGTTTTCCTTTTAATGTGCTTTCGTGAGCATATACTGGGGCTGCCAGTGGTTTTTTAACGAGCAATGAAAAGAGGCAGTCCAGCCATCCTCCCAACATCCTCATGAGAGCACTTTGTACACAGCCCTTTTAGCATCTGCCGGAATGACAAGATCAAGGGGCTGGCAGATTAAGTAGGACCTCAAGAGCAGCAGTAGCCGTAGATCGCATGGAGCCCGTAATTGCCAAGCAAGCAAGCCTTTGCAACCCGCCTACTTGCAGTCCCCATAAGCGTCCTCGGGGACCATACACAGGAGGCATATGTAAGCATAGGTCTAATGATCGAGGTGTACATCCAGGGCACAACCCTCGGTCTCATACCCCTCTGTAGCCAAAGGTTCTCCTACATTGAGCGCAGACCCCCGTAGCCGCATTTTTCCTCCACGAGCAATCCCCATGTCAGCTTTGAGTCTAGGAAGACTGCAAGTTGATTGACATGAGGAGAGAATTGCAGAGTGTGGTAGAAAGCTTTGGGAGAACAAAGTACCCAAGCTTACGTCTCCTGGAGAAGAGCAGCAAGCTGGCTTTTGTTGGGTTTGTTGGGTTTACTGTCATATCATGATGGGTGCACCAGTCCCCAACAATATTGAGACCTCGCTGCATGAAAGCACAGACAGAAGAGAGATATCATCCGCATTCGCTTCACATGAGAATCCCACATTTTTCAGCACCGTGATGAAGGAGTCAACCAACATGCGCCAGAGTACTGGAGAAAGCATGCCACCTTGCGCGCAGTTTCTCTCTACTAGCATACTGGGAGAAGTTCGGCCGCCCGCCTCCACAGTTTAGTACCGTCGTCTTAACATATGGTCGATTCATCACAGTACAGTGCAGTCAACACCATGTCGACGAGCTGCCTCACCCATCCACTTAGGGGTGGCCCTGTCAATATCCAGAAAGGCTTCCAAGGTAAAGAGTCCACGATCCAGTCCCCGCTCATTGATAGTAACCATTGAATGGAAAGCCGTCTACGTAGATCTGCCCCTCCGGTAAGCCTACTCTGAGGTGTTTAGGGGAGAAGTCCTTAGCGCTACTCCTTGATATATTCATCCACAAGTCTCTCCAGGCATTTCAAAAGGAGTTAGAAGAGGTTTATGGTTCGAAAATTCTTCGGGTCCATGTAAGAAGCCTTACCAGGTTTCGGAACGAAGGTAATCTCACCTTCCTCCACACCTCATGGATATACTAAAAGCGATACATGCCGTGAAAATGGAATCGATGTATGGCGCTTACTTATTATTAATAATCGATAAAGGAACGCATGTTATTTTATTGAACTGGAGTCAATTTTCCATACAATAATCCTTTATTCATAGTTTTTCATACTTACATTAACTGGGTACCCACTTCTACATTTAACGGGTTGTCACTACCACATTTATAATCTAAGATTTTTTTAATGATTATACTGTCAATAATGATATTGACAAGATAAGAGTAAAAGAAATTCGTAGGCATTTGACATTTTTATTTTGCCCTTAATAGTATCAATACCGCGATTTTCCCAACAGTAGTAGCAAATTTTCCCCGTTCATACACAAGCAAGAAACGTACTTCACTTTAATTTAAGTTTCAAAATTTATAATGTAAACGAATTTTTAGTAAAAAACATCCTCCAAAAATGTCCATGAATTTTGATATCATGCATATTTAAAGCTTTAATTTGTAGATTTCTAAATTTTTATATCCACATAAGTAGTAAGATTTATTTAAGCTCTTGGGTTTTCTCAAAACATTTCTTAAGAAATTATCAAATGCAGAGAGACACAAAGCTCCCGTTGCGCAATTCAGGAACACTTAATTAAGGTATTTTGCATTTTTAGTAAATCTCTTGACCACTTGATTGATTTGCTATTGTTTTTGATGTTCTTATTTGAAGGGAAATCCAACTCAGCTATTCATGAAGACAGCTTGAATATGTTTCGGCTTAAAAGCCAAAAAAGAGTCAAATTTCAACTGTCATTAACATCAATTTAGTTATTGATAACTTTCCATAAAACACGAGAAGGAAAAAAGTGTCATAATAATAATGAATGGTTCAAGACTATGGAAATTTTTTTCATAAATAATTTATAGTATTTAAGTTTTCTGAATATATTTACAGTGAAGGTATAATGCCAGCGAGAATGTTGAGTAAATATTAATATTAATTTCAGAGTAAGACGTTATTTCCATTCAAGGTCCATGTTGTTTACAAAAACGAAAATATGAAAATTAAATTGATCTATTTCTGTTGATGAATAGTGATTTTTCTTGGGGAAACCTAGTTTCTGCTGATATTATGTAAATATTGACTATTGTAAATTTTTCAATACAAATTTAGATAAGTAATGTAAACATAATATTAATTACAACCCGAATCCCTTTTCCACATCACAATCCATTGTGAATTTTTCATGTTTCGGTGTCTAATCTCTGAATTTGATATGTATTTCTTCAGATTTATAGAATCAGCCTCTCATGTACATAGATGTGAATCTATTCTTAGCTCCCAACGTATGACAAGAAGTTGACATAACAAGTATAGGCAGCTTAAGTCGTGTAAGAGAAGAAGAAAAATGAGGAAGACGCAATAATCGGAGGTTTCATAACAGAAGCAAGAATGTTTAAAGACAGGTGGATTGGACCAGAATCGTTATTGATTTCTCAAATAAGAGCTCATCTCTTAATAAGAAGATTAACAGAATAGAACCTTGTCTAAGTCCTATGAGTTCTCTTGCCCAAGTCAGCTGTTACAGTAGTGGCAGAAACCTTTCGCTTGCTCGGAGACTACTTATAATTCTGAGCTATCGAAGCAGATGCGTTTTCCTATCGAATTTAATTAATGATCAGTGGCTAGTTATGAAGGGAGACTGAATCCTCTATGTCATCGAAAACTGATTGAGACTAAATTTATTTACATTCAGTTCCGTTTAAAATGGAGATATATGGTCAGTACAATGTTCGGAACTCTAATTTTTCAGGCTCTATACAGTAAAATAATATCAAAATTTGTGCCTAGGAAGAATATTTGAAAATAACACGGAAACATATAAAATTTACAATAACATTTCTGCTTTGAGCTGCTTCAAATTCAAATACTACCCCAACAGTTTTCTGAATTACTTTTCAATTGTAATATATCAAGCAATTCAATCGGCTTAAAAATGAAATAGGTGTAACCATAGTTCGAGAAACGGAAAATAGTCAACCCATATCATACAGATGTCTCCAAAACCCGAAATTCTCTGTGAATTCCTGAAATTTAGACTGTAAGTTTCGAATGACGCTGTGTACAAAATAGTTAGAAAGATATGCATATAAAATCTTACCAAAAATACAGTTCCAAGTTTTTCTGTTTGAATCAGTATTTCTTCAAAGTTATGTTATGAAAGTGAGATAGTTACAATTTGTCCAAAGAACAAAAATGATTTGCGAGTGAGGAATCATAAATTTTTAAAAATATATAGTTTTTTTTACGAATTTACTATAGAGAATTTTTCCACTTCTCTATATCCCAGCGATATAGAAATGTGGTATTGCCTGATTTTCATAAGACTGTAATGTAAAGCTCATATCTTGTCCAAAGCATCCGTCTATGGAGTGATCTTCCTGGTTAGTATATAGGCGGCTGGTACTATTTATGCATTCAAAAATCTCGTTAATCGCACATAATCGCTCTTGTCTATCTATTCTTTTCCGTTCTCCCGCAAAGGAACACTAGTTAGTTGATTTTTATATAGTATGTATATGGACATAATTATTTTCATATTTTTGTTTTTGCTGCTTTTTCTTTATTCTGAGTTGTAACTTTTACCTAAATTTTGCTCTTGCCTATTACTTTGAATATTGATGAATGTGATTCTAGCACTACAACCAAAGTTGTAAGTTGTGAAATAAAGTTCATTCTCATTCTTCTTTTTCTTATATTTGTAATATTGCTTCAATTTATGGTAATGGAAAACACATTTTTCTCTATACAGTCAGATCGTAAAAATATTCTAGCAACTTCATTTAAATTGGAGCGATTTGTGACTATCATGTACATACTTGGTGATGGTTGCACAATTCAATTTCTAATATGTAGCCGATATCTGAGTCGTCAGGAATGTTATTGATATCAATTGTATCAATGTTATCAACATCTTTAAAGTTCTTCCTAGGGAAAATTTGCACATATATTATCCATACAAATTATTGCAGTTTAAATATTCAAATTTTCTCGTTTTCTTAAGAATTATAGAAATCCAAATATCTATTATTTTTTTATACTATATTTTCCACTAAATTAAAATACTCCTCCCCTTATACCACATGCTTGACTTTAATGTAAAGTAGAATCCCAATCGGTTAAACATTCTGGGATTAAATTAAGACTTTTGGATATATAATTCTATTCCGAAAAAGTTTAATATTAAAACTTACATAAAGTCGTAAAATTATTAAGACGAATCCGTTTTATATTGATATTTCTACATAGTTTGAAATTAAAACTTTTAACTGTCTTAGGTTTAAACTGGCAAGTTTCAATTTAAATAAATTATTTTGTTTTAAATTTAAACTAAAAAATTTTCGGAATTTGAAGCAGTCGAGTTTATATTTCAGAGACAATTTGGTTTCAATATAAGCCAAAGTTATCTCAATTTGAAGCAGTGGAGTTTGAATTTTTGAGAATATTATTTTCAGTGGTTTCATTGTGGTAGAATTCTACTTGAAAAATTACATGGGAGTTTAAAAAAAAAACTAAAAATTTACGTGGTTTCAATGTTATTATTTATTTATGTATTTATTTTTTCAGCTTTAAATTCATGTATTTATACATATTAGTTTGACATCTGTAGGTACCATTGGTTGCTTTATGTAAATTCAAAATAAATATTTTTATTCATTGTTTTCACTTTTGTTTTATAAATTCATTAGTTGAACTTTTATTTGCCACTGAAATTTGTTCAGACAAGCGCATTTTCGATACGCAAATAATGTTTTATTTTTATCCGCTATTATTGAAATATTTTGAAACTTTATTTTGGTAGTTTGGTAGTTCAATTTGGTATATAAAATGGTGTACAAATATAAAATATCTTCTCAAATTTACTTCATATGTAAGATTAAATACAAAAACAGAAATAGTTTAAAAAACAAGTCCATTGTTTCAATAATATTAAAATTATTTGGTACCTTTATAAATTGTTTGTCAATATAAATTAAATAGTATGAAATTTCTGATGATAAACTTTGGTATTTTAACCGATTTAACTATTTCTCTTTGGGAGTGTTAATGTAGATATATGGAAATATTTAAAGTTATTTACAAAATTAGCATTTTATTATCCTTTAAATTCCTTACATTTCCAAATTTAATTAATTTGTGCTTGGCTTGAGAAAATGATTCTCTAGATTTAGATTTATTTCCATGGAGGTAATAACTTCAGATTTTCTATAAATGATTTAGTTGAAATACTCCATTCTAAAACATTGAAAAGAAATAGGTTTATAGCAACCAAATTTATTATAGTAACATTTTTATTATACCTCCGCAATCCTGTAAAGACATTTTGGAGTCATCTAAAATTTTGCAAATACCATTCTCATACCTTCTATAATTTAAAATCATTTTATCACTATTATCTGGATACATTAGCTCAAAGCCAAATAATATCCAGAGGGTACGATAAATAAAAAAAAAAATTATTTATTATTTCATATGACACATGTACTAAATTACTATTCACAATAGTTTAACATAAATTTTAATAGCTATTTAAAATTTGTGGATAATAGTAGTAAAATGGAAAATTTAAAATCTCTTCAGAATATTTTTCCTTTAAGTGTTTGCGATATTTGACGCTTTTTATTAGGGTTCCGCACCTAAAAGGTAACAACGGGAACCCTATTTTAAAACTTCGCTGTCCGTCCATCCGTCACCAGGTTGTATCTCATGAACCGTAATAGGTAGACAGTTGAAATTTTCACAGACTGCGTTTTTCTATTGACGATATAATAACAAATAATAAAAATAAAATAAAATTAAAGAGGGCCCCCAAACAACGCATTTTTCCTCGTTTTATTCTCATTCATTATTATTGTCGCATTTTTCTTCAAATGGCAGCATTATTATTTTGTTTTTAAATGACAGCATTATTTTTTCACATGACGCCTACTCTCATTTGAAAAAATAAATAAAAAGTACATAGTGTTAAATTAAGACATCAAAAACGAAGTAATCAATTTTAAATTAAAAAATTAAATTTTAAATTATCAATTATAAAAAATAATTGGAATAAAAGTTTCTTATAATTTCACTGAATTTTTGGTTGAATATGTTGCTATTGTTGTTCGAAACACCAAATGCATTAATTTTTTGGAAAAAAAGTGTCGATACGGATGCTAAGTCTAAATTTATATTTGGTGTTAAATTTTTACTTTTTGTTGCGTGATCATTTGTTTTCTCAAATCCCGAACAAATATTTGGGACAAAACTAGATTATTGCAGTTTTTTAAGCAAGTTTTAATATGTTTCGATAAGCCACTATAAGTCGCAAACGTTTTTTCACATTGATGTGGTACTATGCACTTCAGACACAAATTTATACTATCATGATGTAAGTCGTGATAATTAGTTAAATGCGCGAGAGTAAATAAAATGCTAATAAATGAATTTCCACAAATATAACGAAAAAACATTATTTTATTTTATATGTATAATAAATAAATATAATAAAAATACTTCCATGAAAAATAAAATGCTATCACTTAATCAAAAATTAACTACACTTCACGGATGCGGAAAAGGAAAAGTCGCACTTGTTCTAAATATTAAAACCGTTTCGGTTTCATTATCTCAACAATTGGATTTTATTATTTAAGTTGAAAAACGTATAAATATAAAATTTTGTTGGTTTCAGTTATTTTCTATGGAAAATTTCGGACTGATTTTAAAACTTTCTGAGTTCGGAAAAAATTGAGACTTTTATGAGTTTTAAGTTAAGGAAATAATTGTTTGATATAAACGTGACTGTTTGCAATTCAGACTAGAAGAGATTTTAAAATAAACCCTTTCGGTAAGAATTGAAAAATAAGAGCAAATTATATTTAATTTTAAACTTTCAGGTTTACAGAGCAGTTAAGGCATTCACAAAGTTTTAAATTAAGACGGAACCGATATAAAAAGATTTAAACTTTTACGTGTTTTTGTTTTTATACAAGAATAACTTAAAATACCTTAAGACCGTGGGGTGGTAAAATAATGTGCTGGATCTATACGATAACTGAAGACAGCCTTCACGAAAGTTTTGTTTATGAATATAACAAATAAATAATAAATAAATAAAATATTCTACACCTATGTTTCTTTAAACACAATAATATGAAAAATACGTTGGGGATACATACATTCATCATTTACATACATAGATTATGGTGTATGGATATCAACAAAACAACGAGCATGCACGCGTAAATCACATTGTAGGTATCTTGTTGTAGTTCTCTTGTGGCAGTGGCAACACTTCGAACCCTGATTGCGCGAGCACGACCTGGTCTTGACCAAATATTTACTGTCACAATCCACCCACTAATTTTCGAAAAAAAAAATGATTTGAAATTTTTCAAGGACTTACGGATGATTGTTCTGTATTTTCATCCATCACCTATGCCGTCATTTCATTGTTATTTAAATCACTTACATTTTTATGAATATCAAACGAAACTGTGGCGGTAAAGTCCCTTTGTACTATAAACATAATTTACATATATAAGTTTATGAGTAAATGTCAAACTTTATCATAAAAGCCGATTTTTTTTACTTTATCGAAAATGGTATGTAGATATATTAAAAATGCACACAAAGATAGATTACATCAGATATGTATTCAGTGTAAAAATGTTTGTATGTTGCATTTGTTGCAATAAATAAAAATTTGCTGTGGTAAGCCCTTCCGGAAATACATCAATTTTTGACACTAACTAAATCCACAATATTCATAAAATTGCCAATACCCGGATTTGGAAGGATGTCATGTGATTATTATTTTTAATACCCCAGCTAGACTAGAGGTACAATAGTGTTATTGGTGAAATTTTAATTGTGCAAAAATCGATTTTTATTTTTTACACACAGGGAAATGCCTGTTAATATTGAAATGTAGCCGATACCATTTCCCTGGCAATTTAATAAAAGTCATAAGTGAAACAATTTATGAAAAATGTCATTTAAATAACGGATTTCATAATTTGGGTATACATGCTCTATCCTAACTAACTATTGAACTCAGTCAATGAGGTAAAGTGCTTAATCCAGTATGTGAGTTGCATTTGTATATTAATTTATGTTCAATATCCCAGCAAACATGGCGAAACGCAGAAGATGATGATGATTCGCTTTCTTATCGTTAAAGCAATTCGTTCAAGATTCGTCCATATAAATCCTTTGGAATCTGTAGGTAGTAAGAGAATAAAGAGGACTTTTCTTTACAGCAGGTTATATTTATTTTATTTACTTTTTTTAATATGAATTGGTGTGGAATTAAATTCACTAGAGAACTCACAAATTAATTACTGTCATGGAGTCTAACGAGGCGTGCTTCCAAATGATAAATTCGTGTATAGAAGAGATGACAAATAAGCGAAACTATTGTCTTCTGGGCTCCACATTTAAAAACAGAAAACAAAATTGTTTGTGATTTCATTTTCTTTTCGTTTACGCAAGACAGGGGAGAAATCATTTCATCGTATTTGCTTTAATTTCGCGTGGAAGATACTTTGGCAATATCACCCACATATCGTCCTGAAAATTTTTATCCAAATGTTTGCTGGGATATATCGGTTTTAAAGTTGAAAACACCAAGAGGAATAAGTACCAAGATTTGCAAGTTTCATAAATATTTCAACACGAATTTCTAGCAAAGTATTTGTAGCAGAATAATTAAATTAAATTAAAGATAACGAAGAAGCCTAGTAAATAACGTCGGAAAAATTATAAAAAAATGTATTGGAATGGAGATGTTAGCTCGACAACATGTAAAAATGGTAAAACTTGAAGGTTTTTAAATAAAATTCCTTTTAGGATGTATTCTCATTTATTTAGATTGTGACTAGTTTAGACATATAAAGCCTAGATATAGCAAATAACGTCGAGTTTTTTTTTTTTTTTTTTTGGCGCCGTTTTTAATTATTTGACTCTAATAGTAATTTTTTTTCTCGCAAAATATCACCTGCGCGACATTGCTACATTTTGTTTGAAAGTTGTTCAAATAGCAAGCAAAGTAATATATTTAATAAATTTGTGCAAACAAAATTTTGGAGAGTAAATTCTCGTTAAGAATTATAAATTTTATTGAACTGTAAATATTCATTTTTCGACTTAAATTTTCGCATGTTGGCTTTCTGCCTTTTACGCTAGATGTCTCTAGTGTAGTCTGTGGTTTAAGTCTAGGCTAATTTTATATGAATTTTCTCACTTTTAGGACACATACGTACTTATAGTAAATTTTTTAAATTGAAACTTTTGCTGAGCACTGATTCCTCTTAATAAGTAATGAGGATTGTTATTGCCAAAAGATTTTCTATTGAAAGAGGTTACCAGGTAAAAAGAGAAGGCAGACATTAGACAGAGGGTTCCAACACAGTGGCGGCTCCAGCTAGTGGGCGTGGGGGCGCGCATCCCTCCCTGGAAACCACAAAAAAACTGCAGTAGATCTTTTGAATTCTTCTACTGCTCTTTTTGCAAAAGACATAAAAATTTCTGGAAACATTCAATTTGAAGTAGAACTTATTCGGGTAAAAGCGATTGGAGATTTGTTTTAATTGAAAACACAATGGCAAACAAATCATTGTATATTGATGTAATGAGTTATTACATGTAAAGCCAGACATTTATTTTGGAAAAACAGTTTTATTATTTCGTAAAATGCAATAGTAGAATATTTAGCTACAACTTTAAACAACAAAAAAATTAAATGCTGATTGGGAAATTCTAAATCAGAACCTTAGAGAACTCTTGGCATGTGTGAATGCATTCCATATTCTTACAGCAGATCTCAACAACAGTAAAATCGCTCTTGGTTTAACGATAAGTTCAACCAAGTAATGTAAGAAAAGCGAAAGAGTCTGCTTTTCGCGCGTATCAATTGCGTTATTCATGTCTATAATTGAAACAAGTCGTAACGACTGCACAGAAAACCTAGAAGTCCATTACCTGGAGAGGAAAATTTCCTTTTGATCAGAATGTTGGCAAGGCGTAAAGATAGCAAAGGCTTCTGGTTCCCGGTCAAGACCATCGAGAATAACTTCAGCAATTCCTCTATACCTTCACTACTTAATATCGGTGAAGTGTTTGTTGACTCCCTTGATCAAGCTATTAGCGTCACTAGTAGATTTACTTCAAATTCTCTATAAAACAGCCAATACACATCCGTAAGAGGGATGTGTTCAGGGTCCTTAAGGGAATCAACTCTCCAAAGCCGTAGGTTCTGAAGATCTCTCACCGCGTTAATTAAAAGCTGTGCCTCATGTTTGGCTAAGCCTTTGCGCAAACTATTCTACTTGTCCAAAAGGTTGGAAATAGCTCAAGTACAGCCTATTCCAAAGAAAGGTGAGGGTAGCGATGCCTCAACTTTTATTCGAACCGTACACAATTTTGATGTTTTGTAATCACAAAATCGTTGCTCCAGATATTTTAATGGTGTTTGATAGAGTCTGGCATCCAGCCGTTTTAGGTAAACTTAAAGCACTTGGTGTCTCCACTCATCTTCTATTATAGATTGAAAGTGTTTTACCTGGTCGTATAATACCGGTTGTACTAGATGGGGTTTCACGAGAATCGCGACATCCCAGGGCTCTGTTATCCCTCTTCTTAATTTTCATTAATGATCTACTTTCCCGTACTTTTAATCCAATCCATAGTTTTGCCTATGACAGTAGCCTTGATGTTTTGACATTCTTGGGACTCCAGAGAGAATGCCATATCTGTCAAACGAGATGGTTTGATTAGATCATTGAATAACGACCTTGATAATATCAAATTTTGCCGTTTACAGTACCCTTGATACTCTTATGGACTCCGGAGGGAATGTCACATTTGTCAAACGAAATTGCGTGATTAGATCAATGAATAACGACCTTGATCATGTTCTTGCTTGGAGTTAAGCGATTCGCGTCGAATTCAAAGCATCTAAGTGCCAAAGCTGTCTCATCTCTTTGAAGCAAAATTATAGCATTTCACTCCCATTTCTTTTGATGCTGCACTGATTTGCGATTCACCGTCTTTTTACATTCTTGGCTTTAATATTTCCTGTACGCTAAGCTGGACAGATCATATCTTTTGTTTTGCCAAAGAAGCAGCGAAATGTCTAGGATTTCTGAAAAGGTGTAGAAATATTTCAACCCATCGAATCTAGCGCTCCTCTACAAGTCCTACACCAGACCTAGAATATAAAACAATTTCTATATCTGGGCCCGAGGCTGGTCGCACACACTTACCTTCATTGGATATTGTCCAAAAGAGAGCCTTCAAGCTCGCTGGCGATGTGGCAATAAATTGTAATATCGACTCACTCGAACAACGCCGCAATGACGGATGCCCTTCACTCCCTTATCGCTATATGCGTGGTCAATGTTCTGATGAAATATCTCGGCTGATCCCTTGCAGAATAATTCCTGCACGCAAAACTCGCGCAACAAACCGCACCATCAAATTACTTTCGGCCATGCAGTAAAATTTAGTGATGATTTTTATCCCGAACTGTGTGCATGTGGAACAGTCTACCATTTTCTGTCTTTACTCCAACATACAATCTGCGAAAGTTTAAGGGTCACATTCAGCACCTCTGGCGCTCTAATCACGTTTCCTAATTCGTTTCCATATCACCTTCCTGCCATGCTGTGCTTTGCATCATAAGGTATCCCCTTAACTTGCCTTAAAAATATATAAAAAAAAATCAAACTTTCTTGACGTTCGCCTTTTATTCATTTCTGCTACAGCCTTTTTTGTACAGTTTCCGGCAATTCTTTTCACTAAATTATTTCAGTGCGGCATTACAGCAAATGGTAAATTATTTTCCACAAGAAATCCTGCCATTAGCAGTTCATAGTCTTTAACCGTGTTTTCTATATTAGCTCCATTTTGTTTTTGAACTACTTGCAAAATAATTTTTTGCTTTTGTAAACTTACTGCGCTCTTAATGTGTGAAACACTTTGGGAATGTCGGTTTATTTCACTAATTCCTGCTTTGCCATCATAATTTCAGGCCTTGCAATAATGCAAATTATCATCGTTTTTACTTCTCGAGATCCAGCCTTTTAAAATTGAATTTATTTCCTAAGAAGATTTGTATTTTCGATGGTAATGCTTTCTTCGCTTTCTTTTTTTAGAAATTTCATCACAATCATATTCACTACCACTTTTCCTAGTTTCACAAGTCATAATTACTCATTCACAGCTATAGCACAGTTGATTTGAAGCATTTTAATCATAACACTTATCACGTCAACACTTAGAATATAGAGCAAACAGGAATGGTTGAATCGTGTAAAATTCGTGTACATGAGCTTAATTTGTCAAGAGCAGGAGACTATACATAGGAGTAAGTGAGATGCTGCAAGAAAGAATTGTCAAAGCTGGGTGCAGAATTGTCAAATGTGATTTTGTTTTGTGAGCAGATTTAGTCAACTTAAAATTCTTTTGTGAAATTTAATAAAAGTACCGAATCAATTCTTTTCAAAACTATTTATCTTTGAACTTTATTTAGTGCAAAGTTTTATAGTACCACTAGTGTCTGTTAAAATCTTCATATCAATTAAAAAAACAAAAATGAAGTGTTCGGTCAGTGCTTGCAAATATAAATTGGATTATAAACTAGGGAAATCCTGTTTGAGGCAACTGCATTATCTAAATTATCTTTTTTGTTACTAGACGCAGAGATTTATATAAATTAATTATGTGAATTGTTTCAAAATAAAGTAGAAAAAGAACATTTTTTACCACAGATGCTCCGCACAAAACCTTTGTTTACTTTTTGCAAATTGACAAGTTGTTTAGAATAGGGATGGAGTGTAAATGCGTGTAAAAATGGACTACTAACACAACCAGAAATTCATTACGCAAAATCTTTATCACCATTCCTGTTTGCTATATATTCTAAGCGTCAACAATGCATCAATGACAGCAGCTTATAAGAAAAAAAGAAACAAACAATTGGAAAGAAGGTACTAAAATAAACATAATTCTTGTACCAGATTGAATCGCAATATTGGATTGCGTTCGAAATGTCTGTGTAAATTGCAGGATTTCTGTGTTACTATGAATGACTCTAAGTTACTGTAGAACACGGTAGCAGTTGGCATCTCTATGCTCCAGTTTCCGCAACGGGTCCATGTCTGGTATACAGACGGAATCAGCGGGAAGGATGACAAAACAGGCACATGGATGATGGGTCCAGACGTGGAACTCTCCATTCCGCTTATTTCCTCAACCTCAATTTTTCATGTGGAAACCTACGCTAATCTAAACAGGGGCTGCAAGAACACACGTGGAAACTCGGTCTAGCAGGTTCTTGGGTGACAGGCTGTACGGAAACCAAATGTCCATTGCGATTTAGATGCCTCACCACCGTAGTTAGATTTATACCCATCTTCCTTGCGATGTTCCAGGTATTTTGACAGGGATCAGCTCCTGGTATAACAATCAATAAGTTATCATCAGTAGATGAAGGCCGTGCTGCTCTTTCTTTATCAGTTTTTGATAAACTCCCAGATTTCCGAACACATCACATATGTTTTTGTTTGCTACTGTTGCATTATGGGCCTCTGTATAACTCGACTGCTAATGATAGACTGAACAAATTCTTCATCCTTTATAGAATGCAAAAATAACAATAAGCACAGATGTTATCACAGCTGGTTAAAAAAACATGTATCATAGTCTATGTGAAAATGCGACATTACTTATGCATCAATCTAATAGACTGGAGCTTCTACATGGAAGTTCGGGTGCTTTCTAGGAACAATAAAGTCACGTTGCTTTAAGTTCTGTATACTGATCCCTTTGCAACATTTGGCCTACCAAATATCCACTTTAGGTGCACCACAAAAATGGAAAGGCAGGCAAGTGGATCTTCTCCTATCCTTTACAGATGAGCAAACTAATTGGAAACAATCGGTCAGACTGTATATTAATGCAGTCAAGTCATTGAACATGACACTTCCGTTACTTTTTGAAAAAGGAACATCGAACTGTGTCGACTGTGCGGAGAAAAAGATGAAATCTCGAAGCATATATGTATGAGTGTCCCGCACTTTCAGGTTTTAAGTTGCAAATCACTGGAGATGTATTTTTCACTGCAAAGAAGGTTTGCCAGCTAATCCCCAACCAAGGTAATAAACGAGCCTTGAAAAGCCGGTATCTAGTGGGTCCAATTAGCCTAGCCGCTCCTAAGCTCAACCTAACCTGATTCTGGTCTCCTCTTTTCACAAAGTAAATAGTCAGAGATTCTCAGTAATGTTATTAGTGTACATCGTTGTCGTACGGCTTCCCGGAAACGATTGTGCAACCACCAATATATGGAAGTTATGCTCACAGTATTTTTGACGTTACTTATATTAGGTGCCCGAAATTTTTTCTAATTAAAAATTGAAAGCAGTTTTTTACTAAAATAAAGTAGACGACTAGAAACCACGTTATTCATTCTAAATTGGATTTTGCTTCAAACCCCAAGACATACACTCATTTAAACGTGAAAGTATTATTATTTTTCAACATAATTCTGCATTTCACTTTCGATGCTAAGCAAGATACATAGATATAAGCTTTAACGGGTAAAACTAAACAAAAGATGTAAACAGGACAGATGAGTTTAGCGTAGTGTCAGTTGGAACTAGACAGTGGAGAATGAAAATAAGCTTCAACTTCAAGCTGATATATTATTCAATGCAATGTGGCAACGACTTCACGGCTCCACCTGAAAACTCTGCAAAGAGCCTCTATGCAGTGTTTGTACTTTTTAATTAAACTTGAAAAATGTGCAAGGTTTGTCTCTTTATCGCCATAGTTGCTTAACATGATCCCTTGGGTTTGTATACAGAAGCATTCCTGACTGCACTAATTTAAAGTGATATTTAGGGCTATTGGAGCGAACATTAGTGCATTTCTTGTCTCTTTCATGTTCAGCTCCTTTAATTCTGTTACATGTACCAAATAATGTAATTTGTGGCATAAAATTTGTGAGAAGAGCTTATGTGGAGGGAAGTAAGTATTCTAATTACCATAGCAATGTACAGTTATATCTTTTGATTCTACCGAAAAATGGATATAGGCATCTTTTATTTCAAAATAAAATGTTGTACGATACATACAACATTACATACACTGTGCTACAACGAAAAAAATACTTTTGACGAGACATATTGTAGGTTGCAGGTCTAGTGGAACTAAAAGTAGTGGCATACTAGATATTTCTCACACACCCTCAAAAAAACCATTATTCGGTAAGTCCATGTAAAAAATAATTTATAGCTCCGCCATTTTTTATTCGATGTCGAATATCTTTTTGTGATGTATGAAAGGAGAGAGGTGGGCCATAAGTTCCTTACTTTGTTACGATGAAAACTCATGAAGTTACAGTCGAAAACATTTCGAAATTTACCAATTTTTACACATTTTTTCAACTTTGACAACAGCTAGATGGCTTATTTTGCTCTACAATATTTTTCTTCTGTTCATATTACTAATAGCGAATTCGATTCCACGTCTAATGACATTGTTTGCTCATTAAGCAGCTATATTTCCGTATAATATTGAACTTCAGAGAAAATTGAAGAAGCACTGGGCTTTATCTGCGAAAACTGTAAAAACGTGAAAAAATGCAACAATTAACAACAACTAAAACAACAAGAACAAATACAATAACTAAAATAACAACAATTTCAAAAGCATTTGTCAGCAACACCAACTTAGAATTAAATATCATGACGCATGCCCAAACGTATGACAGAGTAGTTTTGATGACGCGGTAGCACCAAGTATCTTTGTTATTTTTTTTTTTTGGGATAGTCGTGTGCGAAATAGCTATAAACGAACTGACTGACTGCCCACCACGTATATCGTTTCAAATTGGAAAGTAAAATGTTTTGAATATTCCATTGGTGCCGCCTTATCGACTACATGAAGCAGTTCGTGAAAATTTGAACATCGACAGCGAAACATTTCGTCATCTCAGAAAAAAGTTTCCTGGATTCAGTGAAGCTAAAATCAAAGAAGGCACCCTAGATCTTCTTTTGTTGGCAAAGAGTACTTAAATATTTCAATTGATTCCGGATAATTTTCAGGAATATTCGCTGGGTCACAATATCAGAAAATTATACGGGACAACGATATTGCAACCAAACTGAGTACTGTGGAAAGACGTGTCTGGAATAGTTTTGATTCATTGTGCAATAATTTCCATGCCAACAAGAAAGTTTGGATTACGTAAACATTGCACAAGAATTTTTCAGTGCCTACGGTGATATGGGCTTCAACAGGTCCATTGACTATCAACATTCACTTTTTGCACTCACAATTAAATTTCTTTCAGGACTCTCTCACTAATAAGGATAACAAGGATACTGGTATTACCGCCTTACATTCAAAACAAAATTTTCATCAAAATTATTGGATCATACGTTTGGGCATGCGTCAGGAAATTTAATTCTAAGTTGTGTCAGCAACACCAACGTCTTTTGAATTTGTTGTTGTTATGGCTATTGCAGTTTCTCTTCTATTTTTAGTTGTTGTAATTTGTTGCATTTTTACGTTTTCTCAATTTTCGCGGTTAAAGCCCAGTGCTTCTTCAACTTTGTCTGTATTTCAGTCAAATTTCAACCCAGTTTAGTTAATAAATGCTCAATAGACGCGGAATCAAATTTGCTATTAGTAATATGAACAGAAAAAAAATATTGTAGAACAAAATAAGCCATCAAATGGTTGTCCAAGTTGAGAAAATATATAAAAAATGATAACTTTCGAAATGTTTTCGATTGTAACCTCGTGACTTTTCATCGCAACGAATTAAGAAACATATGGTTGGAAAGACCTATCTCTCTTCGTTCAAATACCAGAAAAAAACTCGACATCGAATAGAAAATGCCGAAGTTATAAATTATTATATACATGGATACTAGTCCAGTCAGTAGGGGTTTTTGCCCTACAAAAGGTGGGGCAGTTGTGAGTTTTATATATGCTATCCAGTTTCTACCCCCCGATAAAAAATCCAAGTTTAGACCCTTGGGCGGGGTCCGCGCGGGCCGCCATCTTGACTTAAAGATATCAAAAATTGGTTTTTTCAAAATAATTCCTCAACGGTTGATCCAACGGTAAAAATGTAAAAATATAAATTTGAAGAAGACTAAATTTCTTTGTATAAACACTTTTTGTAAGTCTGATGTGTAACGAGTTACAGCGGCAGAAACGTGAACATTCTTCCAAAAAAATGTATACATATAGTACCATTTATACAGGGTGTTTCGTGCATTGTGGTAGTAACCTAGTCAAACAGAAAATTGTATGCAGGGGGAGCGGCATCTCAACAGTTTAGGAGTTGCAGGTGATTAAAAAAATTTGGAAGTCTTTCACAAAATACCCTGTGTTTGTATGCAGAACTTCATGGCCTTTACAACGTCTACTCCACCAGCCATGTACTCCTCTCCCGTCACCCATATCTCTCATATCGACAAAAAAATCATGGCTATCCTATCAGCACTTTTTTTAATAGAAAATTTAAGACTCCATAAATTCTCAAATTTAGTTAAAGATAAAAAGAAAAAGCTAGAATTGGATCAATTCTTACGATACCTCAGCTAGATGAGTGCGGTTATGTAGTAATTTCGTGTGGTCCCCCTCGGTGAAAGCTGGATTGTTATGTGGTTTTTTTGTGCTATTTTCAGAACAGTAAGATGACTACAACCCATTTCCTATAATTTTATATTCTGTAGAAATTTTCAGTACAATAAAAATGTCTAGAACTGATTATTTTCACAATATGTATAAAAAACCTCAATTTTTGTATGGCAACATCACCAAGAATGGGTTGCCTGATTTAGTCCATTTTGGAAATTGTGTTTACTATTATTATGGGAACGTCGTGTGTAAGATTTCAGCTCTTTTTTACAACCCGTTCTCCGGCAGTATCCAAATATACAGGGTGTCCCGTATGTGGTGTTACACTCGATAGCTATTTAGAGTTTATGCTCGTATAAGCAAAAAGTGTTGGGGGGGGGGGGGGGGGTGTAGGGTGGAATGTAGCTGATGGAGGTGGGGTTCTTAACAGTTTTCGAGATAACGGGACTTAAAGATATTTGGGTGTCTTTATAGATCAACATGTAATCTCTGTTTGTTAGACCCTATGATGATGATATAAAATTTGTTCGACAGATAATCATTTGACCTTTCCAACAAACCATTCTCTCAATTATTGCTCTCCTCTTCTCCGTTTTGAACCTATGGCGGAACAATATTATAATTTTTCATATTGGTTTTAAAAAGCCCAAAGGCTTCGCTTCAAAAAGATCTAACACACTCCATACCCAAAATGTAACCTTTTCTGTGGTTTTTGCACTTTTTCTTGAACATATCTAGCTCTTGATTAGGCCCCCGATACTGGATGCGTAGAAAACCGTAATCGTCTTGGGCTAAATAGATAACAAATTCTGAAAATATACACCTTAATCACGCTTTAATGATTTTCCAGAACATCTGATTAAATCATTTTGTGTTATCGGTGTGAATGCAAAGAAGAATAGCGATCGGAGAGGTCTCATCAGTATGGTTATATCTGATCGCATACCATAGAAGTTCGATGATAGGGTCACCCAATTGCCCATACAAGTACTTTTATCAAAAGCAAGTGTAAATCACGGCATTGCATTTTAGAAATTCATTGAAAATATTTTCAGTGAATTTCAGTCTGCTGTAGACAAGAAATAATACACCTGCATAATTTAAGCGTCCGGTGTGGATTTAGCTTAAGAATACAATAACAAAAATTGTGCATGTTAAGAAATTGGCAGGCATGTATCAAACAAAACATTTAAAAAAATTAATGATAATGCTAGCTGATGTTTCATAAGTATTTTTTGCGGATTTTTTGTATTTCTATTCCTTTTTGTGTTATTATTTTTGTTGTTTTTTTTTTATTAATAAGAAATCAGATTTTTGCAATAGCATTTTCAAATTTGCTAGAAGCTTTTCCGCAGTGCGTTAGCACATAAGAGAAGGAATCAAATCAAAAACATAAAATTGAATGCCACAATGAAAAATAATTAAACCATTATACTAGGGCTGATGGAAAAATGCACGGAATTTTTATTTTTCCAAGAAATATTAATCTTCGGCAAACAAAGTGAACACAACTCCTCACCTGTACAACGTGGAGCTAAAATAACCCCACACATGTTTCATACATGCATCAAAGCCAATTACGTTTGACTGCGTTTTGTTTTTTTATTAAATGAATACTTAACTAATAAAGAAACAGAGCAAGGTATGTAATACGTGATTTTTATTAAATAAACTTTAAAATCACATGAATTCTTATTGAAATTAACAAGAACGAATAATTTTTGCTTATTTGAATAAACTACGCTATACTGATTAAACGTTGTCACTATACGCAGCTATATTCAAACTCCTGTCAACATGAGCATAATAAGCAAAGGTAACCTAATTGTTCGGTAATCTCTGATAATAAGTTTCATTTTAAGAAGATATCTGTACATTTTAAATGTGTTGGGGTTAAAATAACCCCACCATGTCTACCGAAAGTTAAATTTATGTATTTATTATTTATGTAGTCCCTATCGTATGTAACACAAATGTGACAAAATTTCTACCAATTCTCAAAAGGCACCTGAAATGCACTCTAGGTAATAGATTTCAAATCGACCAGCTATTGGGAATTTGTCTCCTATCGTTTAACATGATCAACATCAAATAGACAGAGAAACAGAGGGCATGCTCAGCAGTGTTGTTTCTTGATGAAATGCTTAATTTTTATGGTGCAATTTCCACTAGCTTTTTTCATAATTCTGACAACTTTCCCAGGTGGCTTCACGCAAACGGCGTCAAACTTTCAATTATAATAGGTACATTTATCTTTACAATTCGACGCCGTAAAATTTGCAATGGACTATGTCTATAATGATCTTAGCATTCGATCAACCTTAACGTGAGAGAGACGATTGGCATTTCATTTCGCTGTCATAATTATAGATCCATATTTCGTCAGCTTCTATGAAGCATGGGATCAACTTTAGGTCATCAGCGTCTTCATTTAACGAACTGTCAGCAATTTATTTACGATTCTGCTTTTGATACGAATTTAACAGGTTTGGAATAAGTTTGACGACCAACTTTTTTCATGCCCAAAACTTCAGTGAAAGTTACTTCGTTGAGTCGTATGAAATTCCAACTTTTTCAACATTCTTAATGGGGATTGAGAGGTTATCAAGAATAATATTTTTTATTTTTTGCACATTTTAATGAATAGTTCATAATGTTCGTCCATCCAATACTCTCGAAATCAACGGCGAATGTTGGGGGGGGGGCATGGGGTTAATTGAGTTATTTAAAAAAAAATGTTTTTAATATTATATTTTTATTTTATTTATATTTCAAAATATTATACAAAATATTTTTATTCCAAAACTTAAAAAAATCAAAATTTATTTCAATGACTATTGTTGTATGCATGTGATGTATGAGTATAGGTTTTTCTCAGAATTTCAGCGTATTACTCCAACTTTGGGTGATCCAAAATGCTCATGAAACGCTTCCCAAGCCACGAAAAAGACTCCCACACTACTGACATGTATAATATGGACTGACTGCGTCCGTCCATAGAAATGCACTTATTTGTGTAAATTAGTGATAAAAAGTGTTTTACCAGAGGCAATATGTTCATAGATACTCAACACAAGGTTTTATTAAAATCACTTTTCAATTTCCCACTAATAGTTTTTCAATGTTGGCACCGTCGTAAGAACTATTTTTGACACAAAAAATTGTACGAGCAGTCCATATTATATATGCCAGTGTGTAAAACTGATAAAAGCTTGGTTTGAATGACTCCTGCAGTTTGCACCCTAAACTACTATTCTATTAAAAAATGACTCTTTGTAAGAAAAGTATACTAAAAAATGACACATCATCCACACCGCTTAAAGGCCAAAACAAAGCGCGAGCGTACACGACTGCGACTCAGATGACGTTTGATAACTTTGGCGTAGTGTACTCAAGTTTAACGCACCGTGAGCGTTGACAACTTTTATACCCTGACTTTTATCTTTTTTTTCTAGATTTCTATGATCCCGGCATTTAAAATTATAAATTATCTCCACATCTTGCCTCAAACTAATCAACTTTTCTTAAGAAGACACTTCCGAATTCAGCTGCTTTCTGGAAACAACGAAAATCATGTTACCAAATGTCAAAGTTGCGCTGGAGTATAGAAACTAGAACTACCCCAGCGGTTTCTTAGCGAGTGGGCGAAGCCGACTTAACATTAGAACTTACCCAAATTCTTCTGGTGAATTCTATGCCTTAAAACGAAAACCTTCCTATTACCTCTCTACAGTACTGGGGTGGCTAAACTAAGCGACTTACGGTGCTGGACAACTGGTGCCCCATTTATTGTTTTTTTTTTAATATAATTGCAGTGAGATGACCCCTGCCCCATAATTTCAATGCTAGATCCGCCCATGCTCGTAATCTTCAATATCGTCAGCATAGCCCGTGATGTTTATACTACACATAAATATTTACTTTTTCTCAGAACAAGATTTCAAACTCATTAATTTTATGTCAATGAGCATATAAAACAAAAGGAAATTAAGCAAGTACAAAAGCTAGAATTGGTCTAAGAGCAATTCATATGATACCCTAGAGATGAATGCCCGCATAAAATTTCGTGTGATCACCGATCCATGTAAGTTGGACAGAATAATGATTATAACCAATTATATTGCATTGCGTATTCTGAAGAAGTTTTTTGTACAATAAAAATGTCTAGGACTGATCGTTTTCACAGTATATGTAAAAGACCACAATTCTTATATGGCAACACCAAGAAGGGGTTTTCCGATTAAGTCCATTTTTGAAATTTTGTTTGTTATTACTATAAAATCACCATGTACCAAATTTCAACTCTATATGTTGTCGCGCTCTCAGGCAGTTTCCAAATATATAGTGGAAAGCGAAATTTTTATATGGCAACCCCAAGAAGGAGTTGCCCACTTTGTCTCATTTTCGAACTTAATTTTACTTTTTTTTTAAAGTCCGTGAACAAAATTTCAGCTTTCGAACGCTCTCCAGTTATCATGCGCACAGATGGTTAGACCGCCAGACGGACGGATGGACGGACGGATATGCAAAAATCAAAATAACTTTTAATATTATGCGTGGGTGTCGTATTTCGATGTGTTACAAACGGAATGACAAACTAAGTATACCCATTCTAGGGTATAAAAATGTGGAGACTTTTTCGGTCAGACATCGCACAAAATGATGACGAGGGCTAGTCATTGGACACGATCAGATTATCAAACAAAAAACAAATGTATGATGATGAGGGCGTTGAGAGGGAAGTGGTGATTGTTTTTTTTTTTGTATTTCATAAATCGCACCATATCGATGGCTCATTTGGAGAAGGCTGTAAGTACAATTTTGCGCATTTTGATTTAAGAGTGAAATTGGGTTAGCTTTAAACTCGTCTTTCCTTATGTCTGACCGGTATAAACTAAAACATAAACATATACCGTTTTGTGTAACTACATGAGGAGCACTGACTTATAGCAATGGACTGAGCTGAGCGCATTGTCATTTTCCTATAGGAAAGAATGGAATGAGTTTTATAGTTTTCTCTTTCGCGCTGAGTTGGAGCCACCAACATCATTTGATGTTTTTATGTTGACTGCAAATACAATCACCGCAAGATGAATAACGTAAAGATAGTGTTTACCATGCTCCATTTTTCTTGCCCATAGGCAGGATTCAGGTAAAAATAAAGCCGGCAAGAGTTTAATTTCTCATAAGAGTAGTTACAAGCAAGTAAAATATCACTTTAACACCAGAATGATATTTTTTAAATTTATTAATTCGATTTTTGACTGTAAAATTTCATCTTATTGTAAGGGTGCTCAAACTCTGATATACTTCTGTATTTGTGCCACATGAAATAGAAAATCGCTCAGTCCATTCTCCATTGTTATAAGTCAGTACTTAGGAGTCTGTGTTATAAATCTAATAAGAAAATAAGAGCTGAAATATATAATATAAGTTTTGTATTTTTGTAGATAGAGCTTTCTGAGATTAAGCCGCCGATACCTTCTGAAAGATATCATATGAATAAGCTTTAAGATTTATTAGAGATATAATCGTAGTTTCCTCCTACCCTCTTCGGACTTTCAATCGTTTTTCCGATTAAACTAATATTTTTCAAAGATACGTCATCAACGCCAGTTTTTTTTTTAATTTAAGAAGTTCAAAGACTTCACCTTATTTTTGCATTTTTACACCTTAAATTTCTAGAAAACTCTAATAATTATCCATGCAATAATTTTTAAAGCATTGCGGGTGTATCATGCAGAAGACATACGGTGATGAATAAAATGTGAAATAAAATCTCTCAACTCCCCACCATCCAAACCGATGGTATTTACCCTTCACCTGTCACAAAAATTGTTGCTTACCTCTTTATGCCAATCACGTCACTTTAACGTGGAAACTCTTGTATAAATGATTTAATTATGTTCGTTTAAATATTTTTGATTCTGGTTTAAATCAATCCTGGGTTTGTTTATTTTCTATTGTTTTTGTTCCTTTTATTTCGAGAAAGGTTCAACTCAATCTGAAATCGCTATCCATTTAAATATATCGCTTATACCTTTCTCTCATTTTTTGAATTGTGGGAACTGATATTTATGCGTGTATGTATGTAAATTTAAGATTAATTATGCCTACATTTATATAAGCTCATATATACGATAGCGATTATACGAAACAGCCTTAAAACTGTGCACCATAAGTTTGCGTTTTAACTGGCATTGTCAGTTCACTACTACAACAATGTGACATCCATCGGCACACTTTATATTTTATGTGTAGTGTATAATATATACCATTAAATAACACTTGAACAGTAAGGTTAACCTTTTTGGGTACATTCTACGCAATGTATATATCTATACATATACATACATATGTACGTATGCATGTAGCCGAGAATGTATCCTGAAAATTCTTTGATATTGAGAATATTATTAAAACGGGCCAAAAAACCGTAATTGGAACATTTCAGGGAAGGATAATTTCAAAGAAAGCTTTGAATATATCCTTTAAAACAGCGAAACATAATAATTGTATGTATGCACGCATGATGGGTTCAAGGCGGCAGCGTATGTGTTGCGGTTGTCAAACAAGAATTAATTATTATTTGATAGCAAGTTTTGTGGTTGTGTTTTGTGATACGCATTTAAGTGGATCAAAAGTATTCGATAAAAGCTGTTTTTCATTATTAACAAATTGCTCTCCTGCAAGATTTTGAAACTGGCCATAAATATAGCATTATAATATATATAGTATACTCTGGGGCCACCAGGTGCCGGATTCAGTATCTCGGAGAGTTTGGAGTTTGAGAGATGAAAACTCTTGTTTTCTCCGATTAAAATTCCTTAATTACCCATTCGCGATTCACTAATAAACTTGGGGAGTTAGGGAAAACATGAGAAGTGTCGCGATATTGAAGGAAGTCTATTTCTGTATGGTAGGGTCGTACAGCATTGGTTTTTTTTTCTACGGATTTAGGGTCACGAGTACAAAATTATAGGTGAAAAATTTCTGAGAAGGGGATTTTGGAGAAGGGGGGTCGTACCACCCTTCAATGGGGGTTGTCCGAAATACGTCATGTTTGATAACAAATTAAAGAGGTAGAAGCGGGTAATCGAGTGGTGTAGTCTTTTTTTATATTTTAACGTCATCACTGACTTTTTACCGCCGAAGAACGAACTTTTTGCACTTGGATCATATACACCCTAGTTCCAATATTTCGCATACATTTGTTCCGTTCCTTATTTCATATCCATTGCTACTTTGTTACGAACATTTCTCTCATGGAATGTGGGTTTCCCCGACTTACCAGTTCTTCAAAATGATGAGTTGAAAATATGCCCATTTTTTTTGTACCAAAAAACAGCCACTTTTTCATCTTAAGAAGGACAGATTCATTTCATTTGCAGCTATCCCTAAAACCATTTATTGGACTCAAAAACTTATTACATATCTAATTAGGGGATAGAATTTTGAGGCGATTTCATCCTACATACAAGCTTTAGCGTGCACATTTTCGTGTGAATTAAAATTGCTAGCAGGTACCTTGGAACATCCTTATTTCTCTCTAATTATTGCAAGGATTTCCATAATTTTTTTGTAATCATAGCCACGATATGCAGTGAATCCATAATTCAATTTGAAATCCTAGGTACCTCGGTACCTTCACAAAATACAGTTGAGAAATATTCTTTTTACTTCTCCACAACTAAAACAGCCGAGAGTTTTGTCGAGTGAAATAGAGCGTTTGGTAATTCTCAAAACAAATTCTCCGATTTACAGAATTCCAAATGGCTAGTTAAGAGTCAAAAGAACTCTCATCTCCAAAACTCCACAACTCTCCATGCTAGTGAATCCGGCCCCAGGATACTTACACTGAAAATCACGCAAGAATGCTGTTACACGATATTAAATATCGAGATCAGTGTCAATGATCTCTTCCATGTTGGATACTCGGTACTTGCTGAGACTGGTAGTTCTCAATGACTTATTTTCACTAAAATCAAGGACTGCGAATCAATTCAGTGGGTTAGCTTGATTTAGAATT
This sequence comes from Dioctria linearis, assembly GCA_963930735.1. Taxonomy (NCBI): domain Eukaryota; kingdom Metazoa; phylum Arthropoda; class Insecta; order Diptera; family Asilidae; genus Dioctria; species Dioctria linearis. The sequence continues at coordinate 237,558,221 of OZ005741.1, forward strand.
TCTCCATATACAATTATTATAGTTTTAGCTATACAGGATCTTTCCTCCATGGTGGTCAATATGTTCAAATACTCACCTCAAACATGTTTTACATGGAGGGCGCGGATAGGGGGGGGGCTGATTAATAGAAAATCTAAAGCTAGTTTTTCACTGTATCTGAAAAAGTACAGGGTGTACGGTCACAGTTAAGAGCTGTATGCATGGCTTCATGGACTTTACAACGACTGTCCAACCAACTAAACATTTCGGATTTTCTTACAATTTTTTTTTAATTTGACCTTTATTATTTTTGCGAAAAAGTCATTAACATAACTTTTTTTTTAAAACTGTGAATTGTAGACATTCCGCCTTAATTTGACCTATTACACCTTATGTGCAATATGCAGCCGTTAAGGATTTAATTGGCTCACAACCTGTTCATGTCATGCTGAAAGAAGCCGATTTTTTTTTAAATGACGCGCTTGCAGTCACTAAGGGAAGAAATTATCTTTGAGAATATGTTTGAGTTGAAAATATCTTTGAGGATAGGTTATGAGCTAAAAAACTAATACGTCAAATTAAAAAGAAGAGTCCACAGCTTACAGTTTTTATAAAAAAAATTATGTTAATGACCTTTTTGTAAAAATAATAGAGATCAAAATAAAACAAAAGGTAAGAAAATCTGAAATTTTTAGTATAAACCACAAAACCACCTAAGATGAGAGGAGTAACGGGCTGGTTGAACCTAACGACCGCCAGGAGGTTCTTCATACAAAAAGCTATTAATTGTGACCGTACGTCCTGTACTTTTTAATATACAGAGCTTTTTTCTTAATCACCTTGTAGCTCCGAAATGGATATACAATCTTTTGATTGGCTTGATGAGTACTGTCACCTCTTGTTCCATTGACCACCATGAGAAACATCCTATATATTATATATGTTATTATCCTTAAAAGTAGTCTTCCTCGTGGCAATGCTAGTAAGATAAGGGTACTCGAAAAAGAGAACAAACATATTCCTCTCGATCAGCAGAATAGTACTATGGCTCCTAATGGACCTACTTACTAGACAGTTCCCACTCGTATCCCATCTTAAGAAGATGGGTTAGGTCGCTTCTGCATGGAGGATGATGCAACTGCTGAACATGTCCTCTGCGAGTGCGGAACTCCTAACCCCATAAAGCAAAACCATTCCATAGGCCAGAGGATACATTTCCTTGATTTGGTAAACTTAACGTAAATTTCACGTCGAATTTACATAACTTTTTCTTAATCCGGACCGACTTTCTCCTTAGTTTAACTCATGTTAACGTTTGTGTTAATATAGAAAGAATTTCATTTTATAAAAATTCTGTGCGCATATTATCCCTTCTAGGTAATGTAAATATTTTGAACAGCAACACTAACTTGAAGGATTATGAGATTTTAAATTTTACGAATTTTCTCAGATATTGTATGTATATTTAAAGAATAATAACTGAAAAGTTTTCTAAATTATACTTTGGTTTGTCATTTAGAAGCTTGAAACTAATTTAAATATTCTTTAATTGTTCTGAAATTAAGAAAAATGCATTTACTTGGGTGCTTTTTGCAGTTACTATGGAAAAAAATTATTTAAAGTATCATATAAGTTTCTCGTTCATTGTTGTTAAATACATATGGCGCATATTTTATGTATTGACTTAAAAATTTTCCTGATACCACGACTTTCCTGGATGGCAAAGCAAAATAACCAAAATTTTCGACTTTTAGTGCAAAAAACCCTGTTTAGGTAATTTTGTATTCAAAGGCAATTTTCTTCTATAAAGGAATTTCGACTTAAAAGAGGCATTTCGTCCTAAACCATGAAATTTTGTTTTAACTGATTTTCAAACAGAGAAGACGGTAAGGATATCTCGACATTACTAATTCCTACATTTTTTTTACATCTTAAATATAGTAAATTATGTCAATAGCATCATCATTTAAATACAAGATGCGGGGTATTTGGTAAAAAGCGGGTGAATGCAAATGCAGTTGAATATGCGTATATTCCACATAGTTGTGTAGCATCTTTGAGAAAAGATGCAATTTGTATGCCAGATCCTGACTAGTTCGGATATAAATGTGTCGTAAAAAGGAGCAACATTTATAATTTTGATGAAGCGATCTTTGAGAAAAGATGCAATTTGTATGCCAGATCCTGACTAGTTCCGATATAAATGTGTCGTAAAAAGGAGCAACATTGCATTTTTATCTCTCTATACAATCAGAATTCCTACTCAAAATGTTTATGTGCTAAAGTAAATATCAGAGATGTAAATTTTGTATTAGTGCTAATTAAATCATTACTACGACCAAAATTCAATTGTTTGCAAGCCCAATGTGCTTCCTTGCTCCAACCAGCAGACAAATTCATATAGGTAATCAATCGCACGTTATTCTAGTAAAATATTAGTCATCATACATACATCGGAATTTTGCCACAATTTGTTCACAATTTCTTGTGAAATGTTTGTCCATCCATAAAAAAATGTATGGCAGCAAAATATAAATGTCAAACTATTGTAGGACATTTTCACAATAATTTCCTCTTTGACAAAATATCGGTTTTTTTTTTGTGATGGCATTACATGGCTACCCGAGTATAACCCCTGTAACGTATTACCAAATTAAACTTAATAGGTATTTGAAACTCATCTGTCAGAGCGAAAAGTAAAAAGAAGTAAGAAAAGAGACACTTTTCAATCAAATTTATTATATATGCTTGTCGCATATCCTAATCGCATCACTGGCAAAAATTGCGGTCGACTTTCGCCTCACTTCAAAAGCAATCATTTCAAACACACTTCTACAAGTAATTCAAAATCAAGTACAGCTTTTTCAACTTCAAATACAACCAAATAAACTTCAATAACAACCATTTCCACCTGAATATCAACTTTATCTATCCCCATTACAACTATGTAATTCGATTTCATTAGCAACCAATTCAATTTAAAAAACATCCACCAATACAGTGAAGAAAGTGCTTTTAAGTCTTTAGCAATCAAATAAAAGAGAAAATTCGCAAATTAAAGAGCAACTTGTTATTGATTTAATTCTCTACTCAACTGATATCCTCTATGTAAATTAGTACATCTGTATCCAATTTTACTGCGCTCGCTGTTAGTCGGTTGACATTACTGCATCCGTATCGACTTGCATTTCAGTTGAATCCTAATGACAAAAGGAACCAAAGGAAGTCTTGAAAGTTATGTAAAATTATTTTTATCTGGACGTATGCAAAATGAGTGAATGGAGGGAAGTATACCTTGCTTGCAGTGGAAAAGAATATCTTAATCACAAAAGGAAATTTTAGTAAGTCAAGGAAGAAGGAAAAACCGTCTCTAAAGCCGCAAGAATAGCCAATATACATATTTACCTACCTACATTAACACGGCAAAACAAGTGACTAAGTGACGAAGTGACAGAATAATTACTGTCGAATTGTGGACCCCTCCTGTGGAGGAAAACGGAGAGAAAATTGAACCATACACGTGTTACAAAATATTGAAAAGTCGGTACAATGTAATGGTCTCTTTACACTAAAATAAATTCAGCGATGCCTTTTCTCGATGGGGCGGGGCGGGCGTCAGCATTGGTAAACAACTTTTGCACAATTCTTTACTCAAATTAAAAATTCCGTTAAAGATTGCTTTTCCTGAAGTTGATAGGATGCTAGGAATGCTATAAGCACAATCCAACAAATAAAATCATATTTAAGCAGAGACCGTATACAATTATTATTTCTGATTATACAAAGGCAAAAAACTTATGTATAGCAAACGGAGGTTCTCCGACGTGAGAATAAATTATATAGTAAAATATTTTCATGCAGGCACTTTCTGAGAAATTGTTAAGAAAATCGGACAGTTTTAACTTCATTAGATATTGACCAGAAGGGTGCCTTCAAGCCAACGATGCTAGCTCTTTGCATTGAAATTACCGAAAATTGGTAATAAAATTTCCGCGTTTTTATTTAAATTTAATTACCGTGTTAAAAATTTTGTTGAGAAAATTTAAGGGAAGTAAATAACAATAGAGATATAGGTCGTAGTAATAGCTTTATTAAAAGACTAGAAAAGTATACAAAATTAACTAACATAACATAAAATATTACAATAATAAAAATAAAAAAATACCAAATTCTAAATTCAGGTACAATGTTAATAATATAAATATGCACCTTTAATATATTTCGGTAGTAGGTACATAAATTCAAAAATCTGCAATTCAGTCGATGTAGTGAAATGGCTAAACCTACTTAGTCATTATTTTTATTGAATTTTTTTAAAAGTTGGTCATTAACTCCAAGCTTTGCATGCAAAATCCATTCCATTGACGTCATATTCAAATGGTTTCATAATTCAGTTTTATTCCTGTTTATAACAAAAAAAAACCATCTCCACATTAGCAGAATAATGTGGCAAGCAAAATAAATACTTTATAAAATTGGTTAGACCAGGAAATAACAATATACCATCACCCTGTTCTAATTGCGACACTTTGTTCCAGTAATCACACGTTTCTAAAGATTTGAGGGAATATTTTCGCCGCGAATCATTCCGAACTCACTGTCTAAATCAGAGTAAGTATCTGTAGGTATAATTGACGAAAAGGTATTATAGAATTGAAATTTTCAAAAATTGTTGGATCTATTATTGGCATATTTTTGAAGCAAGACATTGTTTGAAATGGAAAACGGCAAGTTATTTGCTTGGCAGTTTCAATATAAAAATTCAAACAGTTTTTCCGAGAATTTTCAATTTCAACTTTTGGAAGCGTACTTTACCACCTAGATACATCTTCTAATCTAATCTATCTTTGTCGCGTCTTTGTAGTCTATATTTTCTATTGGAATTTCACGCAAAGCATCTTCTTTTATGTAGCATTGCAAAATCATTTTATAAAATCTATCGTAAATCAAATGAATTTTAATATTTTATTAAAGCTCGGTAAAATATATTACAGAAATTGTAGGTAGAGTTTTGTCATCGGATTTTCTGAAGTTTTACTAAAATTCTTATGGCCCTTTCGACTTTCTCTATCGATGCTTTATCCTTAAAATACATTCTCAATGGCACATGCTGCTTTAAAAATCTTTCAACGCAATAAATTGAGAGGAAGCTACCGTGTTGCTGACAGATGAAGAATTTTATTTGGTTTAAGATGCCAAACTTCTTGAAACGATCGAAATTCAAAGGTCCGTTAAGGACTATTTGAGAAATAATTGTGTAATTCTCTCAAAGCTCTTCAAGGAACTGATGAAGTTTCTCGCAGGCTTGTGATGCGCAAAGATGGAATGAGTGACAAACACATTTTAATAAAAATAATCCCGGAAAATACGCTTTTAACAGTGATGATACCGAATTATGTTGTCCCATTATTACGTTGGCCCCATCAGCAGCCAGGCTAATCCAATTTTTTCTATAAGGTACTTGTGATGATTAAAGAAATCTGAAAAAGTTGAAAAGCCAAGCTTATTAACTCAAGAATCAGTTCCTCAATGTACATTTACCCATTAATCATCCATAAAATCCAGCTGCAGTAGCTTCTTATACATCCAGTAATGCTCGAAATGCATCCTCAATTTTAAGAGAATCGTCACAATTTCTTGCTATAATAGCCATTTAAGTCCGATGATTCAGTTATTAGCCGCGAAAAAGTTCAATAAATGCCAGAAAGTATGCTATTATCTTTTAGGAATCAGCTTTTTAAGCATTTTCAATTGATATGATCTAGAAAAAGTGTAAAAACACGTAGAACGGTGTCTCAAAAAATTAGAAATAACTGATCCATGTTTGTAAAGCTTTTATTTATATAACTCAGTACTAAAAATAACCAAAATTTATCCTTCAACAAATAAATAAAACAAAAACATTTCTCATCAATTTGGTTGTGCCTCCAATTCTATGGCTATGGTTAGGGTTAAGAAAAAGTGCAAAAAACGTAGAAAGGGTTACATTTTGGGTACATTTTGGGCACATTTTGAAGCGAGGCTTTTCGTCTTTTGGATCTGATATGAAAAGTTGTGGTTGGTGACGTGTTTATTGATAATAATAGTAGTTCAATAAAAGGACACTGAATTAAAAGTCCGAAATTTTAGCTTTGTTGAGCCATAACTTCAAATCGAAGAGGAGGAGTTGAAAAGTTTATAGACCATTCGAAAGATCCAACGATTGTCAATCGAACAAATTTGGGGCATCTCCATAGGGTGCCACGTTCAGAAGTTACAGGATAATCTATAAAAACATTTACACATATTTTGAAAGTCCCGTTATCTCGCAAACAGTTAGGATTTCCCTCCCCCCACCCATAAAATTCTGCGCATTCAAGTTAACATAGTTAAAACGCTGTGAAAATTGTTTTTTATGTGTGCACAAATAATTTTGTGAAAAAAATTGGATGCACAAATAATTTTGTGAATAAACTTTTTGTTCTATTTATTTGTTGAATGATGAATTTTTTTAATTTTTTTAACTAAATTATGTAAATAAAAGCTTTACAAACATGGAGCAGTTTTTTTTTTAATTTTTTAGGAAACATATATCCGTTTCAAATTACAGTTGTCTGTACAGCAACAGTCTCGAAACTATACTGTGCACAGATAATTTTGTGAAAGATTATACATTTTTATTATTCGAGTTTTCCTCACGCTTCGCTAATAGCAAAGCTGTGCAACTGAGGGCCGCAATTTTTTCTTAGAAATTTACTGGAATTTTTTTCCCAAGAATTATTATGCATTATTGAAGGCCGACAACGGTTGCTTGGGCACTAACAATTTTTATGAGCATAGACTCGTTGATGAGCAAATAGCATTCATTTCTTCTTAGAAATTTACAGGTACTGTTTCGGCGCTGACTGGAGTGATTTTCAGATGCAATCATACAATGTGTGCTATTGTCGACCTCCAATGCTTAACAATTCTAAGAAAAAAATTCCAGTAAATTTCTAAGAAAAAATTGCGGCTTTACCTACATCAGGTCCAGTGATCGCTTATTTTATCTTGGAATGACTTGCTTATACCCTAGACAGACAGGACGATCTAATAATTCATTAGTTCTTACAAACTATTTATTAAAATGCTGTGGGTCGCATAGTATACGTCATTATGGCTCGAAAATCCGATGATAATGAAGTACACTAATGAAGTGTTTTCTTCCTTCATTATAGCTATAATGAGGAAAAATGGCATACAATATATATGTGGAGGTCCGCTGTGCATCTGCCGATTTGAAAAATATGAAGAAGAAATCCCTACAAAGAAATGCAAATCACAAACTATATTGTCAATATTCCTTTAACATAAAGTTTTTCCTATTTGTAAATTGTTAAATTGAATATAAAATAAATAAAAACCAAGTTTATCGCGATAATTCGTTCCATATCGCTTCTTTAATGTCATAAGTTTATCAAAACAAGTTTGACAGTACCAACTTAATTAAACAAATGGCTGTGTGTCTGCAGTTTATAATGAATCATTATAGACTAATGAGTCGTTAGCTATTTCTACATTAAGAGCGCTGTGTGCCTAGGGCATTACCCCTTGGTTACGTCTGCTCTGCAGTAGTAGCGCCTCTACAACAGAGCAAGGTAATAAGTCAAATTGCGTGTCGCAACCACTATATATTTCTATACACAAGGGTAATACACATATTCATAGTGCACATTCGAAATCTTACTTCTTGCTCAAAATCCACCCTCCACTGAAACTAGCGCTATTACTTAGGCCATGAATGATAATTTAGATTAAGTTCGAAGATGGAGCAAATCAGGTAACTCCTTCGTAGTGTTGTCATACAATAATTTTGTTTTCACTTTCATTTCATCTACGGTATAATATTATCGGTCTGACAAGGAGAGGGTCCCTACTTGTCATCACCGATTTCGTCCAAATTCATGTATATGTTGGGCTTGACTAGAAATAAAAGTGATGCAAGTAGGAACGCCAGATGGCCAAACAAAACCGAAATAATGAATAATGTTGATGAGCCCGGGATTAAATTAATACTTTTCGGAAAACTTTGATTATTACCATCTTGCGGATATATTCGTAACATTTAAGCGACTTTCTTTTCGTTGCAATTATCTATAATCTGTTATCTTTCATATACAGAAAACTAGAAGTCATTGCCCCAATTAGTTTAGGAGCATTTTCCAAAATAAGGTTGCGAACTTTGCTAAATTACTTTCAACTTGCATTAATTAGCAGCATATACTGTAAAGCTACCACCTTGATTTTCAAAATTCTTTTGGCTAAGTTCATTGTGACTTCCTTGTGACTTTTTGAAACTATTACGAGATTTGTACGGCAGCGCGTTGCTGAATGGTAACCCGTGGTGAGTTTCTTATATATTATTATAATAAAAAAAAAAAAAAATAACTTTTCCTCGGGTGGGGGTATTTATTTAATATTCTAACATCTGTGTAGAATTTTCGTACACAATCTCAGCAAAATCGGATTATAAATTCAATGTCAAAAGGTCATTCATATACACCAATGAGAAAAAGTTTCTCATTTCCCAAATTCTGATGGTGTGCGGTAGGTGGGGTAAATTATATCTAATTTGCAAAATTCCTTTTGCTAGTTTTTAGTAATTTTTTACTGATTTTTTGAACATATTTTCCCTCTCCTTCTGATTAAGTTGCGAAATTTAATTTTGGACGGCCAAAATTCCGTCTAAAAAATTTATTTCAAAATGTTTTTCTACAACTTAGCGATTAATCCAATTTTTTTTTTGATTCGCCTTTACTAAGAGATTATCTGTGCATAATTTCAAGAAGATCGGATGTCATTTATCTATTTAAAAAAAAATTGAATATAAAAATTTTGCATACCCACTTTTCGCCATCTATCGGCGATCTTTGAAAACGCATGGAAATGCCACTTGCAGAATAGAAAATTTACATGCCTGGCATTGGGCATTTAACCTGAATGAATTTTGCATTTTGGTTCAAATTCTGTTGCAATTTAACCGCGACAACTCCCGGGAAAATTTACAAAGTTGACCACTTTCCATTACAAAACAATATGCATTATTTCAGTTTCGTTTGGTCATCTGGAGCTCTCACTTGCGTCACTTTCATTTTCAGTTGAGCCCTGCTTATACTGTGAATTTGCGTGAAATCGGTGATGAAGAGTAGGGACACTCTTCTGTCAGACCAATTACAACTTTTTATATTGTTAATACCGTTTTTGAAATTCACCTGCTGCGGGCTTTTTGCAGTGGTAGTGTCTATTTCAAATTGATTTTAACACTAATATGTTATCATTTTATAGTTCATTGTTTCAGTGTTACAAAAGAACGAGAAGAGAACCAGTTTTAGGTCATTCGAGATGAGATTGAGTGGGGTTTGTAGTTCCACTTTAATGGAAAAATTTCTACGCGCATTTTTGTAGTATCAATAGATAATTAAATTCTGTCCGTGTTAGCTTGTTTGGTTATGCGCGAGCCGGAATTAACAATTAGTATGCTATTTATAATGACACTGTGTATCCTCCCATATTTTAGATAAAACAGGTATCAATACCATAGTAAACTTCTTTTAAAATATTTTCCCTCATGCCATTTTATATTTCTATTTCGAAACTTTAGGATCCATAACATTGCGTATTTTTTATGCAACCTTTTAGTGAGAGCATACAAATACTGCACAATTTTGTACTCCATTTCGTTCGAGACTGTGTATGTGCAATGCACAAATAAGGAGAAACATCTTTGTAACTTTAAATCTACTGGTCGGTTGCTTTAGTGCCGCACGAATTTCGCAAACCTCGCAAAGATAATAAAATAAATTATAACTAACTTTAAAAACTCAGAAAGTCCATTAGGAACTTATTTGCATATGCGTAGTTAATCTGGACTCCTCGTATGGGATTAAGCGATGGCTTGAACTTTTTGAATATTTTTATTGAGTTTTGAAAGTTCCTGACTGTGTTATCACTTGAAATTGAATCACTTTGAAGTACGCCTCATGTAAAGTGGCGCTCTATGAAGTCAAATGTGCAAAAAGGTGTTTAAATGAATAAGCATGGAGCGTATTATAAATGGATGTATGTAGAAATAATATTTACAGACTTTCTATAATTAGGAACCTTAAATCATAATATAAAAAATTATTTGCTCAAACTAAATAAATACCAAAAGAGTAAAAAAAATAGAAACCTGAATCGTAATTGAAAAACCTCGCGGATAAGCAACTTCTGTTCTTAGAAACTGGCAATTCTCTGGCTTCATTTTAAAGTTGTTCTCTCTCAACTTACTGGAGACTTTTCTTAACTTTTCGTTGTGGTCATTTAAATTTTTACCATTGATGATAATGTCATGTAGGTAAACACAACATTCTAGGCCTTCTAGGCCATTCAGAGTACCTAGCATGACCTAGTTGATCAAGAATATCCCCGATTCTGGGTAGCGGAATTTCGTCGCCTACTGTCTTTTCGTTTAACTTAGAGAAAGTCGACGCACCAACTTTTTTTATCGTCAGGTCCCACTTTCTTGGGGACAACTAATAGAGGTGAATTTCAAGGGGTTTTATTAGACTGGATTATCCCGCTGTCTAGCATTTCCTTTAGCTGCTCATTGATTACTTTCCGATGAGTTTCAGGTAAGCGGTACATTTTTTGATTGATTGGTACTTGATCTTGTACCAATTTAATATTATTCGTTATCGCATTTGTATAGGTGAACTGGTCACCTTTGAGAAAGAAGATATCGTTGTAAACCTAGCAGAATTCTGATATCGAAATTTTCTCTTCCACGGTTAAACTTGGGTCTAGGCTGAGTTTTTGCTCTAGTCTAGAAATACGCGAATATGGCTTTGCGTCTTGCAGAGTCTCGTAATTCGGGTATAAATATCGTTCATGTTGCAAGGTTGCTGTTTTTGAGCTGAACTTTCGGTTGACTTATTCTTCCTTGTAAATTGGTTTCCTGAAATTGGATTGGACCTATTTAATTCCTTTTGAAGCTTTATTCGTTGTATTTAGCATGTTGCAGGATAATTCTTTCCTGCTTTACTGACGTCCAAGTTTAGCACACCTGTGTGGTCGCATTCGCGTCGATGGTATTTTGTTTTGTAAAGCAATATACACATTTAAGTTAGGATTTAGCAACTTGCTACCATTCTTTGGTGGCCTTGATTTATTTAGTAATGTCTTATACCTAGGAATTTCGAACGTTAGAGTTACTGGCAACGTTTCTGGCAGCCTTATCAGTAGGCACATAACTGAGTGACTGAGACGTTTAAGCATTGTAGTTTGTGTGTGTGCCGCTAACAGGCTCAAAACGCCACAAAACCATGCATATATTAAACACAAAGGAAATATTAAAGTCAAATAGATATGAAAAGAAGTTTCCTAATAACCTACGCAGATGGGCAAAATCAATCATCATTCGATCCTAATTGAATTTTTAAAAAATCGATTTACCATTGAATTTTAATTTTAATTATTAAAAATGTGCTGTCAATTACATACAAAAATTGACAGGACTTTCGTTTTAATCAACAAAACCTTGAGTAACTGGATTTTTGAAAAATCAATTAGGAATGAATGATCATTGATTTTGTCCGTCTGCCTAGGTTATTAGGAAACTTCTTTTCATATCTATTTAACTTTAATATTTCCTTTGTGTTTAATATACGCATGGTTTTGTGGCGTTTTGAGCCTGTAGCGGCACACACACAAACTACAATGCTTCAACGTCTCAGTCACTCAGTTATGTGCCTACTGATTGTAAGCCTTCCTTGATAGACATTTAAGTACACAGAGTACTTCAAATTCACTGGAGTAGAGTTAAATGTTGTCAGGGAAAGACAAGGCAGATGCAGCAATGAAAAGTTTAAAATAAAATTTCATGGGTCACACATAAATAAAATCGCAGTTTATAAGATTTTTTTCGTAAGGAAAAATTATCTGTGCTATATGTTTCGGATACGTCTCAGTGTCCATGGTTATTAGCCAAAAATGAATGGTGCGAAACATTTTCGAAGATTTTAGACACAAATTTCATCATGATGATGTAATCGTTTCTCGTGTTTCGAAAATCGATTCTATCGATTGTAGAAAACTATATAGATGGAAAAAAATGGAACAGAATTCCTAGCACTAAGCACAATAACTTATTTATTTATTTAGCAGAGCCAACAGGGCAGAAAAAATTTCACCTGACTATTAAAAAGGAAGAGAAAGCAAAAAAAATACAAAAACATAAAAAAGCAAAAACAAAACAAATATCATCAGATGTAAGTAAAAAATAAAATTAATAAAGACATAAGAAAAAATAAAATAAAAGTGATATGAAACTAGAATAATAAATTATAAAACTAACACAGCAAAATATAAATAAATAAAAAAAGTTCTGTACAGAAGTGAAACAAAAAATCAAATGTGAGCAAAAATGCAGTAAATTACTTTAAGAGTTAAGTCAAAATCAATGAGGTCTGAATGGTCATTGAAAGCTCTCAATATAGAGCAAATAGGCTCATTGTAACCCTAGTTGGTGCGATAATTAGGTACATTCAACACCGGATCGTTCCTCAAAATTCGTGAGAGAATATTGAAGTTAATTTAAGATAAGAGCTCAGTAATGTGTACGGTAGCAGTAATTTTTTGAAAGAAAAAGACTACCTTATCTACCGCACTTCCTCTAGTGAGCGTAGGTCGCTTAAGAAGATTTAATCTCTGCTCATAAGGAGGATGCGTGAGAAGATTATCCCATGGGAGACGTCTAAGTGCGAAGCGAATAAATCTTCCTGCATAGATTCCAAGCGCTTTAGATGAATATCATAAAAAAAATACCAAACAGATATAACATACTCAATAAGAGGTCGCATGAAAATGTCTTTAAGTAGAAGGATCATTCAAATTAGGCATCCATCTTCTTACAAAGCCTAATGCGACATTAGCCCTATCGATTGTCTTCTCAATATGAAGTAAAAAGCACAGTTTGATATTACTGATATGGTATGTAATCAGAAGTGGAGAATTTTTATGGGTTAGGTACATAAAATTTTGACTGCACCAAATGAAGAAACTGTTGATGTCTAATTGCAAAGCGCAACAACCAAAGACCTTTCGAACATCTCAAAAATGTTGGCATCATCAACATATATCAGAATAACAGATAGACTAATAACGTTTGGCAAATCGTTAATATATAAGACGAAAAGCAACGGACAAAGATGGCAGCCTTCCCACGAAAAATTCCGGTGCCGGTCGATGCTTTACCGGCATTGTGCATTGACTTTATCTTTAGAATATGAAAAAATTTGTTATTTAGTAGTGCTAAATCTAATTTTTAACAAAAATTGTTTTAAATACAAAAAGTTAGAAGTCAATCAATGTGGAACAATTTTTTGATCAGCTTAGCTCAAGGAATCGCGTGGTATACCGGAAGGTATCTTGATCTGAATCACCCTGTATATAAATGGACTGCTCGTTGATCTAAAAATGCATGAAAGCAAATGGCACCACTTTCATATTCCTGGCTCTTCCCGTGAGAGCATACTTTCCCAATGAACTGTAACAATTGGGAACGAGAAATTGCTTGCGGTTCAGCGTTATTTGCAGAACTGGAAATTTAAGTAATATATTTGACAGTTCATCACTGACATTAGTATTTCAAAAATTGAATTTATATACATGTCAGTGGTCATGATGAATATCTATTTATTCAATGTGAATATTCAAAACAATATTGTTGGGAAACAGGCTACGAAAAAACATGGTAAATAAAGATACGCCTATCAATTTCATGTAATTTAAAAAGTAATTTTATAAAATTTCAGGGAAGCAATGAGACAAGATGACTGCTATTATTATTCAAAATTCAAAGCGTAAGGATCAACCCCAGAATGCAGTACAAAGCCGCCTAGGATTACCTGATTACCCTGACCAAATTAAGTTATTAGAAATTTTCATTGAAGAAGGCAATTTACAATTTCTTTTATGTATTTCAGGCAGTAAAAAATGTTTGTGTTCCCTGTTCAGTTGTTAGCTTATTAGCGTAGATATGTGTTTGTCCTTTTCTTACACAAGAAACTGAGGGAACATGCACCTATATGATGCCCATCTGCTCAAACTCAACAGAATTCCCTGATCAAAATGGGATTTTCTTATATACAGTCAGAAGAAGGAAAAGATCCACCGCTATCAATGTGCATGTGTCACAATGATAATACTGAAGAGCCTAGCAAATTAACATCTAGTGGATATAATTGTCCATAATGTTCAAGTAAATATTGTCCATTAGAATGTCAATTTGTGAAGCTTTTTCAGTGATGGAAACATTTTTGGGACAGCACAGTTTTGTGGTCTTGTAAATAAAATGGTTTAATGAATTCCACAGGAAGCTAATATTTTAAATGTAAGTATCTTTTCCCATGTAGTGAACGATCGCTAATATATCTACGATTACGACTCTCAGCACTGTTGATATTTTGGTTCCAGTTGAAGAAGCAAAGTGGCATGGAGAGATGAAATCGCTGCCGTACTATAAGAAAATAAATGAAGTGAAGTTGGAGTCAATAAATTAAGAGATGCTTTTGTGGATTATACTAAGTAGACATTTCTATCAAATGAGTTTTAGAATTTTTTATGAAGATTATATAGAAATACAAATAAACTAACAATCCTGCTTTTTTAGTGTATCTTGCAGTGTTGCTGCTTGAGAGGCAGCCGTAGAAGTTTTCTTCTCTTCTAAATGAGTACAGAATGAACAACCAATTACCGGAGGTTATGATAAACCTCCAAAACAGCTGGAAGTCTGCGAAACACTGGTTGTTATCATAAAGAAATTAGTGTAGCCCACTAACATGTATATACATAGATGGTGGCGCTGTAATATATGTGAAGGCCTGTCTTAAAACTAAATCTTTGCGCCTTAAATTCTTTGCATTCATATTAGGGCAGAGAAATATGTGCTTGCAGCTACTTATTATCATCTAAATAGCTTAGATTGCAAAAATTTGAAAGACTTCGACGAATCTTGTTCAATACTTTTGCAACATGTCCCAGACCAGATAAACTTTTGCGTTTAATATATCACGGCTTGGGAAATATCAGCCTGGATCTTAAGGTGCAAATCCTCTTCACCACATCCTTCGACTCATAATTAAATTTTAAAAAAAAAAATGCAAATATTTTTAATAAATCTGGTAAATACAAACCTACTGACAGATATTTAAGTAAATCAATTGAATCCAGTGATATGAAATTCCAAATAATTTAAATTTCCCGCCAATTTATTACAGTTAGTAGCATTGGCAGTGAGAGCATATTTTCTGAAATCAAAACTAGTGCCACATGAAACAGGAGATCAGTCAGTTCATTTATATCTATGTCAGTGGTGGGCCCCTAATTGAAAGCTCTATACATTCTTTCTCTCTCTGCTGTATTATGCCAAATAAATTCTTCGCAAACTTTATTACTGATAGCTTACTTGGTTGAATATAAATGTAAAGAGTTTTGAAAAAGTTATCCGGATTTTCTAATCTACTTGAATGTTGTCTGTGCCTCTACCAACCTATATACGCGGGTACAGTTTATACAATTAATATATATGTATGTTGAATGTATGCCTATACAATTGTAGTGCAAATGTTGAAAGTGAGAATATGTAAATAAGTGTAGACAAATGTTAAAACCTTAGGAAACGCCAATTTTTCAAATATGGATCTTTAGAAAATTCAGAAATGCATGCGACGTACGAAATGTTCATGCAAACAAATTACTTTTCAAGGAATTTGTATATATAACCTTTTACAAAACAAAAACTTAGTTGTTTTTGTGATAGATACATGGTTTCCTTTTATTCATAGCCATATAGACTTAAAATGAATTGAATTTTTATCAATTATAACGTAGTTAGTTACAGAGTAAATTTTTGTTAAAGCATCATAACTTGTACTTTGGTAATAAGATATAAGGTTTATTTATACAAATAACTGTCCTTACAATCTTCTTTTAAAAATCCTCAGAACTTAGTAGAAATTGTTATCGTAATTTTACAAGACTCTAATTAGCAGTTTCTCACTAGAAATTTAAGAATATGCTCATAATTTTTAAATCACCCACAGAAATGCATGCAATTGGGCTTAACGCCAGCTCTTATAAGAGCCCTATAATCATTTAAATTTTGGCGAAACGTGCCACCCCATTTAAATACTAATATTCCTAAAAAGTCTAATACTAATGCAAATCTTTTACTTTTCTTTTTTTTTAGTTCCAATGATGAATCATCACACGATACCGAAACTTGGATTCGGTCCATATAAAAAGCTCGGCGTTGGGAGTTTTTACTTGCCGAAAATTCTAACGAGTCACTCGAAATGCGGAAGTAAAGTTTCATTAGAGCTCTCTCATGGGAAGAATAAACAGCTAATATCACTGCCATCGGATAAGCTGGATAGCAATAAGCGGTACTATGTGACATTCACGGTGAAAGGGTCGGAAGCAGATGGAAAACCTGCTCAGCCTGACGACGACGAGGACGACGACAACGACGTCGAGGATAATTGCGAGAGGAAATAGGATGCCTTTGGCAGCCTCCGCATTTAAGGAAGCGAATTAATACTGGTTTTGTACATAGTGAGCTGTTTCAGTGGAATAAAGTTTATTGCTGGTGACAATGCAGAGTGAGGCGCATTAAGGCATTCCCTGCAATATAATGTATAAAGTGAAATTCAAGACACTTTTAAAGACGTAACATGATTTACCATTCCTTCTCTATGTATAAGCACTCGGTTAATGCATTTTGTTTGTAGATTGTTCTTAACTTAGGGGAAAGATGGGAGAATTGCAATAATGTGAGGTCACTTACTCTAAGAACCGACATTCATATACTACGTCCCATGATATCAGCCGGTATGCTTCCTCATTCAGGTTTTGTACAAGTTTAAGTGCAATCATGGAAACCCCTGAGACAGCAACAAACAAATGACAAGAGCGGCACTTAGAGATAAGAAGTGAATTTTGTTATTGTCAGGTTTTCCATTAAGTGATCCTCTTCACAGAGCATATTGAGCGAATTGTTACCCAAGTAGCTTTCACGTTGACAATTTCATTTCGTCTAGACGAATCATTTTCTATATAAAATACGAGTATACAACAATTTAATACTCGACAGGGACTCGTTCTCTACGAGCTCAAAAATCTCAAAAGTGTCTTAATGGAGTCTTTGATTTGATTCGCATTCCTTTCAGTATCACGCCGTATTAATCTTTTAAGGGTAGGTACTAGCAGCTCTTCTATAATTTGCTTGTACATGCTCTTCGGTATAGCAATTACTTGTACTAACAACCACCTGCAAACTTTATTTCATTCTCGATTGCAAACTAGTCGTATCTACCGGTCAGGTTCCACCAGAACTCGTAAGCACAATTTGTTGTATTATTGGTACAAATTCTCAATAAAATATATGTTAAAAGTATTCTTTTACTTCCAATATCCTCGAAATCTCCCATTATTCTATCCAGTTCCTTTGTTGTTCTCATTGTTTCGTTTCAGATTTTGATTATATCTTGCGAGCAAAAAGCTGGGATTCAAGTATGAGAGTATCTTTGAATACACTTTGGCTTCTGTGCAGGTAAATATTTCATTCCACTGAGTAGTCCAAAACATGCACCTTCAGATGTTTCGAGAACAATCAACAAATTACTTCATTATTTGAGAAAGCTTATGTGGGAAAGTATCTTACGAGAACTTCGATATAGGAAGACAAACAATGTAATTAACATTAAGACATTTTCGTCTTTATGTTTACAGTTAAATCTTGGGAAATAGGGTGCTTCATGTTTGTCGTGGGAAACTATTAAAACAGATATGGCAACATCCAATTGAAATAATATATATCTATAGGGCCATGCCAGCCGCTTAGCTTGAGAAAGTGTATCAACACCCAGCGTACATGTCTTTCAATAGAAGAAAAACGCTGACCAGGAAACTATCGATGCCTGAGGAGCATTGAGGATTAACGTGTACAGGATTAAGTCAATGGGTATTGTCCAAGAAATGACTGATCATCTCTTCAAAAGATTAATTAAAGATTACAGCCATATGTGAGCTATAGCACGGAGGCAGTATTCATCAACTACAAATACTATGCATAATCATCGATGTGATGAAATATCTGCTATATAGGGAGAGACAGGAGTTCGAGGGCGAACACAGATTACTGCAACGAAAATAATTTTTGATTCTTTTTACGAACAAGGAACGAACAGGGTAGGTATGCATTATTTGAGGTGTTTGTGGATGTTTGTCTCATATGAGTTTATTTTTAAAAATGGTGTAACTACGTTATATTCAGACTGCGAGTTATTGCATGAATGTGGATTGGTTTTTTTTTTAATCAGTTAGCAATACAAATCATTCTAAACCACATATGTTACCACTTATAGGTATAGTCTTTCTCTATAAACTTCTAAGCAGATGGAGTAATATGTTATGTATGCATATAGCTCAACTCCTGCACAATATTATTCATGAGTTTGTGGCATTGATTAACCAGGAAAATGTTTTAAGAATAGTGGGTCGAGTTGGTTTATTGATATTACGCGGTCTGAAAGCAATGAAAAAATAAACTGAAAATATAAATCAGTTGCTAATCCACTTGAAACTAACGAAACTGGAAAAACAATAGTTTAAGTCGGAAAAATACAAGCGATTATTATTATTTTGATGATTAAGTTTGATGATTTTTTACAAGTTTTTTCAATTGGTGTGTAGTGTGTACTATCATAGATGGCACAAGAACCAGATGTTGCATGCAGTATCAAAAAAGTACACAAACTTTATATGGCTGGGTGGCGCATTCCTGAATGAACCACAACATTTGAAATGATGTATACGTCGAGTGCTTTCGGCACGCTCTAAAACATGTTATAGTCCATTCCAGAATGCACTACCCATTTCACAATCTGTATACTCTACTCTAGTATGCCATGCGACACCTAGTTCTTGTACCATCTATGGTACTATGCACTTGAGACATGTTAGGCGTTCAATAAATCAAACTTCAAGTAATCGAAATAATCTTTAGGGAATTTTTGAAGTTTTAATTAAGAAAATTGCACATAACTGGTAACCAGTTCTTTTTTGGACAAGACTGTACATAGTCAAATTCAAAGGCAGGAATTGGGCTCCTCAGTTACAATCCAAAAAAATAAGTGTTGTACGTAGATTTTATGCACAAAACAAAAATGTCAAAGCAGCGAAGAGGTAACCAAAAATAATCAAAATATTTCAAGATACATTCTTGATAAATTTCAATAATACCTAGTGTCCTCTAGCCATGAAATGAAGCTTGAAAATGACTTGAGTTACTGAGAGACTGACTGGATATTACTATAAGAGACATTTAAAATATCTACAGAAATATTGAACCCTTGAGAATGGATATACTTTAGGCGTCATCCGGTACTCTTGCAAAATCTTTGGTATCACTCAGAAAGTATTCATGATTTCTGAAGGGAAGCAAATCTCTAATTGAGTCCTAATGCTGACGCGTGTAAAAGAGTTTATCCACTTCTTGGCATATAGTGCTGATCTACACTCTGCGACAAAAAGATACGACACCCCTGAAATTTTTCCGATTCTCTGAACTGATGAAACGTGTGGTAAAATTTGTTTGCCTTTTTGTAAAGGTCCATTATTCAGCAATCTATATGAGTGATGTTTTTACCAACTGACACGAACTTTTCTGCATTTATTGAAAAACTGGTGCGACAGAAAGATAGGACAGGATAAGAAATTTACAATTAAACTAAGTCATGTGTAAAAAAAAATAGAAAATACTTATTTAATTAATTATGTGTGTTTTTTTCCCTTGTTTTTAATTACATTTAACATTCGAATAGGTAAAGATTTATACTGACTTTTTATATATTTTCGAGAACGTAACTCACAAGCAGTTGTAATTGCTTTTTTCAACTCTAGTGATCTTGCCGCCCATTCGAGGGAGCTTACATTTTCGGCGATAAAAAAGTCCTTTGTTGCGCGTGCTGTGTATACTGCTGTTGGAAAATATATGTATATTTCTTCCTCTAATAGTTTAATGTATTTTTTTCATTACATCACCACCGCCTATTAGCCTTCTTTTATAATATACAAGGTATTTCCTCCATGGTGGCCCACAGAGCGGGAACTGTGGTCTAAACTAAAGATTTCGGATTTTTCTACCTTTTTTTTTACTTTTACCTCTATTTCCATTTTGCAAAAAGGTAATTTACACATAACTTTTGTTTAAAGGAGTACGAGGCTGGTTAATCAGTCGTTGGAAAGGCCATGAATCTCTGAATATAATCAGCTTTAGAGGGTGATCGTAAGCCCCGTGCTTTTTAAGTTACAGGGTGTTTTGTGAGAACCTATCATATTTTCCGAAATGTTTGAGATGCCCCCCTGCAAAACAATTTTATGGACCACCATGGAGGAAACACCCTGCAGAGTTCATCTTTCTGCAAATCGTGGAAATAATAACTCTATTCCTCTGGCCATCCAATGTTAGTCTTTTTTCATTAGAAAAAATTACTTGCCACACCCGCTTTTTCCATGCTATCGGCGTATTCTTGTAGGGATGTAGAGAATACAATAATGTCGTCAAGATATACCAAGCACATTTTACCTTGTGTTTTCTTAACGACATTGTCCATGACACGCTGGAACGTGGATGGGGCATTTTTCAACCTAAAAGCATTCTTACGTACTCGTAATGACCACCTTCTACAGTAAAGGCTGTTTTCTTACTGTCATCGGGACTCATATCAATTTGATGAAATCCACTGGCCAGATCAAATGTTGTGAAGTAGATATACTTTCCGAGCTTGGGTACCTATCATTGATGGTCTTTTCATTCAGCTTGCGATAGTCCATGACTAGGTGTTATTTCTGTCTACCACTAGCATCTTTCTTTTTGGGCACTTTCCAGATAGGTGAGCACCAGGGAGAATAGCTAAGCGTGATTACCCTTGTCTCAATATGTCAATAATTTGCTTTTGTACGTCTTGCTTATGGACATAGGGAAATCTATAAGACTTGATGTAAATGGGTACGTCCTCGGTTGTGATTATGCAATACTTTACGTTATTGGTAAAAATACGTTTTTGGTCCTCTTTATATAATATATCCTCATAACTCTTGCAGATTGAGTATATTGAATTCTTCTCTGTATTCAGATGAGATACTCGAATTAAATTTTTTATATCGTCAGGTTTTAAAATTGGGTCTGAGCAGTCTTCATGCTCGACAATGAAATTATTTAATTCTGTATATTCTGCGGATGAAAAGCAGGTAACCTTAAGAGGTTGCTCCAAAAAGAGAAGTTGTTCTTTATGGGAATGATTGATAACCTCTATTATGTTAAACCTATCCATTGCCGTATATATTCCTTCTGGGACATACATATAATTTGGGTTTTACTTCAATATTTTTTATATAAATTCCGTTTGATACATCAACTGGTAATTTTGCGGTAAGTTTTGTTTTTCCAGGCATTACATATTTTCTGGACGTAAAGTTGGGAAATGTAAAGGGATGATGATTGAATTTCGAGTTATTAGTACTCGGTTCGCTAGGTCGACTTTTGCACCTAATGTGGTAAGGACATCGAGCTCTATTAGACCATCAAAATATCCATGGAATCGAAACACTAGGAATCGCGTTTATCCTGGTCGATTGAATACTAAGAAAATGACTTGTTCATTTAGTTTATGTTTATTTAGAATTGTTGTAATGATTGTGGTTTCTGTTTCTTCTTCGGGATGTGAGAAATCCGGGTTTATGAACGATGATGATGTACCCGTATATACTAGGAATTTTAGAGGTCTACCGAAAGGCGATGATATGTGTATATAAGGTAGTATGAATACATGTTTATTTACGTCTATATAGTTAGCCGATGAGATGGGACTAAAGGAAAATGTAGAGGAAAATTTTGGTCATTAACTTCATTATTCTCCGAGGGTCGCATAAGACTTTCCTCATTATGTTCGTTGATTTGCTCATATTGGTAGTAGTTTTCCAAATCTTGTGGGCAAAAATTTTCTGATACATCATTATGATGGTTTGAAGGGTTAATTTCGAATCTGTATGGATCCGGATTATTTGAAATTAGGTCTGTCACATTGTATAATTCTTTACTTAAAAAATTTTCGCGGTTCGGTTTGCCGGAAGAAATTTGAGGCTGGATTATTTGATTGGAATCTATTTCTGGGTTCGGACTTTAAATGGGTGTTACCAGATCTTCTATCCATTGGCTCGGATTAGGTAGAATTGGTTTATTTGGAAAAAGATTTTACCTTTGACTGAAAATTATCGGATTCTGAGAAGGTGAATTATTATTATTTAATTGTACTTGCTGTGGAGCAGAATATTTGCTAAATGTATTGGGTCTATTCAATGGATAAAAGAAAATTCGTTGGCTGCTGATGCAAAGTTTATATATGACGGATTGCGATCGTTTATTGGCCTTGTGGGTTTCTCTTTTATTTTCTATTTGCTTCCAATTGATTCTGACTTAATATAGGAGATATTCTGCTCTTTAACGCAGTAAGAGAATGCAATAGCTAATGATTCAGGTTTCATCGTTCGAAATGTGGAGCCTAGTTGTTCTCTTAAACCAGTTAAAAAGTTGTTTAGGCACATTTCCGAATAAAAACTCCTTTTTGCATTTACAACATTTGCATCTTTTTCGTGTATCTGAATGTGGTTATACATGGTCGCTAAAACTTTCACTATTTCGCTATAAAACTTTTCAACTGTTTTATTATTTTGCCGAATATTGAGGAGATCTTTAATGAAAGAAATTTCATTACGTTTATCGGAATGAGGTTGTTTGTTATTTGGCCCCAATCGAATGGTGTCCCGTACATATTCAGGACCTCATTGACTGGACCTTCTATTCTAATCTTAGATTACCATCATATCTGGGAAAATCCTTTATTGTGTCTGGCACTTTAAGAGAACTAAGTATTCCGTTGATTTGTGCAACTGGAGGATTAGAAACTGAGGGATGATCCGATTCATTTGGAGGATGGATTTTTAAATTATTAGAGCTAACTGTTTCTGCTCTGTTAAGAGAATTAAGCTCACACTGATTACTTTCACTTTCTAATGGTTCTAATTTAAATTCGCACTGATTAATTAATCTTTCTAATAACAGTGAATTTTCAAACTGATTACTTACACTTTCTAATAAATCTAATATGGATTCACTTTTATTAATTATTTTTTCTAAAGATTCTAACTTAACATTCGATTTCGTAAAGACATTCTTCCGGATCTGTTTTACTTGGGAAATTATTTAATTTTTCAACACTTTGAATATTTCCATTTTCTATATTTTTAATAATTTCTTCGTCAGAACTATCACTTTCACTTGAATATCTTAATCTAGAATTGAGATTCTTAGAACACCTATATGGGGTTGAATTCGGCTTGAAGGTTTCAGTTTTCCGAAACATTACGGAATACTAATTCTAAAACAATATTAAATAATTTGACTTACATGCTATTGAAGGTAAAAACCTTCATCGTTTCAATCAGAATTTTCTAAAACACGTGGGCTTTGAACCAGAGATTTGAGACTCAACAAGATGGAAATTTCTCCTTTTTGTGTTCCTGGTACTTTTGGTTGTGCCACTAATCACAGATAATCCGTCTGCACTGTAGGATACTTGCGATAATCTGATCGATACCTTTTTTTTAAAACCAACGGGATATCTTTTGGTATCCTGCCGACAACGCCAGTTACGTTATAAGTTATAACCCTTTGAAGTTAATAAAAAAAATTAACATTAAATAATATTCCAATAAAATACTCGACTGGTTAGAACACTTTTACTTTATTTAATGAATAACACTTTACAGTCCAAATAAGAATATTCATTTAATTTGATACCTCGCTTATAAAATCTCTTTTTGCTGAGGTTGCGTCTAGCGATATATTTGCTATTTCCTCTATGAGAAAATTATGCACTCGACTTTACAGAATGTGGGAAAATAAGAATTGAAAAATTATGATGATTACGGAGATGGGCAATACTTAAGTAAAACAGACTTAAGTACTGCTTAAAGTACATTTTTGTTACTTAAGACTTATTACTCAATACTTTTGAAATGCCCTACTTACTACTTGAACCTAAGTACTTGTTTCTATTTACTTGTACTTAAAACTATGTATGTACTTAAGTACCAAGATTTTTACTTAAGTATTTCTATTAGAAAAGCAAACACAATCTCTAGCGTAACTTCTTTTTTGTTGAGTTTTAAAGCACGCAAAGGCAGAAACTTAGACAAACTCATAACATAAAGACAAGACTGGGCAAGTAGAACAAAAATCAGTAACGTCTCGCTCGAATATAAAATCGACGATGCCTGGACTTGATGACATAACCAAGGGTAAGCAAGAAATCCCTCGCTCCAATATAAAATCAATGATTCCTCGACCTGATGTAGGGAAGGCCTCAATTTATTCTTAGAAATTTAGTGGACATTTTTTCCTTAGAATTTTTATTCATTATTGGTGCTTGTGGGGGCAATTAATAGTTTTTATAAGTGTAGCAATGAGAGGTGAAAGTTTTACTCTACCTGCAGCGCTGAAAACTATAAAAAACTATAAATGGTAGCCACTGGAATACTTCAAAAAGTACTCAGTACTTTTTATAGACTTCGTACTTAGTTACAAGTACTTTTCATACATGCGGTACTTGTACTTGTACGTTGAAGTACTCAGGCCTTCGGTACTTGTACTTAAGTACTTTTTCTTTGGTACTTTTCCGGCTTTGAATGATAAGCAATTTTGTTTTTAAGCAATTTTGTCTTTAGGTAATGAATTTGGAATTTGGAAAAGTATGCTATGAAATTTATGAATGTAAATCTAGATGATTTTGGCAAAAAGATGCTTAGACTGGATGCATAACTCGCGCATCTATGCGTTTTCCAAAAACAGAATCAAAAATTTCTTTGTATTTTTCACATATAGTGTGGATGTCAATTTGTCGATCTCCTGCCGAATCCTGTGCTACAAAATTTATTTCTAAAACTTTTTCATCATTAGCAAAACACACACAAACTTGTGCAACTCGTCGAATGACAACCGGGATATTGCTATAAACCTTTAGTGCTTAATTTGGGTGTAAACAGCCTGGGCGTACTAGCTGATTGAAACCTTTTGTATCTATTATAGAACATGTCACTCCCGTGTCCATTTAACATCTCATGTATTGCCGTTTATTTGCAGGTTAACAAAATATTTTTGCTCTTCACACTCTATCGTAGGGATGCAACACTAAAACGCACTCTATAGATTGCATTTCATGTACTATCTGACTATCGCGATCTATTTATAGTTATTCTTTCATTTGTGGCACACTGGTGCTATATTTCCGCGCTTTCCTCAATTAAAACATTTAGAATTTCGAAAGTAACATTCTCTGTATTCATGGTGAGAGCCGCACTCCGAACACAACTGGAATTTTTTATTTGATCGATCGAATATTTTCTTCCTGTGTGCGAATTGTTCGAATTTTCTCCAATTTGATTAATTTTGATTCAACACTTCATTATTTGTTGTTTGCACAGTTTTCTTGTGTTTCCTCGAATCTTTCTGGGATAAACAAAACATCTACTAGAGACGGGTTCGGCGTTTGAAATGCTGCCAGTCACAGTGCATCGTTCGGCGTGCGCAAAACTACATTGTCACGAATTAACTCATCATTAAATTCCTGGTTACAATTCAATTAGCAAACCTCTGGGCATAACTATGATTACTCTTAATTTTGGTACGGTGAAATTGATACCGTGCAGCTAAAACATGAATATTTACTTCAAACTGATCGGTTTACATTTCCACTAGCTCCTCAGATGATTGGTCTTGTAAATTATTACTTCCACTTAATTTTTGTAGGAGTTCGTATAACTCTCCTTTAACATCGCCGCGTATTAAGCCATATGCTCGTAATGGACATGTAAATGTTAAGTGGAAAGCTGATGACAAGTACAATATAACTACTACTATAGTGTAACTATCATTTGCGATGCTTAGGCGAAACAAATATTTTACGATTACAGCTGTGTTGTTTTGTGTCCGCAGAACAGGGCAGAACAAAAGATAGAAGAATAGCTCACTTCAATGGACAGAACAAATTGTTCTCTCCAGTATATGGGAGTTCTAGAACAAGTTACATAAAAGAACGCAGTTTATATATGTCATGTTTATTAACATTCAAATTTAACATATACATACAGTTGGAACTTTTTTTTTTTGCTCTTCAGTTGTTTGCAGTCTTGTATTGATTTAGCAATTACTTCTATCTACTTTTAACATTGTTACATGAACTCAATTGCTTGTACATTCTTATGCTGCATGCTGCATGTGGCATTGTATGTTTAATATTTTTCCTAAACCTGAATTAGAATCGATTTGCCTCTTATTTCGTACTATTAGTGGCCTGTGTTGCATTAATCTTGGATAACTTTGATCCTCTTGACAAAGTGGGAGCCTTACTGAAGAGATTTTTCAATCACTCTAAATGTTAAGGTTTTAATGTTAGTCATATTAATGCTCGTAGTATACGTGGGAAACTTGATGAGTTCAAATTGTAGTTTTCAGTGTCCAATTTACATGCGATCCTTGTAAGTGAATCATGCTTGCATCCCGAACTCCCTTCTTCTTTAGTCTCGTTTGATGGTAACAACTCATTCCGGGTTGACCGCTGTGAATGACCAGGAGGTGGCGCTGCCATTTACATTACTAACGAGCTAAAGACTACTAAAGAGCCCAATTATGTGGCACTAGATTTTATTTTTAATTGGACATTGACAGATAAAATTATCGAACATATTTTATCTGTCAATGTCAATGCAGGTTATTGACCACCTAAAATTTATAACGTTGGAAATTTTGCGGATTTTATAAACACTTTATCTTTGATCACTCAACGTTATGAGCCTGTAATTGTAAGAGGTGACTTTAGTGTTGGCCTGCAATTTGCGAATAACATTGCTGACGCATTTTTCTTTGATATGCAATCCGCAAACCTTAGCATACCAATTTCCAAACCAAACCAATTTTCGTATATCAAATCCATCACAATTAGATCTATTATTAGTTAGTGACTATTTTAGTGTTTTATTTAATAATTAATTAACACCACCAAGTATTCTGGATCATTATCTTATTTTTATGTTATGATTTGGAGCCAGATCTAATTGATCCTAAGAGGGCTATTTGAGGAGTGCTCTGTTACGACAAGTTACTTAATAGAACAGTTCAGCTAGATTGATAACAAAGTGAACTGCTTTACTACGTTAATAAATTATTTATTCAATAAATATGTTCCAGTTAAGATAATAATAATTAAGCCATGTCCATGGATGACTACTGAAATCCGTTCTTTGATTGCAGAACAGAAATTTCTTTACTGGCAATACCAGCCAAAAGTTATATAAAGCATTATGAAATCGGATAACTAGTAAAATTTGTTATTCTAAACGAATATTTTATGCTGATAAGTTCAGTCCTAACTTGCGGCCCAAAAAGATGTGGCAGAACTCACGTCAGGTTAGAGTTTATATATTCGGTGAAGAAGTGTGTCATTGACCCCTCGGTTCTTAATGAGCACTTTTTGAATTTCTTATTATATAATCCTAGTCATACACACAGTGGCAGTGATTTTCCTACTCTAGGTGGTGGTAATTCTTCCACTTCCAGCCTTAGTTTTAGGTGTTTCTTAGCAAATCAAATGCCGTGGGTCCAGATCTAATTACTCTTAAGTTTCTGAAACTCATATTCCTTTCTATTTGGAGTCTTCTACAGCTAATTTTCAATCACTGTCTGAGTAGATCTTTATTTCCTGGTTTATGGAAAACTGCTAACATGCTTCCCATTCCAAAGAAGTCTTCTCCGGAAACCCCCCAATAATTTCCGACCCATAAGCTTTCTGTGTTTCCCAGATAAAGTGCTTAAGAAGTTAAGGTACTGGCAAATGCAGGACTATCGCAAGATTAACAACTTAATTTGTGAATAGCAGTTTGGCATTAGATCTGGTCATGGGTGTGACACAGCCTTACTCAAAGTAAGTATTGATATCCGAAAAGCCTTGGATAGTGATGATATTTGCATCCTGACTGTTTTGATTTCTCTAAAGCGTTTGGTAGTGTCGACCATAGGAAACTTTTGTGTAAGTTGTTAAATAATTAAAATGTTTCTTCATCTGCTCTCCTGTTGATTTTTAATTTCCACCCTCATAGGTCTTAAAGGATTGTACTTGATAATGACATATCGCCTGATTTACTGCCACTAGTTTGCAGCATATCACAGGGATCTGCCCTTGGTAATCTCCTGTTTAGTCTTCCGAAAGCTTTATAAGATGTACGTATACATATCTATGCAGATGATGTGCAGATCTATCTAAGTCGACCAGTTGGGCTTATGGAAGATTGTGTAGAGCGTACTAACAGAGATTTGGATAGGATCTTGCAGTGGTGCATATCGAACAAATTAAAGCTAAATGCTGGAAAGTCATAGTGTATGGCTTTGGGCTTCAAAGATCAAATGTCTCTTCCCTCTCTTTGGTTAGGTGGGAATATCTTGCCATATTGTCGACAAGGTACGTTATCTTGCAATTATCCTTAACGTTCATATGAAATGTTACGAACACATCAATGCTTCTTTGTCTAAGATTTACTTTGGGTTATGTCGCCTGTGGTTATTTGCGAATATTTTAAGTGTTAATATGCGTCCAAAACTTATAAAAGCTCTCTTCTTTCAGTATTTCTCTAGTAGACGCCTAGTCTTTAGTCCTATGAACTCTGTCGTGTCTGCCACAGGAAGTTGTAATATGAATTTAAATTTAGCCAGAAATGCCTGTTTTTTACTGCATTACTATATAAGAACTGCAAATCTCGAATCAATAACTTATGTGATTAATCTGATATCACCGGCGGATCTTAAACTAGAAGATGCAGTTGCTGCAGCCTCAAGATCAACATAATGTTTCAAATCCTTTTATTTGAAATACATATATAGGACTGCATTTGCAAAAAAAAAAAAAAAAAGTTGCGATGTCAAAGTGTTACAATGATTCAATATTTTCAAAGGGACAACAATTCCCAGAGCATTTGTCCCGGTTGTTAAACCTTTAAGTACATCAGGAATAGCTTTGTTAAGGGTGAAAATGTAGAACGTAATTGAGCAGCAAACGGTTCCCCCTTTTCTCTTGTGTCTATGAATAAATATATCAATGACCCCGATACACCTGAGATTAGTTCCAATTACTGGCGGGACTTAACCAAATTCATGATACTATATTGACGAACAGGATCTAATCTCGTATCAGACAAGTTAATCACTCCATTCAAGTTCAATAGTTTGGAACAAATATTGAGGATTACTACATAATACCAGGTGGGTGAAAGGTAGAAGTAAGGGTATCAATTATTTTAGTGCTTTGATGCAGATTGAAGTGGGTCGATGTTCTCATTTCAACTTATTAGTATTTGTGATGTACATATATCACCCGATTTGACTTTTACCCAAGTAAGTAGTAATAAATATCAAGGAAATTGATTTTCTCAGCAAATTTTCATTCACACATTGAGTGATTAGTTGATGCGGTGCCACAAAACTCTCGACAAATACTTTCCAAGCCATGAAACAGATATCCAACATCCATTTGTGCGTATGCCGGTCTGATTACTTATGTGAAATGTTCTATATTGCTACTTATGAAAAAGTGATTAAACATTGATTTTATATATCCTATAGAGCCTAAACTACTATCAAACTACTATCAATACAGGAAAAGGGTCTTCCAGTAATTTTAAGTTTGGCTCTGCATGCTTTTACGAAATTAAAAGTGGGTTCCTAGTCCTCCCTGCCCACTTTATGCAGTTTACTGATATGGAAGCAATGTAGAGCTGCCACGAAATGTTGTACGAACACAACTTTTTGACCATACATCCAGCATTTTGGTCGTACAAATACTAACAATACAATTAATATTCATATTTACTTAGAGGAGTATTAGTACATTTACTTTTAAAGTAACAGTTGAGCATTTATTTGTATTATTTTTCATTTCAAATAAATAAAACATCAATGTATTTTGCTCTTAACATATTCGTAATTATGGATAGAGATGTGTAGGTACATATTTGGAAATTTTTATTAATAGTAAAATAAAAAATTTAAAGTAAAAAACACTTTGGCTTTATTTAAAAAATTGAAATTTTTATATCAATTCAGGTACATTTTTTTAACAATATTTTCAGAATCTATGAACAGTAGTTTAATTTGCATACATTTTTACATTATGTCATATCGACCAATCATTCTTCAGTCGGTCCAAAGTGGACACAACTTCCTGCTTCTCGGACACTTTGCTTAGCTAAAAGTATTTGAGTTACACTATAAGTATACAAACCGTTTCTTACCTTAGTGTTTATCAAATTAACAGCACTAAATATACTTTCACATTGCCCTTTCAAATGATGCAAAAACAATATACACACGTTGAAAAGTTATATCTGGATATGTTAGCAAAAGAGCAACACCCTCATCATTTGTTAAATTTAGTAGCTTATGTCAAAAAATGGTTACTTGGCTTTCATTAGAAATGAGGTTGGGCAATTACTTAAGAAAATAAGTCTCCATTCATCGTCTAAACTTTGAATTAATATTGATCCTAAGCACCGCGGACTTAATTGGGTAAACTTAGTAAGAAAAGGAACATTGCTAAGATTTGAGCTCCTTTTGTAGTAATATCTTGCAGTCGTTATTGAGGTTCTGGTACTGTTGTTCGTTAGTAATGATTCTGCTGGTCTTGATCTTCGAGGGTGGGAGGAGAGGAGTGGAGTTGGAGAGGTTGGGATTGAAAAGTATGATTTTAGGGGTGTTGGGATGTCTTTTATTGACTTGTGAAGGCCCGAACTTGTGTGTGCAGCACGATTGCGGTGGGTGGTCATGTTGTCCACAAGCAAGTTATGTAGCGGGTCTTAAGGGCTGTGGAGGTTTTTGAATAGAAGACTGGAAGGCCAGCCTCTATGAGAAGGCTGTCGATTGGGGTTGTGCGTAGAGCACCAATGGCCGTTCTGGCTGAAGCGTTGGTAGCCTTCTGAATATTGTTTGCGTTGAGTTTTGTAGAGAATCCGTAGATTGTAACCACATAATCAATCCTACCCATGTTCAGCTCTCTGACAATTAATGACCCAGTTTGTAGCGGGGGGCCTGCACTGAGTAGATTGTATCTTCGGTTGACATCCTCCACTAGCATGTTAGTGTGCAAACCTAAGACCTAGAGAACACTCTGTAATGGGATGGAAACCGTATCGTAGTGCAGTTCTGTTGTTCGGCAATTCCGTCTTCTGCAGACGTCCAGAGCTTCCAGTTGATTTAATGCAACCTTAGCAACATTATGTTGAGACCATACTAAGAATGCACGGAAAGCGGAGAGCCTTGCAGCAAACCATTTTTCAGGGAGTAAGTCTAAAACGACACTATTTGAATATTATTTTTTACTTTTGAATGCATTTTATTTATAAAATTTATTTATTTAAAAGTTTTTATAATATGTTTTGTTTAGATTGTAGTTAAATGTAGGTACCATTCGAAAGTTATAAAGATGATCCATATAATTTTAAATCATGATTTTGCACCCTCAAGGCAAAAACCACCACAACTAGAAAATCTCGCATTTTGATTAACTGAAGTTTAAAGATTTCAAGTGGGGGTGTATAAGTTCACATTTCAACAGTACTGGTGGAATTCTTCTTTTAAATAGTAGCCAGATAATTTAGTAATAATGTAAGTCATTTACTTATTTAAAAGCTGAACTAAAAGGTAAGACAGCAAAGAAATATTTTATAACTCATCACTTTGAATTTTGGTGGTTTTGCTTTAGATATTTTTTCTTTTCCGATGGTAGTAGTTGTACAACAAATAAGAATTTGTCTTTAGATGAGAAACTTTTATTAATATTACAATGAAGACAACATTGTTCATTTGAAAACCAATGGTGGTTTTTAGTCAAAATTACATATCCCCAAAAATTTACCTTGCTGTTCTTACGAAGTTGAGCACTTTTAATCAATATAATATTCAGTTTTTTTGGAATTATACATGTTGGATCCAGCATTTTAATAGTTTTGAAGAGATGTGCAGTTATGATGGTTAGTACAGAATGACAGAGAATTTTTTTCCAAACAATTTGATATGTATAACCAAAAAACGCCATTTTTGAGGATATAACTTTTGAGTACTTTTAACTCAACACCATAGAAATTAAAGTAATCTTCAGTAAAGGTACATAGATTTTTATATTGTCTTCCAAAACAAAATTAAAAGTTAAAATAAACGTGATTCTGATACCAAAAATCAAAGAGTTTTCGACAATAGTGTAAGTACTTGTAGTCAAAAAATTACCGAATTTATTGTTGCAAATTTTCATAAAACGCGATCTTTGGAGGCTTATCATAGGCTCTTTTTGTTGTAAAGTTTTAGTTCGTCCTGTCTTTCGTCGACTTTGTGCGAAATTTGTTTTATAAAAAATTGTAGAGGATTTTTTTTAATGAACAGCTTTAATATTTGTTTAATATATACTTGGGCCAGGATGGATATTAAAATTGCTGCCAAAACTATCAGATAAATATTTCAAATCTAACATATCTGTAGTGGCCATCTCATGAACTGTATAAAGTGGTTTCTGTTTTTCAGCCATTTGAATAATTGGTAGCCGTTAGCATGACGCGTAAATTGGTCCACTTTTGAGCATTCGTTTCTTTCAATGCATGAATGCATGCTATCTTCCTCATTGTATGTATGAACCTTAATGAGTTATTTTTGCATTTACTAAGAACATCTTAATTGCGGACTGTATACATATAAGGATGCAATGTAGTTATTTTTATTTCGACCGAGACAGTACTCCTTAAAAAAGTAGATACATACATAGTTCCTATTCCTACTCCGTCTTTAGAAGTTACATCCAAAACAGTCAGGTAGTATACAGCCAGCTTCCTTTTATAATAAAAAAATGAAATTTCTCCATTAGGTCTTTGTAATACCGCTTATAGATCATATACTGCGACAATTTTATCTTGATCCATTAATGCTATTGTTATGTCTTTTTTTTCGTAGCATAGTTAGTTTTTATTTTGATAAATATCATAAATATCCTGCAATTGGGCACTAGAATTACTATACTGCTCACAGATGTTGCATTGGTCATTTTTTTTTATACCAATGTTAAATTCGTAGTTAAAGATTTTCTTGTACATACATTTCTTTACAAATGGTTTTCCTTCTTCGATAAATTTTTCTTTGTAAAGTCGGTATAGGTTTGATAAATTTAAGTCACCTTCAATTATTTCTTTGTCAGTCTGCATTCGCAAGTAATGTGATTCCACTCTAGGTATTGAATTAAAATCACTTCTTACCAGAGCCGGACGGAGAGAACAGGCGATCGGGCGCTAGTCCTATGGGCCGGTTGTCGTTGGACCGATGGTCTTAATCGCGACCACACGTATTTAATATGTACTCTGGTCGAACGTTGCGGCTGCAGTGGGACGAGAGCAAATCTTATCAACACTTACAAGCCGCGGAGTCAAGCTTGCTTTTTATGTGGCATATTTGGCATTCTTGTGGCTTCAAAAGTATTTCCTTTTTTATAAAAATAATGCCAAATTTTCATATCATTTTTATTTCAAAAAACCTATTGAAAAATATTTGTTTTTAAACAAAAATGCTTTAAAAGCTTTGTTATACCTACATATGTGTCCTATTAAAACAAAAACAAAATTGGAAAGCAACTAAGCTGTTTTTAAATTTTGGATTTATTTTCTAATTAAAAAAAAAAATAAAATAAATTAGGTAATATTATTTCATGCAAATGAATTCTGAAGTAGAGTATATGGGCAGTAAGCAAAATTATTACATTCAGTCATTATTTTGTCACAAATTTCCAGTGTTACTAATAGAGTACGGTAAGACTGTCAGTTCCCACCTCAAAAATAAAATATTGACTGCCAGAAATCAAAATAGTTTTGAAACCAAAATTCTTTTGATTTGTTCATTAAAATTGGCACCATCGTCCGTTAGTACGATAATAGTCATTTCCAGGGTAAAGCTTAGCATAACTAATGAAATAATGAAAGTACGCAAATATTGGAATAAACCTGAATTTTTCCACTTTTGGTGATGCAGTGGTATTGTTTTTGATACTATATTAGGACACATTGTTACGTGGTGAACTCTGGATGTAGGGGATGTGTTGGCCTAGAAATAAAGAATTTTTTTTAAATATAATTGCTATAATATATTCCAAGGGGATTACTTAAGTGTACATGCTGATTTCGGCTTGTCTTACCTCCTCAAGTAATAAATTTGGTTGATTCTGCAATGATTTTCACATTACTTTCAGATCGTGAGCACTATAAATAAATTACTCACCCTCCCGAAGGCTGGAGACACCTCTATGGATTGCAATATTGATTTTGAACGATACTTTCCTCACCTGAAGGATACTACTGCGTCGTTGTGAGTCGTGGAAGACATATATATGTATGTTTAAGGAGAGTGAGCTTTTCGAATTCCAAATAATACCTAGTATATCCGCCGATATAACGAATTCTTGGAATCAGAGGTCGTTGTCCCTATAAGATGTTTTAATAGTGATACTTCTGCTCCCTGTTGTATTTTGTCACAAATTGTATTGGAAAACCCAAGTTGTTCCTGAAATTAGAATAAAGTAGAAATAAGTTTAATAAGCACATTGAAAGAGCTTAAAATTTTATTTAGGTACCTTTATAAAGATGATGTAAAGCAGGCAGGGGTACCGCGCGAAGCTCTTCTGAATACCTTAGAAATGGAAATGCAATGATATTTATCTTTATTTAGAAAATTAGTGTTTTCGGAAATTGAAAATAATTTACTTGGCACAGTCCCCCATTCTCACGCACAATAAAGTAGTAGAGCACAGCCGTTAAAATAATCTAATCACAAACAGATAAGCGGCACGATTTCTTTTGCACAACCTGAATATTCTGAAGTTTTATAACGTTATTGGGGCTGCCCGTAGCCCAAAGCGTAAATTGAAATGCAAAAAAAAACTCCATAAGTGGTCCACACGGCAATTTAAGAAAAAAAGAAAAGCTCTAAGAATATCTGCAAAGGCAACAAATTCTTCAAAAAAAAAAAAATGGCACTAAATACATGAATTTTTGGCAAATAAGCAAACGATCGGCAATTTCAGAATAAATTTTATACACCAAAGCAGACCTGAATCAAGCCGATTCGGAAAAGTACTAGAAATAAAGGCCGGAAGTGCAAAATAGTGGGCTTTCCTTATAAAAGCTTTGGTAGGTGAAGCGGGTAGGCTCTCAAAAAAAAAAAATCGAGTGCCAAGGTGTCAAGCGAATCGACGAGGTCGAAGAAAGAAGAGGTTTTAAAAAGAACTAAGGAATAGTCGAGAAGTTCAAAGAAAAAAATTAAAAGAAATTAGAAAGAAAATAGATTTACCAAGTGGTGTAAAGCAGGAAAAAAAGGAGAGGAAGGAAAGCCTTTAAACAAAGAGGATTTGAAGGAACGTGGTTTGTGGGGACGTCTTGATTCAGCACGGGATAACTGGAGTAAAATGGGAAAATTCATAAATAGAAAAAGATATGTATTATTTTTCCACTTATTTGATGCAGCTTAAAATTGAGCTTAAAATTGTTCCTGCATTCGGAATTTATAAATGTAGTGTTTAATACTTTTTTATCCGCGTGCTACCTCCCTTGCCAGTTTAACTGTTTCGGGCTCGATTAGTTTGAGTCACATTACTTTTGAAGTTTCGATAAGTAGCTCATCAATAGTTTTAGAGTTTCAGTGATAACGTTTGGTCGATTAAAAGAAAGAACAAATCCAGTGATAATGCCTTAAAAATGTCATTCCTAAATAATTGGAGCGATTAAATTTTTAACCAGTTACAAGAAATTTGCAAAAATAATAGTAGATGACATGGGGCTAAGAGGTCACTACTTTCCTCAGATCATTCACACAGAACCATAACGGATCGTTTTTGCGCCTGAGGCAAACATATCAACTTTCGCCCTTGATCTATAAAATTTTCGACATAACATATTTAACTCTACCTATTCTGACGTTGTCTATCAGCTGACTGAGTTGAGCAACAATTCATAATGATAATAGAAAATTCGTACAAAAGAGTACACTGTAATAAATGTGCACAAAAGTTGCCATAAAGCTTGGGAATTTTTCCCTAAAATGTAGCGAATATTTCCTAAAATGTAGGGAATATTTCCTAAAATGTAGTGAATATTCCCTACATTTTTGGGAATATTTCCTACATTTTAAGAAATATTCCTGACGTTTTATGAAAAAAATCCTAAGCTTTATGGCAACTATTGTGCACATTTTTTACAGTGTAGTAAATAATATTCATTGCACACACAATTATTAGTTGATATTAATTTTTTGCGAGTACGTAGGTACATTTAAAAATATTTACTAGTTTTATAGAAATATATGCAAAACTTTGTAGATGGAGTTTTGTAGCTTTTTCCACCGTAAACTACTTTAAAATATTTTGCAGATCGGAGGTAATTTTTTATTAACTTTATTAACAATTTTCTGAAACTTCATTCACATTAAGGTAATTGGCAATGCCAGAAAAAACTCGGAGTGCTCATTTCAACACTCTTGGATTCGTCTTCGTAAATTGAATGAATCAAATCCAAAAACGGCTTTTCTCAGACTCTCGGCGTCCTTTTGCTAAGAAGATTACCAGAAATCTTTGAAAACTTATTCCACGTTAATTAGAATAAAAGTAGATCAATCGATTTAAAAATTGTTTTGTTGACATATTGGCGTCATCATCTTGTGATTCAAAACGTTCGAGTCACCTCTTTTTTATCTTCAGAAAATTTTATAGGCCTGTCAAAATAAAATTTCTCCCAAGTCAGAGTCACGAACCCACCTCAGCCTTCTCAAACGGGTAAATTGAATTGGAGAACTAAAAATTTATTTGAATAAACAGTCATAACTCAATAAGAATTTATATTTATGAAATGCATGTGTTGTTAAAATTTTTATTTTTTCACCCACAATAAAAACTGTTTTTTTAACTGCGCCCCTAAGCTTCAACACCTGCTTCAACGCCTGAAGCAAGGGATTTATTTGCCTTACTCTTTTTAAGATTAGGCTTCTCGGATACTGTTATTACAGAGAAAACGTTTTAAGGGTGCAAGGACCAATCACTGTTATACACATTTTATGCATACTTGTTTACTGTATTTATATAAATTTCTTGCTTCCTCTTTATTAAATTTTTCAAATTCTATAGAAAAAAATTCAATTTTATGTATTATTTGAGCCGTCTATTTTGAAAAGGGGTGCAAGTTCATTTGGGTATAATATTTCTATTTTCTTTACAATTCCTTAGTAAACATAATTGGTTAATAAGCTTATAGAATCTTTAACCCTTTCGGTACATATTTATTTATTTCGATGAAAAAATTATACATAATTTCTGTAAAAATGCTTTAATGGCTACCAGTGTGATATTATACAAAACAAAAATTTGTCAAAGGATGCAAAGGAAAGGAATTAGGGATTGTTTCCTTATGGCAACAAAAGCTCTCATAGGTTAACAATTACGTTAAAATTCACTTTTTACATATTTATATTTAAGTAACTATATTAGCAACATAACTAAAGTAAAAAAAAAGACTTCAAATCATGAATTCAGAAACACAAAAGTTTTAATAGTAATAACACCCGTATAAATTAAAAAAAAAATTAACTAAATTAATTTAAAAAGTTCATTCATGCTTATGATACGATATGAAGCAGTTTTTATTTTACGTTGGAATACATAAATTAATATTGCACTTATACCGTGCGAAACTGTTATCCAACTTACATCTAGTTTTATTCATGGTGTATTCGGGCTAGCGATTTTACAGGATTCATATCTTGTAGATACCCTGGGACCACTTTCGTATGTTCTTCGAGGAGCACTTTCGCATGCGCTTTTTGTGAATTCGTTGCAATTGAGCTTCCGCCATCGCTTTCAACATAACTTATATCCAACCGTTCACGGCCGCGTTTTCTTTTTTGTGGAGCTGATGATATAAGGAGCGCAGTCAATATGTCGTTTCGAAACTCTAGTAGGCCCATACGTTCATTATTAAGTATGTTGAGAGCATTACAATCGCGTCGGTATTCCAGCCAAGAGTTGCAAATATGGCTATATCAATCATATGATCAAAAACTTGCAAAGTCCACTTATTGGTTCTAATGCTTATCCCGTAGAGAGGAAGTAAAAAGTCTACTTGTCGACGCCACCCATATGTTGGCTGTACATCCTTACAATTTCAGATCGCGTAATTTAAATTTTTTTTCTGTTCTTGGCAGAACATTTCAACTTCATCCACATTTTCATCTCCATAAATTGAAGAGGACATCTGAACAAGATCGCTGTCATAACATCGTTGTAAAATACATTTGTATGTCTTTCCATACGGAAATCGTAAGATCCTCGACCTATTTTTTTTTTAATTATTTCTCAGATTTCATTTCAACTTTTCCCATCATATTTGCTCATATCGTACCAGTTGCCAAGTTGACTTTCAGTTCAATTATTAGGTTTATTAATTTTTCCCGCGGACGTAAAATAGTAAAATAGTTATCAAAGAATAACTTAAAATTTTCGTCTTTTGGAATCGTTCTTGATAGCCGCATATCTATATCATAGCAGAATTCCATCTTATTGTTTCCAATTTCTATATTCTTTCCTTGGTATACTTCAAAATCTTGAATAATACCATTTGAGCTCCATAATAGCTAAAATGTTGGCTGAAGTTTGTGATCGGTGTTTTCACATTTTCTGAAACATATCGCCTCATCATCCCTCTGTTCACTTCTTATGCTCTCATAATAGGCCAATATCTTAGCCACATCAAAGTCCTGGTTTTCTTCATTTTCTTCTTCCTCAAAATCCTCTAAAATTTTCTCCACATTCTCTTTAGTTATTTTCGTATATTTGCGACAATTCCCTGAAAGAGAAAATCACTCATAGCACGCTAAACAATGTAATGTTGCCATATGGCAAGAATTGGATTTATATAATTTCAATACCATAAAAGAAAACTGTTGCCAAATGGCAACAACCAACTTCATGTGAATTGTGAGACCAGTAAAATTAAATTTACATGAAATTTTTCAGATGGAAGCCACAATTCAAGCTTCATATTCAAATGCAAAAAAAAAAAAAATCTAAGAAAATTGTAGAAAATCAGCTCAATAATTTGCGTTGTTTACCTCTTATAAAAAAGTCATTTTTGAAGACCCAAAGGGGCTGGTTTGTCGTCATTTGCCCGAGCCGACTTCCAGACCCAGTCCGGCCCTGCATGTTATTTATTTTTCTCGGACGGGAATCAAGCTCACACTTGTTAGAATCGGTCAAAAAATGGAAAATAGAAGAATTTTAAGAACTTTTCCTTTTAGCGATTCTACAATCAAATCATAAATAGAAGATTTCTTACACCTTCCTTTAAGGCAGCGATTTCCAAACTGACCAATACGTAAAGTTGCATTGAAAAAAGTTTTATACACTCATTGCTTAGTATCTAATACTCATTTATAAGTAAAAGCCACTAGATACTATTTGAACGGAGTCCAATCGTATATTGATATTTAGACTTCACGGTAGTAATCAAGTGACAGCACTGACATATACATATAATATGGACTGCTTAATTATATATTTCACGTGGGCACAATTTCTTGTGTAAAAAAAATCATTTGGCGGGAAGTTGAAAAAGTGAGCACGCAGCTCAGAAAATGATTTTAATAAAACCTTTGCAATTTGTTCTGCGTAACTAATGAATATATTGTCGTTATTAAAAGACTATTTATCTCTATATAACTCAAAAAATTTATTTAAAAGCACTTATTTCGACGAACCCACTTATTTATTTGTTGTTTACAGTTCCCTTTCAGTTTGTACTTGGTGCTTAAACCGAAAGAGTCAGCAATATATATAATACATAAATGAGCCCACTTTCTGCAGTGTATTTCTATGAACTTAATCAGTCCATATTATATATATCAGTGGGTGACAGACATATTCTTGTTGTCTAGTAATATTTTCGAGCTTATAGAAACTCCCGTGTACATTCTGTCGGTATATGTAGCAGAGCTGGCCAATACTTAAGTAAAAACAGACTTAAATACTACTTAAAGTACATTTTCGTTACTTAAGACTTATTACTCAATACTTTTGAAATGGCCTACTTAGGGCCTGTCCGGATCCAAGTCTCCGTCTTCGTCTTCGTCTTGTTATTACAGCTAGTGACGTAACACAACAAGCTCAGCTATTATAATAGTTAGACGAAGACGAAGCTA
Organism: Dioctria linearis; assembly: GCA_963930735.1. Classification (NCBI taxonomy): domain Eukaryota; kingdom Metazoa; phylum Arthropoda; class Insecta; order Diptera; family Asilidae; genus Dioctria; species Dioctria linearis. The sequence goes on from OZ005741.1 coordinate 237,598,623, forward strand.
ACCTGTCCGAATTCGTTAGTTTGCTCAGCTTGATTTCACAGACAGCAAACAAACATAACCTCACAATACGTTGTCTATTTAAATAAGTCAACTCGAACCTTGACTCGGTGAACAAGCTAACCAGATGTCAAAACTGTTATACAAAGTAGCAAAGCTCGATGGCATAGGCTTGGATTCGGATAGAGCTTGACTCGATGTTACGTCACATGCTGTAATAACAAGACGAAGACGAAGACGAAGACTTGGATTCGGACAGGCCCTTAGTACTTGAACATAAGTATCTATTTCTATTTACTTGTTCTTAAGACTTAGTTTTGTACTTAAGTAACAAAATTTTTACTTAAGTATTTTTGAGTCTATTAAGTATACCTACAAATATCTAACTCTTCGTAGAAAAGCAAACACAATCTCTAGCGCATCTCTTTTTTTGTTGACGTTTATAGCACGCAAAGAACTGTCAAATCATGTGCCACACTCACGCGTCCAGGCAGAACCTTAGGCAATCTATTAACATCACTGACTTATACCAGTGGACTGAGCGTATTGCCATTTTCCTATGGGAAATAAAGACACAAATTTTACAGTTTACTCTTTCGCCCTATGGCAGAATTGGAGCTACCAACACAAAATATCGCTTTCTTATGCCATTTGTTGTTTGCATGTTGGTTGCAGATGCAATCACGGCAGAAAGAATAAGGTAATGATATTTTTACCATGCTCTGTATCTCTTGCCCATAAGCAGGATTCAGTTAAAAATAACTTTTGAAAATTAAAGTCGGAATGAGTTTAATTCCTTATAAGCGAATAAGATTTCACTTGGACACAAGAAAATATATTTTTTTAATTTAATTCGATTTTCGGATGTAAAATTTCATCTGATTGTAGTAAACATTTTAAAGGGTGCTCTAACGGTGATATACAGAAACACAATATTGTTATAAGACAGTGATTAAAATACAAACAAGATTGGGTAAGTGGAACAAAAAACACTAACGTCTTGCTCGAATATAAAATCGACGATGCCTTTAATAACACACTCGGTCGAGTTTCGTTTATCTGCAAAATTGCCAAATCTAGCAAATTTGGCGTTATGTTAGTTTTGCAGTAAACTATTTCATAAATGTGGGATCGAATAGACCAACATGTTTAGCTTTTATAACTTCTTATTCAAGAGCATTTTACATATGTAGTCATAAAGTAAAATGCAATAAAAAATTCAAAATTCGTAAGTTTCGGGTACTGGCGTAGTTACGGCACCGGCAGACCCCACCTGTCGGGGGGCCACGAAATTTAGGTGTCCCAAACTTGTAACTAAAATTTTTAAATCTAGCATTTTACCAGAGTAAAGTACATACATATGTACATATAATAAAAGTTTTCTCAGAAATATTTTTTTTCTTCTAGATTTTTTCAATTTTGTTGTTCATTACTCCTGTTTTTAAAGATCATATACCATTCCCATTTCCAAATTTCAAGATAACAAACTCATTTTCCACATTTGGTTTTTGCGCTTAATTACGGAAAACGCTGCAAAATATATAAAAATAAAACCACAAGTTAAAGTGGGAAAAGTTTTAAGAAAAAGAATTCAATTCAATGAATCCGGAGAATTTGCAAACGCACCTAACCAAATGAGCCATGTTCAGAGATATCTAAAATTAAATTTTTCGGAAAATATTCAGGCACATGTGACCATGGCTCATTTGTTTGTGTCCATTTACGAGTTCTTGAAAACTGCATTCCTTACTGAAACTATAGAAAATAGGCAGACTTAGAAAAGGACAACAGGAAGATAGCTGAGTAGAGGTTTAGGTAGAAAAGAGGACAAAGGATTTGTATATACCCACTGTAAGAAAGAGCACTCTAAGAAAGCGCTTCAATGCTGTTCTTAAGAAGCGCTCTAGGATGCATGCTAACTGATGGGCGAAGAAGTGCTTTGAAGGTGTCTTTTCAAAAGCTTTCATGAGCTTGTTGTATAACCACCCCAGTACTTCTTCCTTAACTTCATACTTTGTTAACTTCATAGACTACTTTAAATATTTTTGATACTGTGCTGACACCCATTCTAAAAGACATGGCAGGAGCTCTGAACATCCACTGACTTGAAATCTAAATGAAGCAAAATTATTATTATTATTTTAGAACATGGATTCTTATAAGTATGTATTATTGTCTTCTTTAATTTCAAAGGAGGTATTAAAAAAATGGAAAAACTAGCGCGATAGGTTTCGCAAGGATTTCAATGCGATAGCTAAAATTAAACCCGGGAGTGGTACATCTATTTTATATTAAAACTGGGTACATTTCAACGAACTTCTTTTCCTTGAAGATGTTGTACGTCCCCGTGAAATATCCGGGAACTTAGAAAGAGATGGAGGCGAATTGTTTTCCTCCGAACTAGATGCACAGCTAGAAAATCTTTTGAACGATAATATTGTGTAAAATATACCTGCAAAAATAACAGAAGAAAGCTCTGTACCAAATTTACCAAAAACAGTTCCAAAAAGAAAAAAAACCAAACAGAAGAAGCGCTGCGATATGGATCGCTTTGTAAACATCGAAAAAAAGACGATTCAAATTTATGGCCCGTGAGAAAGAAAGGTCTTCAGATGAAGACTACCATTTCCTGATGAGCTTTCACCCATACATGAGAAAAATATGACTAATGACACAAAGTTTGTTTTCTGCCTGAAAATGCAGGGGCCTCTGTACCTCTCCACTAAGAGCAAAAGTCATCCAGCGAACAAAATGAAACAACACCTTTAACGGTATGGGATAGTAGCATTCTTCATACTGAAGGCCAGCCCATATCGGTAATAAGCTCTGATAATTCAAATATGTCTTCCGCTCCTTCTTATCCGATATCGGTTATAATTGATGATGATATAATATTGTACCCAACTCAAGTTTTAAGCTTGCTTTCCTATTAAAATTTATTGGGACTAGGAATTGTTTTACTTACCTCAAAGTGACCACAAGACGCTTAATAGGTGTAATTGGCGATACTGCACTCGTGAATGCCTTTCTTGTTTTGCTCTCAATCTTAATATATAAAAATCCAGTGTCAATGCGTTTGTACACGCTAATCTCCGAAACCGCCCAACCGATTTCAATGAAATTTTGTGAATGTGTTTGGTTGGTTTCATCTTGAGAGATAGGACAGTTTTGGACACGATAGATGGCGCTATTTTCGAGACGTAAAAAACTGCCTGACAACGCGCAGATGTGGAAAGCTGAAATTTTGTACACGACGTTTTCATAAAAATTGAAAAGGACTAAATCGGGCAACTTCTTCGTAGGGTTGCTATACAAATATTTAATTTTTTACTATATATTTCGACACTCTCTGACAACGAGTGCACGTAGAGAGATGAAATTTGGTACGCGGTGTTCCCATTGCAATAGCAAATAAAATTTAAAAAACAGGCTAAATCGAGCAACCCCTTTTTAGTGTTGCCCTACAAAATTTCGGTTTTGCACTATATATTTGGAAACTACGTGAGAACGCGACAATGTGGAGGACTCAAATGTTATACACGGCATTTTTAAAAATAATGTAAATTTAAGCTGAAAAAATGGCACAAATCCGGCAACACCTTCATAGGGTGGCCATACACAAATTTCAATTTTCACTATATATTTGCGCACTGCCTGAGAACGCGTCGACGTGGAGGACTAAAATTTTTTACATGGTGTTTTCATGAAAATTGAAAAAAAAAATTCAAAATGGGCCAAATCGTGCAACTCCTTTTTGGTGTTGCCATACAAAACTTTAGATTGTCACTATATATTTGGACAACTGCCTCACGCGTCGACGTAGAGAGCTCAAATTTTGCACACGGGACGTTTTTTAAATAAATGTACAATGGCAACTCCTTCGTAGGGTTACCATGCAAAAAATTTCGTACGTGATATTTTCATAGCAAAGGGCAAATAAAATGTCCAAAATTGTCCTAATCGGGTTACCCCTTCTTGGTGTTGCAATACAAAACTTTTGTTTTCACTATATGTATACTTGGTAGCTGCCATAGAAGACGTCGGGATGGAGAGCTCATATTTTGTACACCGCGTTTTCATTGTTTTACTATATGTTTGGGCACAGCCTGAGGACGCATCGACGCGGAGGACTAAAATTTTGTACACGGCGTTTTCAAAATTGCAAAAAAAAATTCAAGATGGGCGAAATCGGGCAACTCCTTTTTGGTGTTACCATACAAAACTTTAGATTGTCACTATATATTCATAGTCTATATATAATATATAATTTGCTATCTTCTATCTTGCTTTTAAGTGATGGCTATAGAAGCTCTTGAGTTACTTACGTGCGTCCTTGCTAATTTTTCTGGATAGGTCAGTGAATATTCTTCTAAAGAGCTGCCAAATGATGTTCAGGGAAGCGTTTAAATTGTGCTCCTTTCAGAAGCACTGGCTAGATATAATATGTATGTATGTATTAATACATGCAAATGTCTATATATAACTAGGAATATATATTTCTACCACAACTTGTGTTTCTCATTCCTGAATATCTTGCGATCTATAAAGTACAGTATCGACTATACCTCAGGAGTTGCAGGTAGTGACTTTCATTTCTAAATGTATATTTGAAAAATGGCCACTAACATTTTTTCGCTGGTGGGCCTTTGAATTTTTTTCTACGCCACTGTGCAGGTATATCGATCAGAAGTTATCAGGTGGATCATAAAATATGAAGAAACTAAGAAAGATGTATCTCACCTAGTTTGATAATGGATAATCAAGACAGGACGGAATTTTGAGCTCTGTTTCTCATTAAAAAAAAAAAAAAATTGTCGCGTGTCTTCCATCCCTCATGGTTTCTTGTTGACTGTGTTTTCCATGCAGCTGCTTATATTGAATATACAATATAATTTTGAAAGATCACTGATTTCAACAGCAGAGGATTTGGTTAAATTTATATTGTTATAACATCAACTATAATTTGTACTTCATTGTGAAATTTCCATTTTTTGTTCATTAATCTATAATGGACAGGAAACTGCTTTTTATTCGCACATCATTTGACTGTATTACAAAAAAAAAAAAAACTTGGATAATGAAGGTGTCGTGATGTTCTAACGCCACTGAACGATTTTTTTTTACTTTGTCTAATATATTTAATGCTGCATGAGCTTCGGCAGACTTATATATGAGAATTGTATTCCAATGTATGTTTGCGGAAAAAGGTAGATTCCATTGACTAAAATGTATCTTAAACTTAATCATAGTTTCTTATTTCGTGCTTTCATTGTTGTGTTTTTAAGAATCTCAGATGTCACCAACATGGCTACTTAAAGGTATAAACCAGGGAGTATACTTCGAATTTTGACTATAGTCATTCATATGTGGATGTATATAATTTCATTACTGATTTGGTTAAGGCGTTGAAAATATTTTCTTTTTAATTTTAAATGAGCATATTTATTTGACTTTCATATAATGTTGCACCTTCCCTTCGTCGCCACCTACCACTGCACCTTTTGTTAAAACAATAATAATTATTTTTTGTTTGTTTTTTCAATAATTTATAATTATTCATTGACTATGATGCCGCAGTGAATTTCTTAGTTTCAATATAGCTAACCTGCTAGAAAACTTTTCGCTAAAAACTTCCTGTCTTCTTAATAAAGCGCATCAGGTCTTGGTATGGTAAGTTTTCAGCTCATCCAAAAATAGAAGGGCAGACCCAAGCGAATCCAGCCTGATCCGGGCAAAGGCCGGATAAGCACACAGAAAGTATTCGGTTGTATCAGGATCTCCTTCCAAACAGTACTGCAAGTCAGGGCTGTCAACAACTCCCATCCTTCTTAGATGAGGGTGAAGCGAGCTGTGGCCGGTGAGATGATGTCAACTACAGTTCCACATTGTTTCCTTCTGAATTCCAAGTGAAAATTAGAGTAATTCTTATTGGGTCCATCAAGAAAAATTGGGGATCTGCAGGTGCTCAGGTTTGCCCATCTGTGCTGATGCTTTATACGAACATAGGCTTTGATGAGAGACCTAATAACCAAGATGACAGCACCTACGGCGGGTTCCAGTCCAAGGAACGGAGAGCCAGAGCTATACCTGGCTAAAAGGTCAGCCTTTTGATACCCTATGGTTCTTATGTGCCCAGAAACCAACAAAAAGGACACCTTGTTGTGGATACACAACTTATCCACGGACGACCTTCAATCCTTCAGTAACCTAAAAGCTTACAGCTTTGTTAAAAACGTATTTTTAGATGTAAGACTATTTTTTAATTAAATTTCAAACTCTTCCCATCTACAGCTTTAACTCCAATTGGGAGCTGATTATTCTAGATGAGGGAACATATTAAAACAATATTATCTGCATTACGATATGGTCCGTGGTCAGCCATGCCTCGACAAAGTCAGAGACAGTACCCAGTTTTATTTAAAATTACACAAATCAAACTCGATTAGGAAATCGCAATACTCTAATTTATTGTTATTATGTCGATTGCACAATTCTGAAAAACGACTACCGTGACGCTATTCTCTAAATGATTTTTTCCTCATTCCTTCTCCGACGGTATGCCACATTTTATTTTCATATAATGAATAATTATTTACCTCGACGTGAGATATCTAGGTGAGCTTAAGACCAAGAAAGATGTCCGAGATCAAATTATCTGTAATTATAAATCAAATCTGATCCATCTTGCCCATAAATTCAATACAGTGAATATTTAAATTATAATACTACAAAAATTGAAACCATATTCGCATATTAAATTTTTTTATTATTTCTGTTCCAACACACAATATTCCTCTTTATAATAACATAACATTGTATTAGAAACACACTTTGAACTTTTTAATAAAAAAATTCCCTTATACATCACTAGTTTATCTTAAATAAAACATTATGTTTTTTCCTAAGTAATTCTACGATATTGTATGTATGTAAGTTATTCTTTTTATACATCAGTTTATTTTTTTTTATTTTTTTTATATATATTTCTTAAAACTAACAACCTTAGTTTTAGTCATTATTTGAGTTTAGGTTTTGGTTTTGGCTTCATTAGCTACATTTAGTTATAGATTTCATGTATAAACAAATTTTTTCAAGTGAATTTAAAATACGTACTAAAATTATCTAAATTTTTATGTTGTTCCGATTGTTGTAAACTCGATTTCACCTCGTGGTAGTATTAGGTCTGGATCTGTAATATACACTGCATTTGATGAGCAGGCGAAAAATAGATAGGTAAATTTGTTTGGTTAGTGATATTAGTATTAATATTGTTTAAATGTTATTTTCGTTATAATTAATTATTACAAAAATACCAATTGATTAGGGATTTAGTTCAAAATAATAATGCAGAATAAATAGAGAATAATAATAAGCCAGAATTCATGCGCATTCTTGTGTCCAGTAGTATGAAGATGAAATGTTTTATGAAATTTCATTGGTTAACATAAGCGCAATTTTCGATATTAGGTAAATAAAGTAAATTAAAAACAAAAAAAAAAACAAAAAAATATGAACAAGTTTTGAAAAAAAATTAGTTTATAGGTGCGCGTATTTTTTAGTCAAAAAATTAGAGTTAGATGTGACGAAGAGCTTAAAAGAGTACATTGAAGATGAACTAAGCGCAAGCATTTTCAGTGAAGTTACATCGGTATATGAAACGTAGAGAAAAGTCATCGCAATATGAAATTTTAACGTTAAATAGCCCAGATATATGTAAAAGTAAGCAGGTTATGAGTAGTGATAGTAGAAATAGTAGAAAAGAGTGAGAGTTCGCTGAACATAGCGATAAAAAAAACGGTTTCGTCTTGCTCTACTCGAAAAGTGAAGTCCTTAAGAATTTCAGTTATGCGGTCGAAGATTCTGAAGCCGCAAATATTATTAACGAAATATCTTCATTTTCGCCCCAGAAAATTTCGAAATATGTCAAGGCTAGGCGAATTATTAAGAAAACTAATGAATAAGCTTATAGGGATGTAAGAAATCTATTACGCCTCATTGAAAGCGAAGATTTAAATAAAAAATGTACACCACAAGAGAGGAAAAAACTAATCTACGCTGGAAATTGTTGGACCTTTTGGCGCCGATTATATTTCGGACGAGCACTGCTAATTTTGAGATTATTTTCAATGAACTTCAGTCTAAACTATTCTAATATAAAATATTCATCGCATTTTAAGTTACTTAGCTAGTTTTGATGTTTGTATTATTACTTTTACAGATATTGTTGAAAAGGCTTGCAAGACTTTATAAAGTATTTAATCAAACAACACTGTTGAAAAAAGTTCTTATTTTATGAAATGGAAACTTATGTAATAATAATTTTTTTTAATGAGAACGGATATTATTGAAAACGTGTCTTTCTTCCGGCATAAAATCTGCGAAGGTTTAAGACTGACATACATCGGTACCTACGCCACTCCTCCTCATGCTCCCTAATGCCCTTTATCCTTGCTGCAAAGCTGTGCATTATAGGGCATCCCCTGAGCTTGGTTTAATAATATTAAAAAAGAAAAAAAACGAAAGAAAAACAACCCAAGAAGACACATGCACGCGAATATTTGGGTCCAATTGGATTACAATGGAAGGGATCTTCACAGGAGGTAATCTATCGGACAGAGATCAGGATTTTATGAAAGTCACCATGGAGTTTATTTTTGCACAGTGAGTCTCATTTTGTTGGAGACAGGCTAAGGTGGGGTGGGATGGGGTGGGGGTGCGGTTGAGGGTGGGGTTGGGGTGGGGTCTCCCCATTTGGAAAATAATTTCTTCCCGGGGAACATTTTTTGGAAATAAAACCTACGTAATGAACAGGAACTAAAAGTAATTAAAGACAGATGTTCTGCATTGTTAGTAATTTTATACGAACAATAACATGTAGAGTTCCCGAAAACATACTATGGCTGGAAAAACTTTGTATGTTTTCTCCGGTTACAGCTGTTTGCCAAATGAGGGCGGATATATTAGATATTACGGTAAAATTTAATAATGTTGTTGGCGTAGGCAGTATTGATTCCATAATCGCTAAATGGAACTTGATTCATCTTCACCAATGATCGGAACTCAATACAGCTGAACAATTTTGGACTGATGTTTCACAATACAAAAAAATGCTGCTGGTATAGATTGCAATTTGGTAACATATCTAAGCTAGATCCAAGTTTATTGAGTTTTTTATTAAGGTTTTCTCTATAACTCACTTGTGTAAAAAATAAGTTGAGAAACAAACTAACTATTTCAACTGCAGATAAAATAATGCTGGTACGATTTTCAATTAGACCTTTTGGTTACATGTACACATTTTAAACCAATCAAACAGATGTTACAAAAATTCAACTCTGAGGAGCTTTGCAAAAGTAATTTTCAAGAGCTAGTATGAATTCCTGTGAAATATGTAATACAGCTACAGGACTACCAATTAGGCTATGTATTGAAAAATGTTTCAAAATATACCATACCAATAAATAAAGTAAGGTTTGGGATATATTTTTAAGGACACTCCGATCTTTGGATTAAACTTTTTTATTGTTCACTCAACGTTTCGGGTCTTGTTTAGTACACTTCTTCAGGAGTTAGCTCTGTTTTTGGTATGATGAAGAATTGTTTTAAAAATGTTATTGAGACATATTTCACAGAAAAATACACATTAAAAATATGATAAAACGTTAACTAAACATATAAACAAATAAATAAATAAATAAATAATTTAAACAAATAAATAAGTGAAAAGTAAATGACTGTTTTATTTAAGGGATCACAGATGATAGACCCGATCAAAAGCATAACCAGCTGGAAAACTCCAATCAGCTGTAAACCAATAAATAAAGTGTATTTCACTTTGAAAATCAGTTTTTATTTTGCTTTTCCTTTCTAATTTTATTAATTTCCATTTAATCAAATGTGTCACATATATGTGACGAATGGGCTTCGAAAGGAATTATCAATCAATACCCCAGTATCACATATGTGTGTCGGTCTGTACAATTGCTAATTTCACTTAGTAAGAACGTTGTAGATACATCCCACAAAAATAAGTGGTACATATTTAAATAATAAGACGGCTGGGTTATGGTGGCGGTTTTTCTCCTGAGGCTCTGGTAGCGAAAGAGTTAAGAATATTTTTTTGCAGGAGTAATTGGTCCTAGGATAAAAAATGTTTTCTGCTTTTCAACTCTATCGAAATGAAGCTGTTATACGGTTAGGAAAGAGGTCTCAATTTCATAATATAATTCGAAATTGTGCCCAAGAAATATCTTTGTGGCGACTAAGCAAAAGTAGAAAAAACTCATTATGCAAATGAAAATTCTTTGAAAAAAGAAATTTCATTGTAAAATGAAGGCGTTTCATATAAGCAGGAACGATATAATCGTCAGTACGGCCGTAAATGCCAAAGCAAACAGCCAAGATGACCTCATATATAGACTTAAAATAAATTTTGAATGTGAATTATATGAGGCGAAATACTACGTATTTACTTGAATGCCTAGCCTAGACCTATGAGGTCAGCTTGGCTGTTTGCTTTGGCGTAAACGGCAGGCAAGAACCAAGCCGTACTGACGATTATACCGTTGCTGCTTATATGAAACGCCCTCTTTTTGCAATGAAATTTCTTTTTTAAAAGATTTTCCGTTTGCATAAAGAGTTTTTTCCACTCAATTCTCGAGCTGCAGACTTTGCAGTAAACTGAGTCAATTTTAGATTGACTTATTTCGCAATGAATTTTCATATCAAAGCTCTCTAAGAAAAAGTAGATTCCACATGTTTTTGTTTTTTTGTTTTTGGAAACTAAATTCCTGAACAATAACTCAAACGAAAGATATATATCTATCTATAAGTCATATCAACAGGTATAACCTGGAGGTACTACTTGAACGGTGGTACACAAAAGGGAGCCAAGAAAGTGAAGTCATTATGGAAGTCAACAGTTGTGATTCCGAGCAATTTATGTTATATACTGTAAAAAGATGCACAAATTGTTGTCACAAAGATTACGTATTGTTCCCGAAAAATGTAGGGAGTATTCCCGAAAATGTAGGGATTATTCCTAAAATTTAGGGCATATTCCTTAAAATTGTAGGGAATATTTGCTAAAATTAAAGTTTTGTTTCCCTAAATTTTAAGGAATATTCCCAAGATTTTTAGAGAAAAATGCCTAAACTTTGTGACAACAATTTGTACATTTTCAACAGTGTATATAATTCTCAAGGTACTTGAGAAGAACAATGAATATAAGTTATAAAGGTGCCTTTGTTTTCAAATTGTACAGTCGATTAAGCGTCATCTGTCAGCTGAAAGTAAGCATAGACAATGAAGATAATGATCCCTTCCTATTCATGGTTTTTTGATGTATATTTGTGTGAATCAAATGTTCTACCGCACCAAAAGCCCGGAATTTAGTTTCTAAAGAATATCGTATAATATTTCATTCCAGCTAATAGAAGTGTGCACGAAGGAATTATGATTGAGTACTTTTTAAAGAAACAACGCATGTATGAATTATTTCCGACAATTTTTTTTACTGACCTATAACCTTTCGATTTCATTTAAATCGCTTTAAATTTAGCTAATCTTATAAATTTATCATAATTTTTCTAAATTTTGTACATACATCTAAATTTAATATCCACGATTTCTGCCGTAAGGGATGATCCCTTTTTATTGACTTTAATTGGCTAATTTAAAAATCAGGCTTCCTCACAGTATCGAAAGAAGAGGATATGAACTATATTTTAATTTTATAAACACATTTTCATTAAGCTAACAAACAGCTAACTAACAGAACTATTTAGGTGTATGCATAGCAATAGATATGTACCAAATTTTTATATTAGAAACACCTATGCATTCGGACATTAGTTATATGTTAACGGGCCCGTAAGTACCACAGCATTTACCTTGTGGAATTTTCAAGCTTACACCTGAAAGAAGAAAAAAGTTAATACATTGTTATGGTACAGTACCTATAGTAGGTAGTATATTCCAAAGCCCTGAATACGTCTACAAAATGAGGCAAAATGAGCACTGAGCGGAGTGGCTCAGTTTTCTAGCAGCCTTATCCGGTCCCACCGCACCTATACTAACATGAATCACCATAAAGGTGTATATATGCCTGGCAGCCAAGTTGCCATGGAGTATTTAAAATTTAAAAGCAGGATGCAGCAAGAAAAAACAGCTCATAAAAGCAAAATATCAGAATGCTGCATAGACAAAACTAAAAAGAGGAGAAAAAACTCTTGGCAGCAATAAAATGTAAAAAATGAGCACTAAAAGTGTCTGTGCTGGAAAAACGCCATTCACAGAACTGAATCCTACTCATTTAAGTTGTTAGCAAGAACTTTAGATAGTTAAAACTTAGAAATTCAGTTTATGGGTCACCGTAGACAAACTCTTGAAAAGTAAATTCAAGTGACAACAGCATTAAGGAAGAGGTGTGTACCAAGGGGGGGTGTGCTTATGACGAGTATACTAAGATATTTCGCTGAATATACTACAATTTAACTCAAAAGGGGAGCGAGGTTTTTGTCGGACTTGCTAAAGAAATTTGGCTCTAATTTATGGCGCAGGAAGATTCAAGAGCGGAAAGTATTTACAAATTTCATCTTACGTATAGATAACAAAAAAGTTCAGTTTAAGGAAAGGAGAAACAAAGTAATTTTTCTGAAAAACTGTAATCCATTAAAGAGCAAATCGGAAAAAGAAGTAGCGCATTTTATTTAGCGTACCGTACAATATTAGTTTCACATGCACAAAGATTCCATGTCTTAACTACGGAGGTAATAAGAACTTTAACTTCACAAACGGAAGAAGCAGAGATGAGACGTGTAGTAGAGTCCGTAAATGAGAAAACTAGGTAATGCAAATACCTTCAGATACGGATAAGTTTTCAGAAATGATAGATAACATGGAGCTTAAATTTTTGTCGATTGTATATACAGGTAGTGTTTTTTCTCGAGAAATCCTTGTCGATAAATGCTCGAGAAAATAGTATAATTTGTTTTCCTCATTTCTCAAGAAAGGCGCCAACACTCAAGTCGCAATCAGGATATCGGAGACTTTTGTTTCCTAATACTGTATAAAAATCATAGGAATACGTAACAGATTATATCGAAAATCGACAGTAGCAAAAACAGGAAGAAATATGCGGTGAGGTCTCGACTCTTTTTTCTTAGAATATAAATTCTCGTTGTTTTGGAAGCTGTTGTCGCTGTGTTGAGAGCTCAGTACAGGCATGTAGTAGCAATTAACAGAGACATAATGTATACAATACTAACTTTTCCTACCGATAATTCTCACACAATTCCCAGAAGTTTATAAGGTCGCATTTTAAGAAGAATAGTATAAACTGAGACAACCTACGTCAAGATATGAAAACCCCAAAATGAAGCTGTACGAAAGCTGCCCTTAATAGAGAACTCTATGCATTCTCTCTCTCTCTACTGTAGTATGCCACATAAATTCTTCGCAATTTTTTTACTGATAGCTTTCTTTGGTTGTCTATAAAGTTAAACAGCTTCGAAAATTGATCCAGGCTTATGTGGAGATTTTCGTATCTAGTTGTATGTTGTCTGTGGTATAAATAAAATTTTTGCTGCTTTTAATCTTTGCAATAAAATTGTAAACGTTCAGCAAGACTTTGTCTTCTCATGAAGCTTGAAGGTATACACGATTATAAACGGAAGGAATCAATTATCGAGCCAAATAGTTCCTCTTCACGGCAATAAGCTAAAAGGCAATTTGAAGGGCCTATTACTGATCAAATAATTTTAAGACATAAATGTTTAACAGAATTGCTAAAAGCCACAAAAGGATTCAATCGTATCAACGTAATCCTGCAGAAGTAAAGTAACTGATGATGCAATAAGTTAGCTCAGACTATAATGAAACTAAAAGATGAAAAGACAAATTTTGTGTATCTATTAACGTATAAACTAGAATGAAAAATTAGAGATACATGGATGTTATCATATATAAAAATTTCTAAAGATTCGTCAATTCTTGGGGTGGTAAGTGATCTGCCAAAAAAACGTTAGTTAGAGTTACTTATAACACAAAAATTAGATGGAACTAGTATTTCTACGAATTCAGGAAGATAATAGTGGTAGTGAAGATGAAGATTGTTTACCAGAATATGATTTGAGTTATCAATTTGAATTAGTGAGAAATAGAGAGTTACAATTGCGAAAGCTTATAGAATTACAATTATGATAGGAGAGTTTTTGAATAATTTTACAATTTTCCGTATATGTATTATAAACCTACGAAAAATTCCAAAAATATTTAAAAACGTGCCTGACAAAAATATCGTTATACAAAATGACTGATATAAGTAAAAGGAGCTGTCATTACTTTTGAATCATAAGACTATGGAGATTATGATCAAATGCCTTTTACGAATTAAAAGGCCTTCACAAGTGAGAAAAGATTTTATATTGTTAACTGCAGAAGGTGCCTTAAAACATTTGTTTCAACGAAATTAAAAAAGTTTAGCAATGAACTATATGTTACAATCTTTCTATTGCAATTAAAGATGAAATAAGTAAAAGAATAAACCAGAACATCATAAATCTTTACAAAGTCCCACGTGAAAGATATATTTACACATTTTTTATACTATTCTCGAAAAATTGCAAAAGAAATGTTAAATAGATAGTTTGTTAGTTCTGAACAGTTTTACTTTAACGAACCAGAAGTTAACGAAGTTTCAATCCATAGAAATGAAGAACTTTTTCTTCAAGAAAAACTAGAATTCAATACTAATTTCAAAGAACGGGTACAAGAAAAACAAATTTGGAACTACATACTTAGAGATGATTTATCCAATAATTAATTAGTAATTAACGTAATTTTATTATTGCGAAGGATTTTGTTAAGAAGAAGAGAATTCCATTGCTCAATAATACTTTTGATGTGTTATGTTGTTTGAAAAATTATGTCAAAGCTGAACAAAAAAGGAATTACATTTTTCTTTTGCAATCATTTTATATCGACACCTACATATTGAAATAATAAATAAAATATATGAATTCAGTATAAGAGTGCTAAATATTTTATTGTTATATAACCATTCAAATTAAATATAACCGAGTAAATGTATTTTACATATTATATATGAGAACTCTCGAGATTATTGAGCTATATGAGGTAATTTTTTCTTTTCTCGAGAAAGAAAACAAACGAGAAATCTTAAACACTATATACAGGGTAGGGTGTTCCAGACTAATAGGTCAATATTTTGCTAAATGATTCCACTCATCCAGGCAGTAAAAAGTTGTAAGGCAGGGGGAGGGGGAGGGGCACAAAATGTCACCCTACCGAGTTACAGGGTGATTAGTAAAATATTCTCGTTTTTCATTAAAAACCCTATACCTTGCAAGTACACTCTGTGCGGTCTATTTTAAAACTGCATTGTATGCAAAACTTCTTTTTCAAAATTTCGTTTTTGGTTGTTTTTGTTACATTCTTTTTACAAAATTTCGAAAGCCCAGATTCTCCTCTTTAATTTAACCTGTAACACCCTGTGCGCTAACTGTAGCCGTTAAGAAGTGATTAGCTCTTAATCTATTCGGGTAATACCGAAATTTGACGATATTTTATTTTAAATGACGTGTTTTCAGTTACTAAGGGAACAAATTATCTGTAACCTGAATAGGTTAAGCGCTAATAAGTCCTTACTAGTCATATATAGAACGTAGATGTACTAGGTTAAATTAAAGAGGTGACTCTGGGCTTTTGAAATTCTGTAAAAAAGTGTTTATTAGTGGGAGAAGTTTGAAAAAAACCGGGAAAGTTATAAAAACAAACCGAAGCTTTTAATTTGAAGTGTCATAACTCTATACCGGAGACGAGTGCGGGGCTGATTGAGCAGGCGTTGGAAAGGACCTGACGTTTTGCATACGATGCAGTTTTAAAATAGACCGTATATGGTGTACTTTTGAAGATATAGGGTGTTTAATGAAAAAAGAGTATATTTTACAAATCACCCTGTAACTCGGTAAGGTGACATTTTTCCAAAGGTTGAAATTATCACAAAAGTATTCACATCTGAGTTACGTTCGCATTTAGTAATTATGTCTTCGACAGATTTGAGAGTGCAGAGTACTACCATCCACGACCAACAGACAAAAGTAAGGGATCATACTGAGAGAAATGATCAGTCAGGCGGCATCGCAACAAGAGCTTGAACACGTCCCGGTTTGCTTGAGAAGGATGTTATACCATATTTCAAGCAATTCAATCAAATATTGAGTGTCCAGGCGCAAGGGGGTATGCGGAAGTGACAAGAGGGATATATTTGAAGAAACATACTGGCTTAATTAAATCCAATATATTGACATATTTTTCAATTACGGTTACGCTTACACATTGCAACTTTTACTGTACACCTTATAAGTTAGCAGCTGCAAAGGTTGCAGTGGTGTTTACACGTAGTGGAATAAATGCACGTAACCTGCAGTTTTTGCTGCGCGCAACTCAGAAGCAGCAACCTTTCCAAAAAAAAAAAAAATTGCAAAAGTATTTACATATGCTGCAGGTTTTGGTGCGCACAGCTTTTGTTGTCTCTGAAGCGATTGGTTAAAAAATTCCGCGAGTGTAAATAAATAAAATTAATATCATGTATTCCGATGATCTAGAAGTGCAAGCTCCCGTTTTTTGGTCATTATTAATTTTACTAAGACATTGCAAAAAGAAATTGAAAGGGAACCGGTGTAGATAGCTAATAAAGAGTGAACTAGATCTATTACTAATTGAAAAAATTACGTACTAGAGATGAAATTGTTTGTAAAAATTTTTAGCGCTTATCACCTTCCATACAGTATAAAATTACCCCGGGACATTCAATTCTTTTCCTCCAGATCCCATAATTTTTCCGGGATAAACAGGAAATGTTTAGTATGTATGTGCTTAGGACTTTATTTCCAATAGTTATTAGAAATTTCTCATAACTTATTCCCTGGGATATCCCATAACTACTCTATATTATCAATTCTCAGCATTCTTAGTAGTTTACAGAAAAATACAGGATATGCAGGACAATTTTGGGACAATCATGGGAAAGTCGTTTTTCCCCCTTCCATAATTTACTTCGATATGTTCTCTGAATCTCGTGATTCGAGTGGTTCTCTGGTGAAGGCGCTAATTTTTCGCTGGGTGTGCATTCTTTGGTCATTTTTGGAAAACAAAACAAGAACAACAACATATGTATTAAAAGAAGCCATATGAAAATTGCGTTGTTTATGCCAGCTACATGCATGTGGCTATATTAGAATTCTATTCGCTTCTGCAATTTGCAAAAAAAAAAATGCCTACCCATCACAACAAATTCTACAATCTAAGAAAATCTTAACCAACATCCTTAGATATTCCTCCGCAAATCCAGAAAACAAACTAAGAGATCCGTAAAACGTCTTAGGTACACTTGCTGTGGGAATTTTACATTAATGAATGCGTGAATTGTGCCTAAGTACAACCACAGAAAATCCTCTGGGAAGGGCATGGGATCTACCAGGGACATTCGAGCCTCTGACATTTGTCAGCCCCAGGCATATCCTAAGTTGTTAATTGGGACCAATTTGCCTTATCCATTCCTTATAAACAAAGCAACTATGGAATTTTAAGAATTTGAAATTAAAATTTGGTTAGTTACCACACAAACTTAAGGGGTTATACCTCCCAAACGCTCTAAAAATAAGGCTTTTTTTAATTTGACATTTGAGATTAATGTCATGCAAATAATATAACATTTGATTAAACAACTCTTGAAGAAGAGAAACAATTTTTTTATTGACATTTTTTTACAAAATGGCGGCTAAGCAGTGAGTACCGTAAGCCGCTATTGCAAAAAGGTCTTCCGCTGCGAGCGGTAGAAGTGTCGTCCAACTCCACCTAGATAAAAAAATATTTTTTTTCATTATCTACATGAGTTTTGCTAGAATTTTTTTTCTCGAAATGGCGATTGTTTTAATAAAAAATCGTGTTTGCGACGAAAAAAATGGACTTAATTTGTTTATAAGTTTTTTTCTTGTCAATCAATCGCTAAAATCGTGTGTACTTCAATAATTAATCAAACGATGAAGCTACAGTTAAAATTTCAAGTCAATCAGATGTAAACTTTTTGAGTTCTACTGCTCGCCGATTTAAAGCATGTTTTCGAGAAAAACGCGTTTGAAGTTTCGAAATGCTATAAATCTTAAGATTCACAAAAATTAGCGTGACAGAAGGTTGTCGGAGCTAAGCTCTTCATAAATGGGTTTTATTGCGTTGAAAGCCTCCTTTTTGCATTGGATTGGGTACCAAGTCATATACTGCGCTGCCAAGTACACCAAGAGTCTACTCCGACGGGACACTTCTCGTCCTGTGGATTCTCGTTCGTCGACATTTTATTGATTTGATATTAATTTAAAAACAAGTGAAAAAGCTAGAATTTGTCTAAGACCAATTCTTATGATACCCTAGATGAATGCACGTATGAAATTTCGTATGGTCACCCATTTAAGCAATTTTGATTTTTTGCATTGGTTTCTCGCATATATTTCTAGAACGGCTCGTCGGGCAGAAAAAAATGATTATAACCAAATTTATAGGATTTCTTATTCTTAAGATGTTTTTAGTACAATAAAAATGTCTAGGACTGATTGTTTTCAAAGTATATGTAAAAAACCAAAATTTTTATATGGCAACTTCAAGAAAGGGTTGCCCGATTTAGTCCATTTTTGAAATTTTATTTGTTATTGGTATGGAAACACAATGTACCAAATTTCAGCTTTCTATGTCGACGTGTTCTCAGGTAGTGTCCAAATATATCGTGGAAAACGAAATTTTTGTATGGCAACCCTACGAAGGAGTTGCCCGATTTGTCTCATTTTCGAACTTAATTTTACTTTTTTTTTTAATGTCCGTGCACAAAATTTCAGCTTTCTAAGTGAACGCGTTCTCGAGATATCGTGCGCACGGACGGACGGACGGACGGACGGACAGACGGACATGCAAAAATCAAAATAACTTTTAATTTTATGCGGGGGTGTCCAATACATTTTTCTCTGCCATCATTATTTCGAAGTGTTACAAACGGAATGACAAACTTAGTATACCCTATAGATTTCATCTAGGGTATAAAAATGTTGAGTTTAGGTCGGAGCTTGGGGGTTGTAGATTTTGATTCTAGGGTTCTTTTGGCATGAGTTAAGCCAATTCAAAAAAAATAAAAAAAATTTGGGAGGTATAACGAGCAGCCGCAGCAAAAGTTTCAACAATAGTAATATTCTTATACTGTGCCTGCAACCTTCTATTTAGATTTTTGCACATTGCAACTTCCCAGACTGTGGCAGCATGAAAAAACTGCAAGCAATCGATCAGGAGACGCTACGTTTTATAATTAAGAGATGTTTACACATTGCAATAAGAGCCGCGCTGCAATAAAAGTTTCCCGATTTATCAGACCAAGAAAGTGCACGACTTTCAACGCTGGCCTTAACCAAATATTTTAGGAATTTTAGTTCACTCGATGCTTAAAATACAGCTGCGTATTATGATGTCGCATTTGAATTCTTAAGTACTCGATTTGATAACAAACGCCTTATCTTTTAGGCCCATATTACCGATATCATTAAGCCACCGGCAGTTGAAAAAGATTCTAATAAATTACCAAAGTAATATAAGTGATGTTGCAGATGCTCACATAAGGGCCGTTAAGGAGCAGATAGCCGATGGACTTACGCACCTATATTATAACCAACAAATTTGATTCCAGCACTCAGTCAAATTGGGAAGGGAAAACTGCATTCAACATCATTCCTACCTGGGGGGACCTGTCGTCATTTATCGAAAGACGGTGTCAGATAATGGAGAACCTATCGCAGCTGCATTTAATCAACTCATCAAGTAAAATGGCAAGTCACAGCCAACCTATTACTAAAAGATCTAATCACAATTCTAAAAAATCAATATTAATTACTTCTAACCATAATCATAGTGCATGCAGTTTTTCTAGATGTTTTATGGCCATTTAATTGCGAATTGCTTTGGATTCATACAAGCGTTATCAAGAAGCAGAGCGGCTTCGATTGTGTATTATAAATTGCTTACATTCAGGCCAATCCGTTAAGAGCTGGAGGTGAGGAAGATATCATCATTGCACTGCAAGCATCACACGCTATTGCACTTGCAGTCTCAAAGCAACCCGTAAGCCGCACACTGACAAATCTCAACTTACTGAACCTTCTTCTAGTTCATCAAATTCGTATTTTTGTGCTAATGAAGCAAGTTCGATGTCCGATGTAGTAATCAACACATGTCACAAGGCTACGTCGGCAAGCTAAAAATTGTAAAAGCTCTGCTGCTTTATATCACGTTTTTCTGGCCGTGGCAATTTGTGCAAGTGCAGAGTATTACTGGCAGCCAATATTCTTGTAGAGCACTTTTGTACTGAGCATCTCTAGTAAATTTTGTGACTGAGCGGGTTATGTCAACAACTTCATTTGAAAAAGACTAGTGTAAATATTCACATCGGTGGTATTGGTAATGCGCGAACTTCGGTCACGGTCAAGTCAAATTCTACTATGAAATCTCGCCTCAAATACGACTTTTGGCAGTGGCCCAAATAAATTTAAGGGAATGTCTGCCCTTATTCCAAAAAACGGTTCTTGGTTGGACTGTTTTTGCAGAAGCCTGTCCTTTAAGACCACGATTTCCCACTTGTCATATTTCTACAATTGTTTCGATTGAACAAGGTTCGGGAAATCGACAATAATTAGATATTGGGCAAGAAGCCCACTTTGGAGAAGTTTGAATGCAAAAACAATTTTTTGCATACATTTGAAAGATTGCCTAATCGTAGTTTTTCTGTTCGCTTACCGCTTCGTGAAGATCCTAGCATACTAGGTACCTCCCTGGATACGGCCAAGAAGATATTTTATCGACTTGAAATGAAACTTTCTAAGAATTCTCACCACACCTATTAAACCTGAGGGGGTGTCACGTTATTTTAATATATAAAAATCCAGTGTCACTGTGTTTGCACCCGCTAATCTCCGAAACCGTACAACCGATTTCAATGAAATTTTGTGAATGTGTTTTGTTGGTTCCAACTATCTTGAGAGATATGACAGTTTTGGGCACGATAGGTGGCGCTGTTGTCGAAACGTAAAAAAGTGCCTGACAACGCGTAGATGTGGAAAGCTGAAATTTTGTACACGACGGTTTCATAAAAATTGAAAAGGACTAAATCGGGCAACTCCTTCGAAGGCTTGCTATACAAATATTTCATTTTTTAACACGTAGAGAGCTGAAATGTGGTAAGTGATGTTTTCATAACAATAGTAAATATAATTTGGGCTAAATCGGGAAACCCCTACTTGGTGTTGCCATACAAAATTTTGGTTTTTCACTATATACATATTTGGACACTGCTTCACGCGTCGACGTAGAGTGCTGAAATTTTGTGCACGGGACTTTCTTAAAAAAAAATTTAAATTGAGTTTAAAAATGGGACCAATCTGGCAACTCCTTCTTAGGGTTGACATACAAAAAAAGTTCTACGTGGTGATTTCAGTTCAGATTTTGTACACGGCGTTTTCATAAAAATTGCAAAGACAGTTTGAAAATGGGACCAATCGGGCAACTCTTTCTTAGGGTTGCCATACCAAAATTTCGTGGTTTACTATATATTTGGGCACTACATGAGAACGCGTTGACGTAGAGTGCTACACTCTCCCACACATATGCATATATGCACGCCTAGTCATGCACGCACACACATACAAACAGACACAGAGTGAAACCCTAGAGTACGAAATAACGCGATCGAGTCAGAAAATAGCTTAGATATTATTTATATCTAAGCATGAACGCAGGAGAGTTTTGCTAGTCTATTTGATTCACTTGGCTTCATTAATCAGATTGTGGTTAAAGCAAAAAATTTCCTGCAGCACCTTTGGAATTTGAAATTTAACTGGGATGAAAGCGAACTTCTTCACCATCGATAACATAAAGGTTCCTATTCCTAGGTATATATTTTACCATATTTTACCATTCGCTGATGCTAGGTCAGCCACATACGGCGCATGCATCTATGTTGGAACATATAATGCAGCTGACGTTGTCAGTTCCAATCTATTATGCGCTAAGTCAAGAGTAGCGCCGATTAAACCCTAAGTATCCTCCACTTAGAACTGTGTGCGTATTGTGAATAGCTGAGCTCATACATAGTACGTCGTGCAATCCCCTTACATGGCAGCAGGTCTTCTTATGTTGCGATTCTACTATAATCTGGTCTAGTATTAATTATAAGCCAAATTTAGCGTCGTCTAATTCGAGTTGTGTTAGTACAGGTGTATAGTTGAGATAGATTGAGAGCGGGTCAAGCAGATATATGTTTGAAAATATTACGCTTGCTCCCACCGAAAATGCTCTCAGTCTCTGGCACTACGCAAATTACCTCAGGAAGTTCTCAGCTGTTTCAAATGTAAAAATATCAAGCAGCTGAACATATATTTTTTTAAAAAGGCATCTCTTTCGTCGATATATTCTACCTTCTTCAAACAGCTCTAAGAAAAGCCACACTCATGTACATGATCTTTATAGGTATCAACACTTCCTGTTCTTTCTATACTCTAAGGATTAATTCGGAACCTCCCAATCGGAACATTTTAATGGCCAGACGTACTGTCTCAAAAGTGATAAAGCGCACATTGCAATCCGGGAGATCTACTCAGCCGTGGTGTAAGTCCAATCGATCTATATAAATCGACCATTAAAGAGCCTCCATATAGGGGGATATCCAAAATCTCGTTAATTGCTCATCATTAGATGAAGTCATAGCATCTTCTAAATACCGGAATTAGTTTCTGAAACTACAAAGGATATTCAGTTTTGTATTGCACTTCCGGAACAAATGTCTGCTACCATTTGAGAAAAGACCACTTATCGAACTGACAAGGACAGAGCTTGAAGTAGCTTTAATATCAATAATACGAGTAGTACAGCGGCATGAATTTGATTTCAAAGATGAACAGAAACCAAAATTTTAGAATCCAGCAACCGACTAAAAATGTTAAGCCCCACAATGGATCAAAATGATTCTTTCATGTAGGTGGGAGATTGCAAAACTCTGAAGGCACCTATTTCGATCATTTTATTTCTAAATATTGCGATATTTTTTCCATCAGGAAACTGCACGCGAATGCTTTGAGATGTTTTGCGATTTTATAAAGCGTTGCCTTTATTTCTTTTTATCTCATTTCTTGCTCTTAGGCAGGCTGCTCACTAAAGAGGTAAATAATGTGTACATGCACTATACACTTACATTATAAATATGCACTTCGTATATGCTGTATAGCAAGTCGCTCACCAAAAGAGCAATTGCAATGCATACCTCCAAGTAAAAATGCTTAAATTATAAATGAATAGGTTTTGTCATGTATGTCGTCACCAATGAAGATCTCATCCAAATATCGGCTTTTACTAAAATGCTCGACGCAATCGCTGTACATGCAATGCTTAACCGAAAAAATATGCAGCATGCTTACAGTAAATTCCCTTGCAAGAAGCAATTGCTATAAGAAATGTGTTCTTTAAAATATATGTGATACTTTTGAAAGAGGTGCTACATTTGCATAATGCTGAGTAAAGCATTTACGTCTTTAAATCAGCGGCCTGCCTTGTTAATTAAACTGCGGGAATAGCTGAGCAGTGGCAATTGGAACTTTAATTAACAGAAGAATTTTGCAAAAGCAGGAATAACTCGGTGTTTCGCTTTTTATCACATTCAATCTTTTTCACCACAAATCCAAATGCGTTTTTTGACAATTGAATTCTTTAAACTTTAATCGGTAGATCCCACTGCCCTTAGGTCAAACGGCAGTAGATTCCACTTATGTAGGATTTGAACCAAATACGAGTATTCGCCATAATGTGAGTTACATCGGGGAAGAAGAAAACTAATTCTTTTGGATGCATAAATCGTAATATCTTGGAGAGATATTCGGGACACTTATTAAATAGTAATTTAGGCAAAAAGAACAGATCACGATGTCCAAGATAAGTATCAAGTGAGTGATCTAGAACAGAACTTGAATGCATTGAGATATGAGCACTATGCGGTAGATTATAGACAAATCGAATAGATTCATTAAATGCTACGGCAGACTGAGTCTAACTTTGGAAATAATATGATGCCGTACATGAATTGAGGTACAATAAGTGTTCTTAATAATTAAATGCGCATCTCAGTTGAGAAAAGATATCCATGGACCCATAGCTGGCGGAAGGACCCAAAAAACTCTGCAAATAATATTGGTGATATGACTACAGCAGGAAAGTTTAGTATTCAGTTCAACTCATAGATTTCTAATTGTGTTTTGATACGGTAAGGTAACATTATTAAGAAGAACAGGAGGCATATCTGAGTTATTATGAGCATTTCTATAGATAGGCATACAACTCGACTTGGCATTTAAATTCAACCTATTGTCAACTGACCACTCAGATAT
The DNA here is from genome assembly GCA_963930735.1 of Dioctria linearis. Classification (NCBI taxonomy): domain Eukaryota; kingdom Metazoa; phylum Arthropoda; class Insecta; order Diptera; family Asilidae; genus Dioctria; species Dioctria linearis. The sequence goes on from OZ005741.1 coordinate 237,623,102, forward strand.
ACGATGCAAATCCTCATTTATACAAGCAGTGCAGTCCTCTTGTAACCCAATTGATCCGCCGAGGTAAATATGCACATCATCGGGATAGAGATGAATAGATACATCCAGGACAATATTGTGTAGATCATTTAAAATAATCTGAATATGAAAGGAACAAGAATCGAGCCTTGAGGAGCACTAAATTCAGTAGAGCGAAACTGCGTAATTATGTTACGCATCTTATGTGAAAAGAAGCTTCCAATGAGGTTAACAGCAGATGAAAAAAATTAAAATTTCTTGCTAGTTTATAAAGATGGGGAATATGATCGACAAAGTCAAACGTAAAGTCGAGAAGAACAAGTATCGTAAGGAAAACCTGATCAAGGGCCTCTGTAATATACGATGTTACTTTTAACAGAGCTGTTTCACAACTGTGCACTTTACGGAACACAGATTGCCAAGGTGATAAGAACTTGTTCCAGTCAATAAACTTAACAGCTTGGTTATACATTATTTTCTCAAACATCTTACTGAAATAGCAGAGTATAGTGATTGGTCGGTAGTCTTTTTAAGAAGAGGGGATAGATTTTTTTTGGGATGGGGTTAATAAGAGCTCTCTTCCAAATATCAGGGAATTGCGATGTAGTAAGGCAGACATTAAAGATGTGCACTAATGTACTAACAATGAAGGGAGCAATTAGCTTGATGAATTTAGGAGGAATTAAATCATAGCCAGTTGCAATGGATTTCACTGCCAATAAAGAAGAAAATACATCAAAATGATCAATGTAGCGGAATGAAAACCTTTCATAGTGGCTTATAGCCAGTTCATAATTTCGGCTCTGACCAACAGATTGATTAATCGGAGACGAGGAAGTCAAATATTCATTTAAGCAATCAGCGTCGATCGAGCATATGTTCTCATTCTTATCTGCCACCCCCATAAAGCGTATAATTCGCCACAGGTTTTTTGGCGGTAGACTGGGGTTCAATTTAGTGGCAAGATAAGATTTTTTTGCCTTGCCTAAGTTTTAGTGTGATGATATTTCGGACACTTTTATATCGATGATGTGCTGCTGACTTTATAGCGATGAAAGAGGAAACCTCTTTCAGCAAAAAGAGTGTACATTTCTTGTGTTATCCATGGACAGCGTTTTGAAAAGTGTTTCTTTTTAATCAGAGGAACATGTCGATAGTACAGTTGTAAAATTAAGCTTTTAAAAAAATCGATCTTTTCATCAACTGAATCGAGTAAGAGTACATCAGACCACGGCATTGCAGAGCAGTCATCATAGAGCATATCAACATTAATTTTATTATGATCACGATAATAAAATGTGTCAACGCATAACGAAGGATCAAAAGCCAGCTGGTATGACAAATATAAGAAATTGTGATCAAAGTTACTCACCGGAGTCAACTGATTGTGGAACAACACCTTATCGCTATTAGTTACAGAAAGATTATCCAATTGATAATTGTTAAGTCCAAAGTTTGCATGAGATATAATAAGTCTCTATAGGCTGATTGTGACTCCTTAGGCTATCAATATTAAAGTCACCACGAACAATAATATTCGAGTAGCTACAACAAAGGTGGGATTTAGTTCTTTGAAATTGGGTGAATATATCCCTCTTTAAAACCATTAGAGGGGCATTATACGGCAACCAGAATACATTTATGAACGCCAGTATTAACTTCTACTCATACAAATTCAAATGTTGCATCTGGTGGGGAGCTGGCTAAGACAGAAGCTTTGAGGAAGGATAGTGAAAATGATCCTAAAAGAACCATTGGAGAATATAACCTGTCCATACGTAACTCCCTATGTACGGGAGCATCAAATCGATGTACTTTTTGTAGCTCCGTTGATTTTCTATATTAAATCAGATACCTTGCACCGACTATTGACTACTACTGCCACCCTACTAAAGTTCAACTAAAATTCCATGTAGCACCTCATCATAACACCTCATCATAGCACCTACTCTACAATTTCAAAGCATTGGGCAGACGGAGATTATTCCACTATGCATATGCTTTTCCTCCACCAAACTACGTGTAGAATCTCAATCCCGGAATGTTTCTGGACCTAATTAACGGGAACTTATAATAGATCTTTCAGGTCGTAGTGAATGTCAGGCTAGCGCTTGAATACCCCTCTAATCTCTAAATAAAAATCTAACGTTTCATGTAGAATACCTCCGATTGTTAATCTTTTAAATAAGAGATTGAGCTTACTTAACCCTTTCCGTGTTTTTGTCGAATATATTCGACGTTATTGAATGTGTGTATTCAGCGCTAAAAATAAACGGTAGATTTGACTTTTTTTTATGCCTTTAGCCTACCTTGATTAGGTCGAAGGATACAGGTTTCAGAATTACTATTGCAATTAGTCGATTAAAAATTTTAATCAGTTTTTTTTCGAGTTTGAGTGAGATGATCATCACGTAGGTAAAAATCGCAAATTTTAAAACACAAATAATTTATTTGCAGTGTTCATACCAATTCAAAAAAATTAAGGTAGGTAATACATTTCTAAGTAAGCGTTCTTAGGAAGAAAAAAAGTTAATAAAAATATTGTGTGGTTACTTGTGGGGAGTTATTTATGAATGCCGAATATTCGACATTGACACACAAAGTATTGCTTTGTTGAGATTTTTTGGTATTTTTGTGGGAAACAAAATAATAGTGTTTTAACCTGAATAATAGCATGTTATAATTGATTTTCGCAGAAAATGTCAATGTTGATTGATGATCATATTCTGGCGATGCTCGAGGCTAATTCCGATGTTGATGAGGAAATAGTAGATGAAGGAGAAATCGTATTTGATGTGCAACAAGTGCAGTAAAAAGATGTGGAACCAGTGGAATACGACGCTACATCAATAGAAAATGAAATTGATGAAATTCAAAAAATTTGAATTGCCGGGCAATACCACCGGCGATCTGGAAGACATGTGACCTTCAGTTTTGGACCTGAACATCGAGTAAAATCCGCACACAATTGATGCACACAATTCTGGGTGTGGTGTAGAACAAGAATCTTATCCAAATGGAGAGACACCACCAGAGCCAAATGAGCGATTGATATGCACATCAAAGAAAGATATCAGCTGGTGAAAAGTCAGATTGGAACAAATTCCAGACGGTACTAGCTTTGAGCAAGCGCAAACAGCTGAAGCATTCGGTACTCCGTATTCATATTTTTGCAAATATATATCTAGTGATTTCTTCACGAATACGAGACACTTTGCTAATCTTTATGCCCAGATGAAAGGCTGACTGTCATTTAAAGCATGCACTGTGGACGAAGTACGTGTGGTTTTTGCTCACCACATTATGATGGGCGTCCTGAAATTTCCCCGAGTTGAGATGTTTTACGACCAGCCATAGGCTTAACGTTTTTCACCGAGAATATGACTCGCAAGCGATTCTTTTCTATTCTCAACAATTTACATCTCATTGATATAAGCGCTCGGAAAACAGGATGCATAGATCGCAACCGCCTTCTACAACTGCCACTTGATGAAAACCTTGGCATCGACGAGCAAATCATCCCATATAAAGGAAAATTCATTGCAAAGCAATACATAGAGAGGAAACCGTGTACATGGGCAAAACCGTCGAGAATACTTCACAAGCCATGAAACAGACCACCTCCCTACCACATGCGAGGCCCAACGTAGTCCTTACATTCTAAAATATTTGCCGTGCTTTTATGTAAAACTGGTGTTCTGATAATCTTATGCTTGCTTTTTTTTCTTCAGAGCCGTAATAAAATGTTCATACCTTTCCTAACAAAATTATTTAAAAAAATTTATCTTAACCAAATGACTACGATTCCTCAAACAAAAATTCTCAGCTGAGTAATCATTGCAAAGCCGCTGTGCCGTCATGGGATGCCGTGGGCTGATGACGGCTGATGATATCGAATGTAGCTGCCTACAGATTCGGACTACGGCTGCAGACACACATGCATTTATTACTCAGCTGAGAGCGTAACATGGTAAGGTTACTTTGTAATCAAAACTATATTATTATTTTGGTAAGTAAGGTATATAGGAAGTGTAGCCTTTGGGAAGGTAAGGAACCAAGCTTTAAATTACTAGAAGACTATTTTCCTGTATGGATAGTAGTTTGGCTCTATGGCATATATAAAGTCGATGTTTGGCGCTTTTCCATAAGCATCAATATAGAACATTTTAGAGAACGGACTCCGAACGCACACATATAGATCTCTGTTTCATGGCTTGGGAAGTTTTCTCGAGGGTTTTGACATGGGGGATAAAACGTTCTATCAAGGGTCGACAACACTTATACAGGAAAGATGGGTCAAAACTGTAGGCTCCGGTTCGACTATCGTACTTCATCTAACGCGACGTATTCCTCGCAATGATATTGGCCACAAACTGTTTTTCGATAATTAGTTTCCGTCATACCAACTATTCGGAGCATTACGCACACACAGATTCGCCAATCCTAGGTTACCAAACGAAAACGACATGAAGGCAGGAGGACGAGCAGCATCAGCCGAATGTATCAGCCCCGATGAAAGAGTAATTGTCACTCGCCGCTACAACAATAAAGTAATCATTCTTGGTTCAAAATTTGTTGGAATCGAACAGGATAAGACTAAACGTTGGGACAAGGACACAAAAAATTATACTCTCATAGATAGGCCTCAAGTATAGTGCGAATGTACAACGAAAGCATGGACGGTATCGATTTACTGGATCGAATGATGCAATATTACAGAATCAATATTCCCACCGCCAAATGGACACTGCGTATCACAATGCATTTCGTTAATTTGGCTCTTCCTGCAGCATGGATGGAGTAACGCCGAGATTGTAATTCTAAAGGAATTGCGAAAAAGAAAATTACAGATTCGATGAATTCTCGGATTCAAGTTGCTCGAACATTGCTCGCTGTCCAATAATAAGGAGTGGCATAGCCCGAAGCGCCACGCCAACTAGGTAGACCATCTAAAGCAACAGCTAGAGGTCTCAGGAATATCACTGCCAACCACTCAGGCAGCGCCGACTCAATGCCCCCGCCTGTGGTGCAGCAAAAAGGAAAAGAATATTTGAAATTGTTCCACCAGCAGAAATTAAGGGCCCTGGTCGATACAAGACACATGACTGCGATAAAAGCACCTTCATAATATGTAAGAAATGCAATGTATACCTTTGCGTAAAACGAGGATATAATTGCTTTGAAAACTTTCACACACAAAATAAAAAATAAAGTGTAGTGGTTTTGTTATCAAAACGAGAACCGAGTAATCGTTGGATCGACAGACTCACTGAGAATTTACAGCTATATATCGAATGTGCATCTCGATGTAAACGAACAGTCCTCATTAAACCTTGATTGCAGTAAGAAGTCTAGTTTCAGTTTCAGAGCCTAGTTCCCCAAAAAAATTTAATTCTGAGCCCCAACAAAATAAAATAAAAATTAAATAATAAAGCAAAAATTTCCCATAAAAAGAGTTTTTACTTTCATCATTCCATTTCAAGGGTAATAAATTGTTGGTTCCTTTGAGTGGCAATGTCGAATATATTCGACACTGTCTACTGGGCAGGTAAGAAATCTCAGGTGAAAAATATTATTTTTCCAGGCTTCAGTGTAATAATATGACCCTTCAGATTTTTAGCTCGAGCTAAATTATTTTTGACATGGAGAGGGTTAAAGCCATTTTGCGGGATACAATAAATATAGATGCTAACAGTTAATGGTTTTCTTGCGCACCATTACGACAAAATTCGAGAAAAGCGTCAGTTAGCAATCATCAGTCCATTATAGTAATAAATTTAGTGATATATTTTAGTAATATGATGATCGGAGTCAACCATTAGGCAGTGCTCGTGAGGAGGCAGTTATTAAAGCAGATCTCCTTAAGAGAAGCTCAGAGAACAGATCTATTTGTAGCTGCAGCTAGAGCTACCAGATGCCTATGAAGGGGGGTTCAGTTAAGCCTAGCAGTCACCAAAATGAAAGTCTCGACCGCATTAGACTAACTAACGAATTCGACTCTCTTTTAGTGAACTATCCCTAGCTTATCTATACACAACTAAATTTGCTAGCCTAATCTTATTTGTGATTTGCACAATTATCATAGGTACATATGCCCGTGATTTGGGGCATGTTAAATAAAAGCACTTGCTTGCACAAATGTGCTTAACGTTTGTTTTGGTGTGATGCAACTTGCGTGACCTGTGTTAAGTATGTTGAAAAACATGTAAACAAATGCAGGCACCTACTGTACGAGTGCGACGTGCATTTATTGGTGAATGTTTTGCTTATAATGCATTAACATTATTGTGTGACATTTATTGTGGTTAACTTTATAGACAAATGATTTATGAATTCAGGTCAATCGATTATTGCAATTATGCTGAATGTACATTCGTGCGTTTTTAATTGGTTTGTTTATCGTTAATATTTTTATGCCTAATTACATCACACCGGTTCTTGTGCGTCTTTAAGTCAGTCGGACATAAGATCGTAGATAAAAAACATAGCCGATATCACAATTGAAAAGTGAGTGTTTTTCTTTGAGCCATCCTATATACTCAAACTAAATAAAGATAACAGGTACATAAAAATCGTAGTCTTTCGTAAGTCATATGCGTCAATGCGACAATGTTATTTACAATGGTGAGAGACTCGTCATCAGCAACCAAGTTACACTGACATTTATTAATGCTTTCCTATGTACCAGATAAAATAAGAATGAAGTTATATGGGATGTCTTGAACGACTAAGAACTATAGTTAACTAGACAGACTGTTCTTCTTCAGGTTTTAATGAGCACTGCAATTCTTTCATTTGTTAAAAATAGACAACTTGGATCATTGGGTTATGGTGGAGACATACTAAACAGAACTGAAACAAAAGAAGCCAACATAGCAGTAATCGTTGAGCACAAGTCACATAGAGTTTTGTGAATAACAACGGATGAGTGACAAAATATACCACAAAAATTAAGGAAAGAGCCTTCAATGATAGTAGGTATGGTAATAGGTAAATGTTCATAATAGCACCGAAATTATCTAAATGATTAAATTATTTCACAGGAAAGAGTTATATTGGCGATTCACAGGAAAGCTAAAAATAGGTGAGATACAGGACGGGAGTTGAGTAAATTTTTCCCACAAGTTTCTTGCAGTGGCACCAATAGATTTCTATTCATGTTAACTAAAAAGCACTATGGGGAAAATATTTTCAACAAAAACATCCATTAAGAGCCAGGATGCACAGTGAAACGATTCAGCAGGATTCCCGAATTAAAGGAACTTGACTATAACAAGAACGAGCAGAATTTCAGACAAATGATCCAGCGAAAACCAAACTCTAGCAACAATAGCAATTACATATATGGTAAAGCTACAGGAATAGATAACATCCTTTTTGTGTTGTTTAAAAATTATGTACAAATAATATATCACAACAGATCTCTTCCAGCCAATTCTTAAAAAAGAACGGAATGTTTTATATTTTCTTAAAGATTGAATTAAAAATATCTTAATCAAAATTCCAATGTCTTTTCATAATAAATAGCATGGGAGGAGGGGAATTTTCTTAATATCTTCTGCGATATGAATCCTGACTGATATGGTATTCGAGCGAGTAAAGTCTGTAGGTGAAAAGTGGTTGCAACGCAACAGACTGCGTATATTTTATGAACACCTTGCATTCCTGGTTTAAAGAGTATTCCTCCCCCTCTACATATTCTTTGTGGGCTATGGAAAAGCTTTTGAAACAGTTGACAAATATTATGGAATCAGTATTTCTTAAAAAACATGGAATTTATGGATTATTTTGAGAGAGTGTTCGCAGAGGTATATAGTCTGTATATACATATATGCTTTCACCCCTTTAGTTATATGATAAGTCACTGCGAATGTATTTAAAATATAAATTTGTTCCAGGATTGATTGATTGCCACGCAGACCGGTATGAATTATACTGACAATATCTGATCACTATCCCATCGATTTCAAGAATATTGATACAAAATCTGAAAGTACTCAGCAATGAACTATTATCACATTTATTAGCTGTACTCACCTACATTACCAAAATAACAATGATTAGATCTAAATTTTTTGGAGCACTATTTAATAGGAAAAACTTTGCTATGGACAAAAGGACGAACTCCTATCGATTCACTGCGAATCCAAAATACTTGCACATCAAAGCCTAAGATGTCTGAGAGAATATTTAGAAGGTATCTGATAGGCAAGACCTTGCTTTACTTAACCCTCTGATAGGTGATAGCTACGCCAGCTGTAAAATGGGGTATAAGGTCCCTAGGTGACATGGGTTATAAGTATCCATGTGTGTTCAATATAAATCTGCATGGTTTTATAAATTATGGATGCAGCCAATGCAGCAATATCAGTCATATTCTAGAACATTGCAAGTGGCCAACGATTTGTTGATCGTTTGCAAGAATAAGTGCCATGTATTTGATCTATGGTATCCACTTCCGTATGGCAATTGTAGTCCAGAAGAGCCATTGACTTTTTGTTATTTAGATGATACCTCGCAAGTACTGCATTGTAGGCAGCAATAGTACTGATTTATTCCTTTCAGACACATATGAACACATTGAAACATTGCCAATTTACAAACTAAATAGTGAGCTCAACACAGGATGCGCAGCATTTTTAAAAATTCATGAATGGTTGGCTTGCGCGTATAATCTCAAGAAAGGCAGTTTTTGGTCTCATCAATAGCGTTGGTCCTTCCAACGTTGAAAGAAATTGTCGGAATATACGGTGTGACCGACACCAAGATATTTTCCAACCAAATCAACCACGATTTTCTGACCTGGATTTCTCTAGCGCTCTTGACCTAGGCACCAGACCTGTAAAATTCCAAGTATAAGTACCAGTAGAGTACCAGTACCTGGACTTGAAACATTTTAAGTACAAGTCCCCGTACAGGTGCTTTAAAATTTGTCAAGTACAAGTCTAGGTACTGGTACTGTTATTAGTACTTAAGTACCAATGTACTCAATTACTTTACAAGTCTGTACCTGTAAAATTCCAAGTACAAGTACCAGTATAGTACCAGTATCTGGACTTGAAATATTTTTAAGTACAAGTACAAGTCCCGGTACTGGTACTTAAAAAAATTTCAAGTACAAGTCCTGGTATACTTAAGTACTTTACAGGTCTGCTAGGCACCTTTCCACCATAAATTATGCCCTCCAGCAAGTAAAAAGACTTCGAGTCACATAACCACCATACTTTTATTCCATATTTGACCGGTTTAGATGTAATATATTGTATAAAACCTGTGCGGCCTCGATATGAATATAATTGTTCGTCCACAGTCACCCGCCTCTGAGGAGTGTAAGTTGCTTCCAAATGTACATGTAACATTAGCCAAATATAATCGGTGGCGGCAGTTTTGCTGGTGAGTAATCTCTGCAGCCGTGAATTTATCAAAGCGAGTGAATATTGTAGTGGAGACAGAACGATCGCGCGATAAGCCAGCTTTGAATATTGGAGCATGAGTTAAGTGCTATAGCTCCCTTACAGGCTCGATGTTAGATTATATCAGCTCAGCATACAAAATTATCGCCACAAATTAATCAAAATCTTTCAAGGTAAATGCTTTCCATTGCTTTTGCTTGGTGCAATTTATTTGATTTCATGTAGCTGCTACCTGGTTGGCCTTGCGATTCGGTTCGAGTATGATAATGTGTGCAATGTCTTCTATGATCAGAGAACCGATCATAAATCATCTTGTTCAATGGGCGTGATTTGCTTTATTTCCAGTCGATAATATTATGAGCATGTATACGACTACTCGGAGATTGATCGTCAATTTTTGGATATAAGGCAAGCACATCAGGCCCAGCAGCAACTTTTTTCCGAAACATATCTAGTTGGTCGGCGTCGTCTGCGCTGATTTCAGCCCGACATTTTGAATCCGCGCGGTCAAAGATTGGTAGTGCGAAGAACTAAGTTTACAACATTCCAATTATCGTCTGCACGAAACCAGCAAACAAAATGATACACCGAAAAATAACTAAACCAGCCAAATAGCAATTACAGTTTCAAAGTAGCTGGCACTGGAACTATAGAGCAACATCTTTTTAAAAATATCGACCAGGACATGAACCAGGGAGGAAAATCGCATACTCTTTCATAATCAGTTCAATACTCCAAGTTTTCTCGACCATGATATAATATTTCTAACGTATGATTTTCCACCTTGTTCCAGTCAAATATCAAACTATTTTCCTTATCGTGATTTTAACAACATTAATTTGTCTGAGTTGTCCGAGGAATGCAATAGGTTGCCTTGGGATGGCATATTATAGACGATCAAGTCGAAATTCTTGAGAGTTTATTCCATTATTTATATGAAGGATATCTACCTGTTCGATATAGCAGAGTTGGGTTGACTGCCTGTCCTTGGTTCACAACCAAAATATCAGCCGTCTAACTGCAGAAAGGGGTTATTTTATAGGGAGTTTAGACGCCTTAAGATAAGTTTTTCACGCGCCCGTTATTCAAAATCGCACGAAATAAAGCAACATCGGCCATTAAGTCGGCCAAATATCGATATTTCAAACAAAAATTCAACCCAACGCTTTCAAACAAAATTCTATGGAAGAATCTGAAACACGCTGGAGTATATCGGGACACCAAAGAGGAAACTTCACTCGAACCTTACGACTTGAATAGATTTTTCGTGTCGCATAATGTGAATCAATCAGCATTACCCTGCAGCACACCATGATTAAATAACCCTAAGAATACTAAATCTTTTTCTTTTTGATGTATTGATAACGCAGAATGTTATATATCAACTCTATTAAATCTAGTGCCGCTGGTCCTATTAATATATCTCCAAAATTCCTGATATTATTGCTGCCTTACATTAGTCGCTATATATATTATTTATTTTCAATACCTGCTTAACATCATCTACCTTTCCCTCTAGATGGAAAATGGCTACTGCGCTACCTGTCCATAAAAAAAAATCTGCTGCAAACCCTTCTGATTTTAGACCCATCAGCATTTTGTGCTTCCGCGCAAAGGCACTCGGTCTTATTGAAGACTCCATTGTAGGGATTAATGATGACTTAATACAAATCTACGATTGGTCTCAGCGTAATATTTTGATGTTAAGTCCTAATAAGTCTATGTATGTATATAGTTTTTTTCAAGAATACTTTGGAAACTGACCTTCTGCACATCATGTTTGGGGGGTGAAATATTGACTAGGGTAAGCGAAGTTACGAATCTCGGTGTTGCTCTTAATGGGAGAATGAAATGTTGTGATCGTGTACGCGGAGTGTTGAGTAAGGTGAATGGGGACGTGTGCGATGACTCTGGCTCTCTGCAAAACTATTAAGCACGGACATTAATGTAGATTAGTGAAAACCCTCATCCTGGCCTACTTCTCTTACGGGAACTTGATTTTTCCTTAAATTGGATAGGTACTGCTCTCGTCGTATACATGTTACATATAATAGTTGTATTCGCTTTATTTTGAACTTACAGATTTGACCATGTGTCTAATTTTATCCCCAGAATACTGGGCTGTCCACTGGACACTTTACGACGACAAGCCATTCTATTCCTCTTCAAGTTTATTCATACTAAACGCCCGGATTACTTAACCCATTCAGGCGCCAATTAAAGATCCACAATAAAAAAGATATTTTTTGCTTAAAAGCTGTTAACTGATATATAAGAAATAATATTGTCTGCAATTTGTTTTAGAAAACTCTCTTTTGCACTCCAGTCGACTGACTTATAATACTAAGCGTCAATTTCTTTAATATAATAAAGATCCTGTAATAGTTTATCCTTTTGTCCATAAGTTCAACTCCTCTCATTGATTGATTGATTTAAGAGGTTTGGGACTTTTTCCAGGTCCCCCGAACGAAGGCTAAGTCAAGGGCCATTGTTCACCTTCTAGACCCATGAGCGATCGCTCATAGGTCCCAACTGAAGAATTCTGTAACGTATTCCTGAGATTGCCGGACAGTGACATAGAAAGTGGGTCACTGTTTCGGACTGCTCTCCGCAACCCCTGCATATAGGAGCATCAACAAGTGTCATCCTGTGAAGGTGGCCCCTGAGAGAGGAATGCCCAGTGAGAATGGACACCAGAGTTCTCAGGGTTGGATTGTTGAGTTGTTCGTTTGATTTGAGTTTGGTGTACCCCACAGTTCCTTTGTTGTCCTACCCGTGGGATTTTCTAACTAAAGGCGACTGTGTTGGCGGTCAGCCCAGCTTGAAATGTTTGAGACAAGGTGTTTTGGTGCAAGCCCGACTGTAGCGGCAGGTTCCTCTGAGACTGCTCCAAGACGAGCAAGTTCGTCTGCTCTTTCATTCCCGCTGATGTTGCTGTGCCCCGGCACCCACTGCAGTATCACCCTGTTATTCAGAGAAAGGGGTTTTGCACTCCATGAATAATTTGGAGGTTATAAAGGGTTTAGACAAAGCTTGGACAGCTGCTTGGCTATCCGAGCAGATGGCTATCTCCTTATTCTCAGTGTCAGAGTTAAGGAGATGTCTTCCCGCTTCAAGAATGGGCTTGGCTTCTGCCTGGAAAACCGGGGAGTGGTTTTCAAGGTGCATGGAAAACTCAATTTCAGGCTGCTCACAGAAAACTCCCGCTCCGATGCCTTCATCGGACTTAGAACCACCAGTATATATTATAATTGGGTTTGTCAATGGTTGAAATACGGAATGGGATTCCCATTCTATCCTGGATGGAATTCTATATTCAAAATTGCTTTCCAGCATGGTCTCGAGAAGGTGGTCGCTATCTCTGTCAATGCCAGGAGCGATAGACTGCACGAACTCATAAATGGATTCATGTGGAACTCTTGTTCCCCCATGAAGCCAGCCAAGGTTAAGATGCAGCCTTAGCGCTCTAGTCGACGCCCTCTGCTTGATATGTATTTGCACCGGGCGTATATTGAGGATAACCTCCAAAGTCCATGTGCTAGTTGACTTACAAGCGCCGCTTGCGCTGAGAAGGCACAGCCTTTAAATCTTCTACAGCATCTTGAGATGATTGGCGAAGCCCTTTGCTTTCCACCACACCGCTGAACCGTAGGTTAACATGGGTCGAATGACACTATTGTATATCCATAGGATCATCTGCAGTTTGAGACCCCACTTCTTCCCTACCGCTGTACGCCACATTGCAAACAGTCTAAGAGTTTTGTTCGCTCCGTCTTCGAGCTGTGGTTTGCAGGCTAACTTTTTTTCTAGAATAGTACCTAGGTATTTCATCCTGTCTTTTAACTCCAAGCGTGTGGAGCCAATCAGGGGCAGGTTTAAACTTGGGATATTCCTTTTCATGGTGAATAGGCATAAGTCAGTTTTCAGTGGATTGATGCTCAGCCCGCAATCCGTGGCCCAGCGCATGACTAGTCGGATCGCGCCTTGCACCAATCCACAGAGTACAGGTTCATAACTCCCGGTGACTAAAATTGTCAAGTCGTCCGCGTAACATACTGCTTTGTACCCCATCCGAGCAAAGGTGATAGAATACCGCCTTGAGGGGTGCCCCTGTGAACTTTTTTAACTCTGCTTGCCCCGCCAAGATCAGCAAAGACTGTTCTATTATGCAACATGTGTGTAATCCAATTTTTTAGAGATCAGTTCACTCCATTTTTGTTAATATTTCCGTGAACCTATGTAGAAGAACATTATTTAATTCGCTGCCACATCGATGAAAACAGCCAGCGTAGATTGATTAAAGAGGAAGCCTTTTTCAATTGAGTGAATCACCTCCTCTCATACTTTCATTATAATTTTTGAAGATCTGTCGGCGGTCGCTTTCAAGATAATTAGCTGCGGTTTTGCCCCAATAGAGAACTTTGTCTGGGAACCCCTTTCCAACGTAATTTTATGAAAGAAAAACGGGCTTGTTATCGTATCATTTCACACACACAACATTTCCATCCCGGCTGATAACCTCATCTGAAAATCCGCGCTCCTTCTTTTTTATATCTATCTTTGATAAGAGTTGGTTTCGCAAATCTGTCGACTCTTATTCCCTTTTGTTTTAATATTTCAAATAACTGATAAGTTGAAAATTAATTATCAAAATATAATTTGTGTTCGGAGGAGCTCTCACTGCCAGATGAGGTACGATTGTGGCTCCTAATCCAAAATCACGTAACTCTACGTTTTCCCTGATAGCAAATAAAGTCATACGCTAATAAACTCTTTCCACATGTAACAACATTTTTAAGACCCCATGGGTATGGTTTTCTTTTGACTTATAATTTTATGTTTAGTCTTCCTCTATAAGTTCCTCGTCTTCTCATTTATTGAAAGGTTCTCTTCGATATCAAGAGATAAACATCTTCTTCGCACGCCATCCGTCTAACTGTGGACGAACGCGAACAAATATTTCTCCACAATCGTTAGGTAATAATAAACTGTGGATATTTGTACGCAGTTGGAAGAAACGTTTACATGACATATTATCAGTAAATGAGCCGATTTGAATACAAGTTTTCCATCACATTTTAACTTGAGGAAATTCCAAATTTCCGATTGCTATTTGAAGTCCGAATACCATTTTCCTCTCATTGCTATAATTTGCTTCAGGTTTAATGCAAGTTTCAGTACTGTGGTGGCTTGAAAATTTCTGTACATTTATCGTTTCATTAGATGAGGCCGGAATGGCCGAAATCATAGGTTCATCTCGCTTTATTTCTTCCAATAACTCATACTCGGCACTGCTCTTGCAGTCTTTCCTACTCTGGTGTTACTTTTATACATCCTACCCTGGTTTTTTTTCCAACATCTGAACATATCTAAACGTTCGAAGTCATCTAGTGCATCTTCTTCTATGTCGCTGTATTCAATATCAGATGAGTCCAGCAAGGCAAGCATTTCTTATTCGATAAGTCTATTTAAATTTTCCTTCTTCCTAGCAAATCGGAGTAAAAAGCATAACAAATAAGGAGAAAACTATTATTGTCCTACGAATTGGATTTGATTTTTTATAAATAGTCTTTAGTTTAATAGAACATATTTAAGTGAATGTACGGTATACCGTACAAGGCGCCTGAATGTGTTAATGGATGAGCTTCAGTTTCTCCAATCTTGGCGTCGTCGTTGTGATCTTCCGCTTGCACGTCATAATTGCTTGGTTCAGGAAGGCTCTATCTTCATTCAAATCCCACGACTTTGGAACTCATTACCTGCTATTGTGCAGAGAGCGGTTACTGTCGGTGAATTTAAGAGGTTGCTATATTCATTTCAGATCAAAATGGTTTCAAGAGTCCTGCTAATTAATTAGATATTTTCTTGCTATATGGATTAATGACCTTAAGATAACATAATTATTTATCACTTCCTTGAGTATATTTGTGGTAGCAATATTTTTATAGTATAATTCTACTTGAATTTAGTTTTTGCTATGTTATTTGATTTTCATTAATATGTTATATTAACACTTAGTATAACTAACTATTTGAACATTATTTTCACTGTAACTATATTTTTGAGTACTTAACAAAAGATTGTACCCACCCAGTTTAATAAATTAAATTGAATTGAATTGAGAACATACTTTAGACCAGTGGTATCCAATCTTTCAAATTCACTGAGCCAAATTACTTAGCTAAAAATTTTAAGTATATTAAGCTTGATTAATTCATGAATTATTTATTATAAAATTAAAGAAATAACAACATGAAACCAATGTGATATTGACGTTTTTTTTTAACAATAAAAGCTTCGATATTTTGCTCATCTGATATTTTCCTTCTATTGTTATTCTTCGTGTGCTTCATTCTTGAAAATAGCTGCTCACAAATCTAGGGCTTCCAAATAGCCATGCCATTAATAATGCATGATTGTGAAGCAAATTTCTCTCTAGAAGAATATATCTTATAAAATTCTAGTAAAGACAAATTAAATTTTCTTTAAGTTGAATGTCAGACCGCTATCTGTTTGCATACCATTTCAAAGTTTGAAGGTAACTTGTTTATGCTGACTGAAAATGGAGTCGTAAATATATCAAAAAATTGATAATATTTTTTGGAATTCTCGAAAACTTTCCTCAAAGTTCTGTATAAAATCATAAAGTAAGCTTAAAAAATTTTTATTACTTTCTTTACTTTTTTTACTTTTTTTACTTTTTTACTAATTGTTTGCCTGAATTTGTGACTGGCATAGTTTCAGTTTCATTTCGAAAGCTATTAGAGTTTGAAACATACGGGGCTGGTCAGGCAATCGTTTGAAAGGTCATGAAGTTTTGGATACAATGAGCTCTCTAAGTGACCGTACACCTTGAATTTTTTTTAAGATACAGGGTATTTGTGAAAGATTTTCATACTGTCTTAATCACCCTGTAACTAATCCATAACGCTAGAGACCTCACCTCTTGTCTTATGGACCACCATGGGCGGAACACCTTCAGACTTACAAAAAAGTGAATTATGCAAAAAATTTAGGTAACATAGTCTTCTTAAAATGTGTATAAGCCATTTTTGTCGTAGGAGCAACCGTTGAAAAATTATTAAAAAAAACAAAAAAAATCTTTGTACCTTTAACCCAAGATGTAGGACCGCGCGGATCCCCTCCAAGGGTGTAAACTTGGATTTTTCATCGGGGCCCGGAACTAAGGAACATATATAAAAATCACAATTACTCCACCTTTTCAAGGGCGAAAACCTCTACTGACCGGACTAATTTATTATGTCGAGAAGTAACTACTCGCATGGGAATCTTGTAGGTATAGAGAAAGAAAATGTTTTATAAAATTAATTGAAACAGTTTTTAAGTACCTATATGAGTTTTGCTGGCCCGCATTCAAAGTCGTCCTGGGCCACATGCGACCCGCGGGACGTGTGTTGAACACGCCTACTTTAGACCGTCAATTCAATTATTAATGCGGGAATGCGTTGGAATTACGATTGCAGCAAAGTATGAAATTTTGAAAACTTTTTTCTAATAGACTATAAGATTTTTAGGTTCGACATGCAAAAGTCTTTTTGTTTTTTGTTTTATTGCGAGACTTCTTCCATTTAAAGTCAAAACCGTGCGTCAGTAGTGTAACGAATCACAGATTGGCTCATGATTCCATTCAAATCAAACCGCAGCACCTTCAATATTCAGCATTCTTAATTTAATTAATTACATAAGATCTATCACATTCAGATTAAGTAACACTAAAAACTAATTTCTTAATTACTCAAAGCTTATGACAGTCGTATGTAATAAATAATACCACCAAAACCTTAGTATTAGTTGATTAAAGTGGGAAACGTCTTTATCCACAATGATTAATCAAATTCCTTCTAAGTAAATATTACGATCCCAATATAAACCATGAAAGGAAGCACACCTAATTTGGATTCACTTTTCCTTTGCCATGTGGCTATCCATTTCAAACTTTGAGTAAATTATCATTCCCTCTAGAGAAGTTGGATGCTAAAATCTCAATAGCGTCATGAACATTTGCAGAAATCTCTAAAACAGTTCCGGAAGGATTTGAATATGGTTATATCTGAGATATCCTTTAATCTAGGAGTATTTCCTTCCAGAAAGTTATTTTCTGACATTCCATGTGAAATCATAAACTCTCTAAAGTTGTTAAAGCATAGAAATAATGATCATTATCTTTAAAATCTTATATATGAAGGAGTGCATCATTTCTAAACAATTTTTGCAATTTTACCAAAACTTTTAAATGGCCAGGTGGCGAAATACCGCACCTTGTCATCGGGTTTGAGAATATTCTAATGATCAGGCAAGTACATATCCTGTTATTAGCCAAGTTCAAAATATGTAGCCAGTGTGGCAGCCGTCGACAATTTTCGAAATTGAATAGGTGAGCTCCAGAAATTTTTGTATTAAAGAGTACTTTGAACTATAAAAACCTGTATATAATAACTTTTACTTTTTGACGAATTATTCTAGAAAGTGATGTAAAGAACCTCCTTTTTCGATTTTAAATGGTCAGCTCATATTCGGCGTCTTGGCGAAAAATGACATAATACTCCCTCTTCACAGCATCCCAAGCACTTTATATTCTAAATACGGGCAGAAAGATGGGCAGACAGAGGCAAGGGTAAATGACCACAATTGCAAAAATCTAAATTTCTAGAGGACCAAAGTTAATTCCATCTCAGATGTTATGCCGAAACGCTATAACCATTCAAGGTGATCTTATGGAATCGTCAACTGTTGCATTCTGGCAACCGTCATTTTGAAAAAAGGAACTCTTAAATGTTACACAGATGGATCCAAGGGTGAGGACAGAGTAGGCGTGTGCATATATGTGGGCCGAATTCTTAATTCAATAAGGCACTGGTAGCACTACCGAACATTTTCAAGATATACAGCTTTGCGCTTGTCCGTAAGAACGCATGCATGAATCATAAAAATATCAGAGAGACAAGCAGCACTCAAAGCGTTAAATACATTCACCTTTCAATCTAAGCTGGTTTGGGATTGTCTTACTGGCTAGAAGCAATTATAGTTGACAGACATAATTTGGGGGCCAGGACCTGAGGGCAACGGAATTGTGAACTCTCTTACAAAAGAAAGAATCAGATCTAAAGCTTATTTTTGGCCACCTTTCGCCACAAGTCAGGTTCTTGGAGGACAGAATTAAATTGGTATGCTGGGAAGATACCCCAGACCCGAGATAAGCGAAAAAGTTCATAAAGTATTCACAAAAGAGAACAGCAACTTTCTTCATGCTCAGTAAAAAAAAAAAAACTGAGGCTGCTCTAACGGACTTTTATTCAAACATCAGTGAAATAAGCTAATGTAGAAATTTCCGAAGTATCAGAAAATTCTAGCCAGAAGTTTTTTAGTTATAGAATGTTGCGAAAACGGAAAGCGGAAATAAAAATTCAGATTAATATAGAGAAAAACAAATATGTTGACAACCTTTTCTCCATATTGCCACATCAACATCTGCCTGCTTTCCTTAAGACTCTTAATGGTTACCACCCTAAGCTACAGTTCACTGTAGAAGAAGAGAGTATGGGATCTCCACCGTTAAAGTCATAAGAGGAAATAATTCAATAATAACTGACTGGTACCAAAAACCGACGGCCTCAGGTAGGATTTTGCACTACAAATCTTGTCATCCTGAGCACCAGAAAATAAACACAGCCAAAATTTTATCGCCAGAGTTTTAAAACTTAGCCATAAGAAATTCCATAGAATGAACACAGAAAAGATTCTTAATATATTGAGCGAGAATGGCTTTCCGAAACCAGTGCTGTGGAGGTTGTTGTTTCAACATAGCATACACAATGTAGGGGGTAGGAATAGTAATGAATCGGGGGGTTTGTTAAAATTTAAAGGTGCAACATATATTCCGGAGTTTTCTGAGAGGTTTCAAAAAATCCTTAAACCACAACATCACCAAACTAAACTAGGTTTCAAACCGCTCAAAACATTGAAAAAATGTTTCACCATGTTAAAAGATCCTACTTTCAATCCGTAAGTAGATTTTAGTTTTTTAATTTTAATGTTTATTTAAAAAAATACACGAATGTTTGTAATAGACTGCGTCCTTGAGAACGGTTCGAGACATCAGCCGAAACGTCGGACAAATAATAAAATTCTCGCAAAATAATAGAGGTGTTTTTCCTCCTGACCGCCTAGCCCAAAATTATTAAAATCCACAAAATTAATAAAAAACGACCAACACACTCAAATCTATTTGAAAAACAAAGCCAAATTTTATTCAAATTTAACAAAATAACGAATTCAGACTTATTTGAATAGTTTCATTTCTTGCCTAATTTGCATTATTGCATTATTTCAGAAATTTAGTTTTTATTGTGAAACTCACGTGAGCATTTCAGGTGTAGCGGTATCAACTCCATTCCGAGAGCAAAAAGCACATTTGAAATATGATTGGATCTTAAAAATTCGACATCTCATTCTTTTGTTGTCACCTATTTTTATAATATCATGCCGAAGTCCAAATTCCCTTCGTGTGCAAAGCAATTTCTGTTATACGAATAATTTTTTCATTGCTAAAATCCACAAAATCTGATGTAAATAATAATTTTGTAGCTATACTCCACGCATTGGAGACTGCTCTATCTAAATAATTCACAAAAAGAGGCCACCACCATTTCTTCCCTTTTATTCCAATCCGATATTGTGACAGAAAACGGTCAAATAAATCAGCTCCCACCATACCCTTGTTATAGGCTATTACTATTTCTGGACAAGGTATATTCAGAAAGGTCTTTTGCTTTCTGGAGAATCGTTTAACGGTTGTCAAGGGTTTTACACCATCACAATTTGATAATAAAGTTACGGTAGACATGTCATTCCATCTTACAGCATCGCAGTTATTTGCTTTGTCAAATAAAACTTCGAACTCACCTCTCTCTTTGTCTTTGAAGTTTTTTACAGTAGAAATGGGACAATTTCCAGTTCCTGCCTGTCGAACGGTACAAGTTGCAAAGTACCTATCATCCTGCAATAGACTCATCAGTTTATGACACGGAAAAAAGTAGTCAAAGTATATCCGATGACGGTATTTTTCCTTGACAAAGTCTAATAAACTTTTCACCACATTTTCACCAAGTCCTAAATCTTTGAAAAACTTACATTTTTCCCAGCATAGGGTAAGAATTTAAAAACGTAACCAGTTGATGACGCTAGGCATCATGTTTTGTAGCCAAATCTGATTGGCTTTCCCTTGATAAACATTTTGCAAGAATGTCAACCGTGATATGGCCACATCGATTCATCAATGGATTGCAAGTGAGAAAAAATCCTGAACTTTCAGAAATTATTTCCACGTAACGCCTGACTTTATAAAATTTGTCCATTGGATCTCATCATTATTTGCTAAATGTAAATTTGACTTTATTTTATGATATGCATTTCTTGGCATTGCGTTCCGTATTATTTTAAAGTCATAGTCCGGACTGTTTGACCAGTAAAGCCTTTCTTGGGTAACTGGGTGATGGCCAGTAAAATTAGTATCTCAATAAAACTTTTGAGGTGTGGGAGAGTCAAATTGAAATTGCTCTCCTTTTTTTTTTGTCCTGCGTACGTATTTGTTTGATAAGCTATAAGTTCATAAACTGCATGATCAATAAATTCCTCAAAAAGTTGTGTGGGTGACCGATTTCCTAGCCTACATTATAAGCCCTCCAAAAGAAGTTTTGTTTCATCAGAAGAAATTCCTTCAGTTAAAGGAACTCGAAGACGCATATTCCCATGTTGGATTGCACGATTTATTTTGAACTCCAGAAATGCGTGGACGAAAGGTGGATAGAGGCAGTTCATCCTTGGACTCCCATTCTGCGTCATTGTCAACTTTTACCTCCAAGTTACCCCCTACATCATCTTGAAACTCTTAATCGCCTAATGCGATGCAGTTTCCGTCAACAACTTCCTCGTCAATAATACCTCCAAACTCTTCAGGTGGAAGAATAATAATTTCGGGTTCACCATTGCTATTAATACCTTCAGAACAATCATCTAAAAGAGCTAAAGCCTGTTTGTAAAGCAAGAGACTTTCTTGCCATTTAGAAGAGGAAACAAAAGCGTTATATCCCAGTGATGCGTTTTCGCTACATTTAAAAAAAACAGAAAATTGGAACGAACAACATATCCAGAGTGTACCTACTTTTGTCACAAATTCAATGAACCAAATCTATTTTACAAAAAATATATACCTAAATTCTGAATTGTTAACAATAAATGCACGGCACTTTTTACAGTATTGGGAAGTCTCACATTAAAACGATATATAACAAGTAAAAAAGCTAGAATTGGTCTAAGACCAATTCTTATGATACCCTAGATGAATGCCCATATTAAATTTCGTATGGTCACCGATCTATTCAAGTTTGATTTTGAAGTTGTTTTTCGCATATATTTCTAGAACCGTTTGTCGCACAGAAAAAATGATTATAATCAATTTTATAGGATTTCGTATTCTGCACAGGTTTTTAGTACAATAAAAATGTCTTGGACTTATCGTTTTCAAAGTATACGTAAAAAACCTAAATTTTTATATAGCAACACCAAGAAGGAGTTGCCCGATTTAGTCCATTTCAGACATTTTAATTGCTAATGTAGTAAAAACATCATGTACGAAATTTCAGCTCTCTACGTCGACGTGTTCTCAGGCAACCCTACGAAGGAGTTACCCGATTTGTCTCATTTTCGAACTTAATTTTACTTTTTTTTTAAAGTCCATATACAAAATTTCAGCTCTCTAACTATACGCGTTCTCGAGTTATCGTGCGCACGGACGGAGGGATGGACAGACGGACATGCAAAAATCGAAATAACTTTTAATATTATGAATGGGTGTCCAATCCATTTTGCTCTACCATCATTATTTCGAGGTGTTACAAACGGAATGACAAACTTAGTATACCCCTTAGATTTCATCTAGGGTATAAAAAGGAAGCAAATGGGGAACTAGCCAAACTAAGTGACATATATAAACATGTAAGCGTGCCCAGTGTATAATAGATGGCAGAATTGACTGTATGAATATTTAAAAAAAAACTGGAATATTGCATAAGAGTCGTGTTGCGAAAACGCATCACTGGGATGAAACGGGTTAAGACGATGGCTAAGGTCGGGAGCGAGACCTGTCGCTACTGCTTCTGTATGAAGAATGACGAAACTGCTCGCAGATGAGAAGCGGATTCTCTGTTTGCATCCTCCATATTTAACAATAATACTAAAACTCGACCTTGGTCTATAACGACTGGAACAAACTCTAAAATACCTTAAAAGATGAACATCTCTCCGCCCCAAGCGCATGTATTTTCTGGACTACTTGGTCAAATACAACACTGGTGTCTTTTTTGTTTTTTTACTATTTGGTGTGGACGTATCCAACACCTTAAATAAACAGTTATATATTATATTGAAACCATTTATTTATTAAACTCTCAAAATTTTAGTCAACAAACTTTTAATTGAAATTGAAATACACCTACTGCATACAAACATGTCACATTAGCTTTAATGAACTTATTTACATGACGAGGAGTTTAGTTGAAGCTATTTTCAAAATTAACTGTAACGCTGGTTCACCTGAAAAGCAGCAACTGTAAACGATGGTACTGAGGTATGCTGGCTGGAAATGTGCAGACATCATCTCATTCTGTTTTTTGTCTCAACGGTGTATTTGAAGGGTATACAGAATTCACTTAGAGCAATACGTTTCAAAATAGTATTTTAAGACCGTTGTCAGATATGTATGTTTATCGTGAGGCAAAAACATTTCATGCAATACTGTGTAAAAGTAAAGTCGTCAGTATAGAATTCATTCGCTTTGCTTATTCTCTTCGTACTTTATACGACAGTGGCTGAGAGTGGAGCGAACAGGATGTTACAAGAAAAAAGGAAATAGGTCCTGCACATAGCTAGCTAACTCCATACAAGTTTTACTCGGCTTTCTGCGATGACATTGTAGGTGTCTAAAGAAATGTGGGGAATACTTGAATAGAAGCTACGGACTAAAGTGCCTTCCGTAAACAGACTTTTCTTGTTTTCATCAGACCTAAATTGTAGTTGAAATTCTGAGAACGGTTATATATACGAGTATATGTACCTAGACCTACTATACAAGGTTATAAGATTACCGGGCTTAATGCAGAAAATAATTAAATTGTCCTTTCACCCATAATACTCTCTATGTATACTATGTATCTATGTCTGTACTGCTGCTCTTTTCACATTTCAAATAAAATTTATTATGGTGCTGGGCTGGGCAAATATTTGCGATTGTGAACTTTGAATTTACTTACAAGTAAACACAAATTCTGAAAGGAAGTTATCATTTTATCCTGGAGATTTGTGAATTATGTGTATAAATATAAGTCTTATATAGGACTTGAAATTTATCAGTGCATATAGGAAATAACATTATAAATATGATTTAAGCGTCTACCTATTTGGCTTTATTACATTCCCAAAAACTAAACTATGCAAATACTTGGCTGACAGCCCAAGCACTTTTATAGTGAATTTTAACGCTTCTGAATCTTACAGTATTCAATTGACACACAAGGGCTGAAGCCAGACGATCATTCTCCACAGGAGAAACAATAAATGTTGAATTGTCGAGAGAATTTTCAGTGGCAAAACGCATTTTCAACTTAAGGCCAAAATACAGTGAGAACGACGCAACAATGTCTCCGTAAATTTGTTGATGCCAATGATTCGAATACGGTAGTCCCATATTACCTAATACAATGACGACGACACGATAAGTCTCAAACAAGACTTTTGAGAAAATCTCTAAATTGTCGCCTTTTACAGCCTTCAATAACGAATTTTTCTGAATTTTTTCCGTTTTTTTTTTACACTTGTACTTTTTCACAACAAATCCAAGAGTGACAACTATCAAACGAACTTATCGCTTTATGTTCATTATTTTTGAAATGTGACATTGTCGACAACTAGTTTGGTCGTACCTAGTTTTGCAAAGAACCTCGAAGCATCAAAAACTACATGGAATAAAGTACTCAAAAGAAATACCGAGGCAATTAAACTGAAAATTTTGGAAAGTCGAAAAAATAAATAAATTAAATAAATAGTTTGTAGCGCATTGAAAGGTAAAAAACTGAAAACGAGGAAATACGATTGAGTGACGAAAGTGGCGCGGAACTTCACACAAATTGGGGAGCTTAGAACCCCAAAAATGGTAATTTTAGAACCCGAAAATGAGTTCAACAAGTAAAGGCGCTAAAGGGGATGGGTTTTACTGTCTAAATTATTGTCTACAGATAATAAAGCGCAAATCGAGAGAAATGTAGAGAACGATTACGCCACATGGATGTGGTTCAATGCACCAAGGCCAAACAACAAGTTGTAAATGGCTCCCAGCAATACAATCAGGGGCACAGAGACCCGGAATATGGACATTTCATTCCCCAGCAAACATTGTGACCATAAATTGCTGCGACGGTAAAAATGGCAATAAAAATTGTGTTTCCCTTTTATTGGCATGGCGATGTTTTGGCGATAGCTCGATAATTATTGTCTAAATCACTGGTATCAGATGTCATGAGCGCGAGGTGTATATAAACTTTTTTTAAAGAGCTGTTATTTCTTCACGTATAGTAGAAGAGTAAAGATGTGAAAGCAGAAAGAATTACAAACCCAAAAATAAAAGAATATTTATCGCCATAACGATCATAAAGTGAATCACTTGTACGATTCATATGCGATGCAACATTTACCTCCGTTGAACTAAACGGCAGTGATAGCTATGCATATAATTTCGGCAACAATAAATAACTTTTATGCGAGAAAATGACGATTCGCTTGCAATTGAAAAGCAAACACAAGAAGATAAGAATATTTATCGCAATGGCGATCATCAAGTGATTCGCTTGCACTATTCATATGCGATGCAACCCGTCAAGTTAAACATAAGCGATAAAAATGCATTATTGTTGGCAATAAAAATGCTTGTTGTGGCAATATGGAATCATAAGTAAGCGATTCGTGGGCCAATCGTAATGTTTGTTGGGTGGACAGCGGCTCACAGCTACATACTCAAAACGCATCCGAACTCAACCCAGCAAATATTACGACTGGCCAGCGAATCGCTTTTTTATAATTTCTTATTGCCACAAGGAGCAGTTTTATCGCTTACGTTGAACTTGACGAAGGTAAATGTTGCATCGCCAAAACGACAAATATTCTAATATTTTTGGATTTTCCATTCAATCGTTTGCAAGAAACTTTCTCTTAAGTCAGTAAATCTTAGATTTAGTTGGCTTTCAAAATGATTACTGAGCTCTTCTCAGGCCATTGACTCTTGGGGTATCACCTAAATAAGCTCGGCTTGGCTGAGACTTCATCCTGCCGTTTCTGTCAGGATGCCCAGGAAACCTCGGAGCCTTGCCCTGCAACTGCAAGGCATTGGCTAGGCGAAGACGACTCCACCTCGAGCGAGGTTAACGCCTACACACCCCTTCACAAATCATGTAATCTAGTTGGTTTTGGGGATTTTAGAATTTTATATTTATTATTTATTTTTCATTTATATATTTTTTAATATTTTATCGCAAAAATGACTCTTCTACTATTTTTACTCTACCGCACTTGAAGAAATAACCATTCCAAATAAACCAATTTCCAATTGCCGATAACGGTAAAATTTAATTAAAAATAGTTTATACATATACACCTTGCTCTCGTTACATCTGGTACCAGCAAACTAGGCAATAAACATAAAATAATTAGTAATAAGAAAACGATTCGTAGGCCAATCGTAGTGTTTCCAGGAATCTAGTTGACATTAATTCTCGAGCTATCGCCAAAACATCACCATGGCAATAAAAGCGCAACACAATTTTTATTCCCGTTTTTATCGCCACACCAATTTAACGCCACAATTTTTACTGGAAACCGTCACTGATAATTACGATGTTACAAACCATAGCACCAAAGCGAATATAACGCAAGGCGAACTGTAACGAAAGAGCGGTTCTGGTTTTTGTACATTCTATGGAGATCTTACTAAAAATAAAATCACAAAAGTACTACAGAGGCTCCAAAGTGGAAGTTCAGAGGAAGCGACATCTCAGGATAATAGCATCGATGGAAACAACATGGCCATCGATCCAGAAGTAGATAATAAATTAAGTCAACCAAGTATACTTGAAAATAAACGAGGTTGTGCTCAAGAAGAATCTAGACAATCATTTAATAGCAATAAGAACGCAAATATAAATGTAAATATAAATAGAGTGCATTGAGTGTGTTCGCCCATTTTCACTTTTGGGGTTAATTCGAAACTGTTTAGGTCTATATCAATGATAAAATAACAGAAATGAACTAGGTCGGGATTAAGTTCCACTACCTTAATATGGACTATCTAAAAACGATAGTGTTCGTCAAACACGTGGGTCTGCACAGGGAATTGCTGGCATTGTTTACGGACTTGGCAGTGGATGCTTTTCCTTTTACTCCTAAAGAGTCAAGGAGGGTGTCAATTGTGATCAGGGGGTTGAATGGTGATTCTAGAAAAATTCGGGTCCCATTAAATATGTTTGTGGTGCAAACTGAGTCGATTGAAAAAGTTAAAAAATGTTTAAACATTAGGTATGTTCTCTGTCCCGTTATTGGAAGAAAAAACGTTCAGCTAATTTACTCATGTGTTTTAGAAGCCAAAAGATTTTGCAATACAAGGGAGTACTGCGGGTACACCCCTAGATGTGTTCTGTGTGGATATAAACATAATTCCGATGTATGGCTAAGTACCGAGAGGAAAAAAACCACCACCAGTGTGAGTAGCGTTGAGTAGGGGTGAGTAGGGTTGACTAGAATTGAGTAGATTGGAGTAGAGTTGAGTAGAATTGAGTAGATTGTAGTAGAGGTGAGTAGCCTTGAGCTGAGGTGAGTGGATTTGAGTAGCGTTGAGTAAGGTTGAGTAGCGTTGAATAGCGTTGAGTAGAATTGAGTAGCCTGGAGTAGCCTTGAACAGCGTTGAGTACCGTTGGGTGGGGATGAGTAGATTTAAGTAGAATTTAGTACATTTGCGTAGCGTTGCGTTGCGTTTAGTAAAATTGAGTGAGTAGCGTTGAGTAGGGGTGAGTAGGGTTGACTAGAATTGAGTAGATTTGAGTGGCGTCGAGTAGAATTGATTAGCGTTGAATAGGGTTGAGTAGAATTGAGTAGCCTTGAGTAGAGTTAGCGTTGAGAGCGGTTGAGTGGAATTGAGTAGATTGGAGTAGAGTTGAGCTCTCAGTTCTGATTCTGACTGACAGAAGTGAGCTAGACCGACAGCGCGACAGTATTCAATCACACACAGCACCGAGTGAGCACAGTGCAGTGACACTGACAGTGTATCGTGTATCAGCTCCGACCGACCTGTTCTTTGGGTCTCCTATGACCTGTGAGCTGCACTAGTGTGTACTACATTCTGTTCAATTTGTACCAGCAGTGCATGGCATGGCTAGAGGCATAGATAGATTGGGCTTATGGGTATGTCTCTTGCAGTAATTGATATGTAGATATTATGTGTCATTCGCTCGTGCCAGCGACCCGTCATGATTCATGTGATGGCACGGTAGCACGATACGAGCGGTGGTGAGTTTTCTGCCTCTTCTCAAAAGTCAGGTATACGAACATGACATGGCATGGCAGTGGTAATAGGTATAAAATAAAGTAAAAAAAATATTTCGGTATATGATAGAAATACTTATGGATCTGGCTTATGTAGATGGTCAAAGAAGAAAAATTACTTTACATAATATTGCCTGTTGGTACGATATAGATAAAGATTACATGGAGTAGCTCTATTATCGCTAATGACTTACAGCATGAATATAGTACGATGCAAATAAAATGAATTCCTTAAATTTCAGGATCTGGATTTATTACACAGAGTTTTACTCTTTTTGACTGGTCCTACTATATAAGTTTAAATGAATTTTTAAATTTACTAAACTAAAATGTATTTTATAGCTGAAGGATTTCAAAATATCAGAAAGAGATGAAATTAAAAATGAGTATAAATTATGCACTGTAGTTTCCACTACATTTTTCACCACAATTTTTAATGAACTCCATTTCTTTTCGTAATTTATTCTTAGAACTTTTATTTTGAATAGGAAATTGCTGGCGTGTGAGGCTTCATACAGTTACCTTTCCTTGTTTAGAAAACATTCATTTTAATGTTAAACAAGGAGAAGGCTAGTTAACCAGGGCGCGAACAATTTTGTAAATACTATTGGATTTTAAATTCACAGTCTCAAAAAATCAATATTTAAGGTAAAAAATATCCTCGATATAGTAACATTTTCTTCGTTTACTAATTTTTTACTTTCAATTATCAGTACAAGTTCTTGTTGAAATTGAAAATTAATCATTTTGTGGTCTGAGCACAAGTTTTGAAGTTCACCTAACTGTGCACTAATTAATTATACATATGTAGGTACATATATCATAACTTATTGTAAGTATAAATAATATTGTTTGAGCAAATAAAGAGAAATTAAATCATAGTTTTAGAGTAAAAATGTCCTCTAAGCGAAGCGCTCTTTGGAACTGCTTTGAGAGCATTGAAGGGCAACCAAAAGCTAAATGTGCTTTTTGCCGTATGATACTTTCATGCAAAGGAGGATCAACTAACTCGGAGCCAATATCGTCATCTTAAGACTAAACATGCCGGAGTTTCAGATTCATGACTAACTCGACTAGAAGAGAAAAGGCCTAGATTAAGAGAAGCAAGTTGCTCGTCAAATGCAGCCATAGCAACCTCCAGAAGCGAGGAACCTATAATTAGTGAAGTTCCACGGAATACGGAAACAGTAACAGTCTCGGTGTACAGAGGAAATCCCCGACGAGAGTAAGCGCGACTTCAACAGTTTTTCCAAGTTCGGCAGATGGAAACTCATCTATTCCACGTCGAACTCGTCAACTTCAAGACAGTGTCACACATTACCTGACAAAGCCACTTCCAATAAATAAGTCAAAAAGCATTAACCGACAACTTATTAAAATGATAGCAAAAGAATATCAGCCCTTCAGCATTGTGGAAGATCAGGAATTCAGAAAAATTACTACCAAGTCGGAAAACCTTGTCAACTAGCTTATTGCCACAATTTTTCGATGAAATTAAAGAGAAGATTGTCGCTAGCCTAGAAAAGGCGTCGGTGGTAGCCTTAACAACAGACGCGTGGACTTCTGTCAGAAATGGAAGCTATATAGCTGTTACGGCGCATTTTATTGACACAGGGCTTAAAATGAAATCCCATTTATTGGAGTGCTTTCAATATGATCAAAGTCCACACAGCTCAAAATCTGTCACAGGAATTGAAACGAGTTTGTCCAATCTTGGAACTTAGAGAACAAGGGTTTGCGCTCTGCAATTACTGATAACGCAGCAAATGTAGTGGCTTGCAATAAGACTGTGTCAGTGGCAGCACATACCTTGATTTGCGCATATATTAAATCTAATTGCTCAAGCGGCTATTGAGTGTGTTAGCAGTATTCGAAGCAAGGTAAAATCGATTGTAGAGTTTCTTAAACGATCTTCGCAAGCCTCAGCTAAATTGGCAACTACTATGAAGCAGATGGGAACTGCAGAAAGAAAATTGAAGCAGGATGTCATAACCAGATGGAACTCAACATATTATATGTTTCGAACGAATCCTTGAAATTCAAGAATCTTTGCAGTACACCATCATCAAAGCCACCGATATAGTTGCAATAAAACATGCTTGTGATGTTTTAAAAATATTGTTACGTGCCACAAAGTGACACAAGCGACATCTGTTGGAAATGGAAGCAACTTTAGGCTAGTGACATCTTAGTAAAACCTTGGGTTTGGAAAACGGAATATTCATGAAGGTTCTAGTATAATTTTCAGAGTATAAATACGGCGCTACTCACATCCAGGAAGCGGAGTCTTATTTTCAGACAGTGAATTGAACGAAGTAAACTATTTTGGATTGCGATAATTAGAAGTTACAGTACTAGCGATAAATAAGGAGTTTATTTGATAATTGTTTGTGAATTGTGAAAGTAAACAGTAAAGTTAAATAAAGAAAGAACTTTTGAATTATATCCGAAATATTGTGTTATAAATAACGAACTAAGGCCACGCACGTAAACAATATTTAATGAAATCACGAAAGAAGCCAGTAGTGAAAATAATGTAACGGTGTCAAAGGTCTTGCTTTTCGTCAGAGCCATACAAAGGCATACTTCAGAATTTAAAGATCTTCCCGAAAGTGTGGGCGAATATGGTCACAACTATGTTGGATCAAGTGACAAAACGATTTCCGAACATTGAAATGGAATGCTATATATAGTCAAGCAGCTTTACTTGATCCTAGATACAAAAAACAGGCATTTGTGACAGAAATCGGCGTATTAATATACATACCAAGCCAGAAGTGATAGGGCATCAAGAATATATGTCCATACAGAGCATAGCAGCGACCTGACTGATAATACAACTGCAGTGGGCAATGCAAGAGTCCTTAAATTGGGGACACTTTTGCGAAACCGTTTCAAGTATCCAAGCAAAAAAAGGTACCAAGATCTGCGGCAATTATAGAAATAGATAAATACATGAAAGAGCCACACGCGAATTTGTGTTCAGACCCCTTGGTATGGTGGAAAGAACGGCAAGCAATATATCCCAGACTTTTTGAATTAGTGAAAATACGATTGTGCGAAAGAATATTTTCAAAGGCAGGTCAAACTATTACCGACAGAAGAGTGTGCTTATCTTCTAGTAAGACTTCAAAACTGTTGTTTTTTAAATTATAATATGTGAATACATATATTTTGCATATATGTAATTAGTATACCATTATTGATTTTTTAAATTTTTTAATGAATTCATTTTTTTTTTAGTTAATTGAACGTTATAAGAGCTATATACATATGTTTCTCTTTTGGAAGAAAAGTTGGTTTGTATTTTATAATTTTATCTTTGCTGCGAATATCAATTTTGTTTTATTGTTCTTTTTTCATTATTATTATCTCTGAAGGTGTTTCTGTTTATTTTTGAATCAATTTGATATTATATAAATCATCTATGCAAATGATAAGCATATGATATATATACAGGGTGTCCCGTACGTACCACATTTCCTTTATACCACGGATTACTCACTCAATTTCGAGAAATAAATTGTATGGGAAGAGAGCCGGAAAATTCACGGTGTAGGCTGTAGTGGGGTTTTGTGATTTTGGGCGCTTTTTATCCTAATACCATGCAACTTTCTGAAGGTGACTTGCATCTCAGGTGATAGTAAACCCTCTACGGTTTCCAGCAAATGCGAACCACCTCTCTACCCTCTTTCCGTCGGCAGTTATAGGACGTTAAAGTAAAAAAAAATGGGAAATTTTGCAATTTCTTTTTCAATTTTAACGATTTCCCCGCTAAAAGGCAAGACAAGAATAGCACTTTCTTGCAAGATTTCGAGACCTCCGAATGTTACCTTTCATTTCATCCTGCACATTTACCTACCTAAATGCTACCATTTTTGAGATATTCCCGTTTTTATGATGCATAATTTAATGACTTTTGTTAATTTGCGTGGAATTGCATAAAATTAGGCGCGATTTCTATTATTATTAGCAAAATTAATGAAATTATTCACCATAAAAACGGGAACATCTCAATAACGGTAGCATTTAGGTAGGTACATGCGCATAGTCAAATTAAAGGTAACATTCCGGTGTCCTTAAATCTTGTCATAAAACTGTATAGTTATCATTTTGGCGGGAAAATCGTTAAAATTGAAAAAGAAATTGGAAAATTATCCAATTTTTTGAGTTTGACATCCTATAACTGCCGACGGAAAGGAAGTAGAGAGGTGGTTGGGCGTTTGTTGGAAACGGTAGAGGGTTTACTATCACCTGAGAGGCAAATCACCTTAATAGGGTGTATATAACAAGAAAGTTACATGGTATTAGGATAAAAAGCACCCAAACTCACAAAACCCCCTACCGCCCACACCGTGCATTTTTCCTGCTCTCATCCCATACAATTTATTTTTCGAAATTGAGTGAAGAATCCGGGGTATAAATGAAATGCAGGACCCCTGTATATGTCTCAAAAAAAATTGGAGGAAATAAACAAACATCCAACTCCTTCACTTGTCTTATATTTCTATCATAAAGCTGAAGTTCACCTTTTGAGAGAAAGAGATTTGTAGACTTTTTCTCGCTCAAAAATTACGTGCCCATCTCGACATTCACGAGTCCTTTTCGACACTCATCTTTATCGGACGTGAAAGCATGGAATAATGTGATTATCTAAACCAAAGCATAGCAAAAATGAAATTCTAGTGCAGTGAGCCAAATGAACTGAACGAACGGACCAGTTCTATGGATCTTTATATGCATTGAAGCAAAAGATCTAGTAGATTAAAAAGAGCCGTATTGCCCACCTCTAGAGTCCACTGACTTATAACAATGGACTGAGCGATTTGCTATTTCATGTGGCACAAGTATTGTGTTTCTGTATATCACCGTTAGAGCACCCTTTAAAACTTTTACTACATACAAAATATGTAAAACTCAAACAATTAGATGAAATTTTGCGCCTGAAAATCGAATTAAATTAAAAAAAATATATTTTCTTGTGTCCAAGTGATATTTGAATCGCTTATAAGGAATTAAACTCATTCCGACTTTAATTTTCAAAATTTATTCTTAACTGAATCCTGCGTATGGGCAAGAGAGACGGAGCATGGTAAACACTATCTTTACCTTATTCTTTCTGCCGTGATTGCATCTGCAGCCAACATGAAAACATCAAATGGCATAAGAAATCGTTCAGTAAGAGATATTTTGTGTTGGTAGCTCCAACTCTGCCATAGGGTAAAAGAGAAAACTGTAAAGCGTGTGCCACTCTTTCCTATAGGAAAATGGCAATACGCTCAGTCCATTGTTATAAGTCAGTGGTCGAGTCGAGAAATCATTGATTTTATATTGGGGTGGGGCATTGCTGGCTTACCCTTCAATTACTTCTGCAGTAGTAGCGCCTCTACAATACAACAAGGTACTAACTCAAAGTTCGTTTCGCAATCACTATATAGTTCTATACACAAGTGTAATACTCAATAAAAAAAAAAAAAGTCGGACGGTCGAATGCAGTCAGTAAACAGGGCAGTGAGTAGGATTAAAGGCTGAATTATAATAGACGTAAATGACTTTACGAAATTGAACGAGACTGAGGTTTATTACTTAGGAAAAATTGATATTTTTAGCCTACATATATATCACATTCCTTAAGAGTTATTATCTTGATATGTGATGTTTTCGATGTTAAAAAGTGGTAAAAGTGAAAAGCTAATAAATGGAAGTTGATGTAATTGAAGGCACAAATCTGCCTTCTATTACCATTTTTATTACAATTTCATTTTTACATTGTACTTTTAATCATTTAGTAATAACTTATTTGTTTGACACATCGCGTCTTACCGAATGAGCGATTCTTACCGCACCTTTACTGACTGCAATTTGACTTTAAAACTTAACGAAATTTCCCCTCACACGAGTTAAAGTTTATTTGTGTACGCCTGTTAAATTAAAGGGCGCATTCGCTTTACGTAAGTAAATGTACATACGTATACGTCTATTGTAGTTCAGCCATGACCAGCACATTTTCTATGCAAACACCGTTTAAGGAAACATGTCTTTTATTGATCTAATCGGTAGCATTAGAGAATTATGGCCAAAACAGCATTCAGCATTCAGTCTCCAGAAGCATTGACGTAGCCAGGGTCTTTTTTGTGGGGGAGTGGAACTAGTAGGGGGGGGGGCCAGCATCACTCAAATTTGACAATGCCATTTCACCCGTAATACTATATGAAATTTTTTCCAATTACTTATAAACAAGCGCTCGCAAACTATTTTCTAATAAGAATAGGTCTAACATGATTATCCTTTTTATTTTCATATTGACGTCCTGTAGTCGCGTCACATTCTAACCGAGTTATACGAAAATAACCTTTACAGCAAAAAAAAAAAAGATTGTTATTCTGTTAATATTGCGACAACAAAAATAAACTACTTCACGCAGTGAGCCAATGTCATCACCATACAAATTCTAATGGGACACTAACATGATATTAGCCAAAGAGAATTGAATTGAAGACTGGGATGTGTCAGAAACTGAGAGAGTTCCATATCATCCGCTATGCCATATCACCTGAATTTATACTACATTTTAAATGTATTTACCACATTTATAAACTATTTCGGGTTATTGACATATGACATTGACCTACTTTAGAACAAAACACTATCTAATTACGAACAGTCAGTAAAATGAGGACTATAGGGAACATGTATCCAAGAATACCAAGGAATTATTGGATCCAACGACATGGATCCAAACACGTCCATCGAGACCGGCATTGGGTTCCAAAGAAACCAGCACCCAAAACAATGTTAACGGTTCTTCTCCAAATGTATGTGGGTTTCCGAAATTCCTCCCGACCATTGCCAAGATGGAATACGTCCAAACGCTCAGGAAAAAGAAGGCATTTACTAAAGTAACCCGACCAGCTGACCTTACCTAAGGACCAATTTATTTTGAAGTTAAGACTTTTTTTTTTATATCTTCATTAATATTAATTTGATAAAGTGGACTTGATTTAAATGATAATTACTGATTTAAGAATAAAAGGAACATTGAAAATGTAAGGAAGTTACATAAATTGATCCAAAATCTGACCCACCTAGCCGGCACCTAGTAGTTAACAAGGTTTACTGACCTCACCGAAGTAATGAGATGCAGGCAAATCAGATTAAAAGATAGCTAGAAATCATCCCGGACTCGAAATCAGTGACCAGCATTTCAAAGGCTAAACACTTTGCTTCACAAAAAAGTGTACAAAAAGGGATCATTATACTCTAGAAGAAATCAAGGGTATACTAAGTTTGCAATACCATTTGTAACGCATAGAAATAATGCTGCTAGAGCTAAGTGGATTCAGTACCCACGCATAATATTAGAAGTTGTTTTGATCTTTGCATGTCCGTCCGTCCATCCATTCGTCCGTGCGTACGTCTGTGCGCACGATAACTCGAGGACGCGTTCACTTAGAGATCTGAAATTTTGCACATGGTATTTGAAAAAAAAAGTAAAATTAATTTCGAAAATGACACAAATCGAGACACTCCTTCTTGGAATTGCCATACAAAAATTTCGTTTTTCACTATACATTTGAATACAGCCTGAGAACGCATTAACATAGAGAGATGAAATTTTGTTCACGGCGTTTTTGTAAAAATAGTAAATATAATTTCAAAAGTGGGCTAAATCGGGAAACCCATTCTTAGTATTGCCATATAAAATTTAAGGTTTTTCATGTATGCTGTCAAAATTATCAGTCTTCGATGTTTTTGTTGTACTGAAAGGTTCTTCAGAATATGAAGTTCTATAAAATTGATTATAATAATTTATTTTATACTGTCCGACAAAATGTTGTAGAAATAAATGCTAAAAACCACTTTAACAATCAAACTTGCATAGAGCGGTTACCATACGAAATTACCTATGGGCATTTATCTAGGGTATCGTAAGAATTGGTTTTAGACCAAGTTTAGCTTTTTTACTTGTTTTTATATTAATTTTGGCCGTTCGTATTAAATGGCTAACACTTTTCGCCTTTCACTTAAGGCCACAAAATGTTTCCTAGGAATAGTGGTACTATTGTGGTGCAGTACAGTACAAAATTTCAAACAGCTTAGACTGAACTGTATATTTTCCATTTTGTTTTTTAATTGAATACTTCTGGCAAGCGAAGCGCTGGGTAGCGTTCATTTAATGCGACAAATCACTTACTCATTAAAATTTTAACTTAACAAAATAAAATACAGGGATAAACTTACCATTGAAATAATTTGGGATAAAGGTGTAAGTAATTCTACCCCAATAACTTAAAAAAAAAACAACTTAAAAAAAAAAGATTAAAAAACTATCACACCGTAAAAACTGAATTTTTTAATTATAATAAGTGCTGATTAATGTGGCTTTTGTATTGCAATTTCATATTTTAAAATGGGCGATTTCTCGCACCTTCCTGCCCCAAACCGAATAAATCAATAGAAACAATTCCATTCATGCAAAATATAAAAAACGAATCTGTTAAAGTTTTATGCCACAAGCATAGAATTTCCTCGTTTGGAGCGTACATACGTCCTTAGGGCGTACATTTTGGATTTTTTTAAATACCTACTTGAAATAATCCATGTATGTAGGTACTACAAACAAATATGTATGAAAAAAATGAAACAAGGAAAATTAAAGTAAAACTGTTATATTACCAATAGCTTCAACAATATAAATGAAAGGGACTTTTTCCATGCACGTAATGGAAAATGTTAGATTAGTCAATTGCTCTGCACACCTTTAATTTAAATCAAAACAAATTTTCCGTCATAACACTAGTGTGGAATGTAAGCAGAGCTCCTATGATTAATGTTTTACCAAAACTGAAAACATTTATGGTCACAAATACATACATAACGATTAATTACTACCATGCACAAAAGAGTTCCTACCTCATCGCAAAAAATGTATAAATAAATAATTGATAAAACTGAAAATGATTCAAATGAAAAGCTTCGGGTAAACAATAAATTTAAGTAAAATATAAATTGGCAGAGTTTAAAGCATATAAACAGGAAAAAAGAGCAAAACTCGCATCCGTGGTGCAAGGAGATAAGCTTACAGTCGAAAATATAAATTATAAAATATAACTACAATTTGAGATAAATAATGGAAGGGTGAATACCATTTAGGCTGGGTTGTGAATATTGTACAAAGCCTTCCGATACATATCGACTGTTTCTGGGACCGGAAGCTCTACTGTGCCGAATTTCGGCTGGACGTACAACTTCCTCCTCGTTGAAACCATCCTCTTCTATATACATTGATGGGACATCCGTTCGTGCTGGCCTGTAACAAATAAATCAATTTAGTTGATAAGGCAAACTGTTACAAATCACCGAGTGTTTTGAGGATACGTTATTAAGGGTGCAGGAAATGTAGGAAAGTATAGGATGATTGAGGACATGCAAAAGTCAAAGAAACGACAGCTTTGGGTAAAACCTTTAATTACGACCCAATTAATTACTTAGATGGCGTCCATCAATGTCCCAATTTCGGCTTCCATAAAGAGGTTTTAGCTGGGATTATTTGAAAAGAGATTGAAATACATTTTCGCATTTATGTACGTGCATATTCCATATATATGTATACAGTTGTATATGTGGAGATTAAATCCATCGAAAACTATTTTCTGTTTGTAATTTATCAATAGGTACCTATCCGTATCTGTAAAAAACTCTCACAACATTTTTCTGCTTTGTTGACTTGATATGGAAGGAATTACATAGAGTAAAGAGATTTTTTTTTATATGGAAATGAAACTCTAATAATATAAAAATAGCTATATGAACAGAAAGGGTGACATTTTTTACATAAATTGACTAATGACGTCCGTAATATATTACAATGTATGTGTGCGTATTGATGTCTATTAATTGGATAATGAAGGGTTGCTATTTAAATTCTACGGATGACAGAATTAAATTCAGAATTATTCAATTTTTTTAAATTTATTATTTTTCGAAATATTCACATTTATTATCTACACACTTTTACGTACGCTTAAACCAATTAGGATACAGACGAAATTGGAAAAAAAATTGTCTTGAATAAAGAAAGATATATGTAAATCATACAGGGTGTCCCGTATGTGGTCTGGAATCCGAATCTGTAGGTCATGATTAGACAAGCAAAGAATTGTATGCGGGGGGGGGGGGGGGGTCCTAACAGTTTCCGAGATAACGGTACTTAGAGATATTTGGATAGAACTTCTGAACGAAGGTATGTTGAAGAAAATCCGATATGAAAAATGTTTGTTGATACCCTGATTTTTGACAAAAATAGTAGTTAAATAAAAAAAAATCGAGTTACCATTTCGTAATTTAAACTTTGTTGAGCCAGAACTTCAAAACGGAGAGGAGCAGTTTATAGATCAGTGGAAAGGTCCAACGATTGTCTATCTAACAAAATTTAAATCATCACCATACGGCCTAATATTCAGAAGTTTCCGCACAGTCTTCTTATGACTAAAATTAGGATTCCATCTTCGCATCATCGTCGCTTCAAATCTGTTTAATATCAATCCGTGTATTTTATCCTCTACGAAAAAGAATGAAATGAAAGTACAAATTGCCGAGCCCGAGCAGTATGGTGGAAGAGTCACGTCGGCATGTGTGTGTGTGTATCTCCTTTCATTCAGTTATATCGGTTGGTATTACACTATCAGCGTAAACGATTGTAGCATTTCATGAAGTGACTAAAAATTTCAGACACATCATGTAAAAATTCATTAAGCGCATACTATTATACTATCTGCAGTCATTTCATGAAATGCCTAGACTTTTCGTGAAGTGCTGAGTTACATCAAGTCTCTACGACATATACACAGCCATTCCAAATGTAACCGATTACCTTGAAATCCGACCATCTCCTGTTTGGATGAAACTTTCAAAGTGTATTAGGAATACGAAAATGTGTCATTCATTCACTTTTTCCATCCTTCAAACTACTTTGAAAAAAGTCTAATAGAGCGGACATTTATTTAATGTTTCACATTTTACTTCTTCTGTATTGACGAAAATTTGGCATATTTCCATTGATTGGGAA
Source organism: Dioctria linearis (assembly GCA_963930735.1). NCBI lineage: Eukaryota > Metazoa > Arthropoda > Insecta > Diptera > Asilidae > Dioctria > Dioctria linearis. Next base: position 237,662,261 of record OZ005741.1, read on the forward strand.
ATATTGATGAAATAAGTTAGATATGGAAGAATATGGACAATGTGGAGCTAAGGCCAGCAAGTATCCAAACCATCTGAATCAACCGCTATTCACCATCAAAATCATTAAACTATCTTCAAAGAGCTGATAGCCAACGTCAATAGACTGCCGACATATACTAGAGAAGGATATAGGAAAGAACAGAAAATTCAATATCGGCCACCAATAGTGGAATTTAAATTCTAAGAGAAAACGGTTAATTGGAAGAATCGAAACATCTTTTACGGAGAGTTCCGAGAGCTCCTCGCTAATGTGCGAAGAATAGAATACTATCAAAATTCATACCAACGTGATTTAAATTCGCGTCCTAATTCCGCAATATTTGAGCTTTACTATATTACTTAGGGTATATGATGATTTTAAAAATTTATAATTCCAAAACGAAGCGCACCACCATCATAATTTTTGGCACAGTTTTTTTTTTAATGTAGGCCGGTTGGTTTCATTTGGCGTTTGAAACAGAAAAATCGACTGCTCGCTTTGATTTGTTGAAAATCACGTTCATCGTAAAATCTTCAAATTTTGGACGTGGTAGGGAGAATCAAAAAAATACGGGTCAGCTATTTTCGAATTTTTTTCAAACTCTGATAGTTTTATCCCTATGGTCAGTATGGTTCAAAATTAGTCCAAAGGGATAATTTTCGTGTGCATCGCTATATACACTCATGGTCCCTTTAAAAAAGCTTTATCTCCAAAATGAAGACAAACACCATCGTTTTAGCTTCAAAATGTAAATTTAACAAGGAGGTTCTCATAGTATATAAATAATAATTACTATTTACTTATTTGAAAAAAAAGAACAAAAAAAAAAATTCCTGCTGTACTGCCGTGATTTTTTAAGAAAAATATAAAGCATTAAGCTTCATTTGCATATACCAAAGGCGCTGGGCTCTACTTCTATCGTATTAGCAACAGAAGAATGCGCCTACACCTGAATCAAAAGAGCCATAAATGGCTGACCCGTTTATATACTCTCGGACAGTCAAGCCGCTCTCAAGACCTTAAAGTCCTACACTATAAAGTCACAGATAGTCTGGGAGTATCTGCAAACGCTTAAAAATCTATCAAGGAGAAACAAAGTTTTCCTCATTTGAGGGCCATAAAATCAATAAAATTGCTGACGGTCTAGCCAAAAGAGGAGCGGAAGCCCCCTTTGTCGAATCAGAGCCATTTTGTGGCACTTCAAGGTGTTACCTTAAAGCTACCCTAAATAGCGGGGGGAACTAACAAATTTTCCATTATTGGGAAAGACTACGAGGAATTCGTCAGGTAAAAACATTTATCGACACCTTTGGCGGAAAAGGTAAACAAACTCCTACTCCTTAGGAGAACAGAGCTCAAAATGATTACAGGACTCTTCTCAGGCCATTGCCCATACATAATGGGCTTGGCTGAAATTTCATCCTGCCGCTTCCGTTGAGAGCACCTGCTCTGTAACTGCGAAGCAATGGCCAGGTGGAGATTACTTTTCCTCCACCAAACTGCGTGCGGAAACTATGGATGGATAGAAAAAAGGTTGAGTCTCCCAGAAGGGGGGGGGGGCTCTGGAACGTAGACCGCACCAAGGCCCATTGTTCCAGCCGGACGCTCTAATAAATTTCAGAATTGATCTCCAACGCTGCTTCATGCAGCTCTTCCAGGGAGTCTGAGCCAAGGTATTTGTGATGCTTTCCGGAGAGAGCCGTGCAGTGGCATACCGTTTCGCGTTCCTCTCCGCATCCTCTACATATAGGATCATCTTGTGTAGATGACACCTGAGATAATAGTGCCCAGTGAAATTTGACACAGAGTTGGCTTGCATAGTTTCAATATATTTTTCGTCAGATTTGGGTTAGGTTTACCTCCCACAGTTCCGTAGTAGATCTGCCTGAGGGATCATCCAGCCAGAGGCGACTGTGTTAGCAGTGGTGGCTTTGTACTCCAGAACCAGCTTGGAGGTTATGAATGATTTTGACAAGGCCTTCAATTGCTTGGCTGTTCGAGCAGATCGCAATCTGCTTGTTCACAGTATCCAAATTGAGGAGATACCTTCCTGCTTCAATAATGGCTTTTACTGCCGCCTAGAAAACCTTAATATGGCTCTCAAGGTGGAGCGTAATTTCCATACGACGTGTGAAATCTAAGTCCCAGAATGATTCTTGACTTTATCAACAGTCTAAACCTAGAAAGAAAGTAAATTAAATTGAATTAACTCACAATGGATCTTTCACATCTCGGTGAATGCTAGGTAAACGCCTGCACACCCCTTCCCAGAGCTAATCTAATTTAAAGCTTCATTTGGCATATGAATCAGAAAAATTGGTTGCTCCGTTCTCAAGATAGAAATTTTTGAGCACTAACTTTCATTATAAAATCAGGAACATTGTCACGCTTAGTGTGGTTGAGGGGGAGAGATGAGGGCGTGGTAGGTAAAATAAAGATACCGGTGAGCTAGTTTTATATTCAATAAAAAATGTGAAAGTTTCACACAAATCAGAGATGGTGTGGTTCAAAGGTGATCGAATTCGTGTGCAATGGCTAACACTCGCATCTAGGATGGGTCGGAACGTCTCTTACTGGCTTAGATTAACCGCACACAACGCTAATTAACATCAATATTGCATAATATACAGCATAAGTATTCGTGCAAAAAATTTAAATCTTCTAGTAATTAAGAAGATTTCGTTGTAATAACACCACCAGAAAAAAAAATCTTAAATAATTGTGAAACAGAATATTCTTGATAAAACTGCTAAGATTACTCACAGCTTAAGACTGGTGCTCGAAATATACGTACACCTCCAAGTATTTAGAGCTACATAGTAAATAAAACAAAATCCCTTCAATTATAGGAATTACACGTATTGAAACCTTTCGATGAGATCCGGCCGACACCAATAACCAATTTTCAGTACAATGGGAAGTAAAAATTGAAGGATATGAAATAGCAAAGGATTTTTATGAAGCAAATATATACGAAATATGAAAGGTAGAAAGGCTTAGTGTAAATAAATTTCATTTTGGATAAACAGCAGTGGCATTTTAAGGTACTCAGCGGAATAGATATTGTCCTTACGATTACGTATTCCCACCTGCCGGATAATAATCCAGGAAGGTCAAACTAAAACAAGGCCATAAGGGATAAGGATATATAGTATAATAATGGTAAGACTGTACGGCTAAGTTATTTCATTACCTCATCCTCTTCCGGACTTCTTGGGGTTCAGGTGGCTTAGGACGGTGTTTGCAAACGACCACAATCCCAGCAACTATAATTGACGCTACTATTACGGCACCTCCTGCTATTATGGCAACCAGAATTACCATCGTTGATTGTTCCTCATTGCGTTGATGTGTTGTTTCAGCTGGGGTCGGATCCTCTGATAAAATTGTTTCATCTGATAAAGAAAAAGGAATGAAAAGGATAAAGGAATAAAATTAATGAATTTTCGGGTTTACGATCCATCCAGCACGTGTACTACGTCTGGAAACACGTAGTAATTTATGAAAGCCTACAAATAACTATAGTTCAAACCAAACGTAATGACCTATTTTATGATGTCAGTCTTAATAGGATAGACAAAGAAACCAAATGACACACAAAAATTCAATGAAAGCTTGTAGTTGTGTCAAATCCAAGCAAATTACTACGTAGGTATGTACATATGTACATATAATCATGTACATATTCATTTTATCCCTTTTAATGTTTTTCAGGGAAAATAATTTCCTAAACTTTTGATGTGTTTTTGAATATAAATTTAAAACCCTTACCATATGGTCCCAACTGTGCTCCGATTCGTACCCTTTCTATAATAACAGGTGGGTCACTTCGCCCCTTTGCATTCACAGCGTATACTAAAAACTGGTATTCACGCCCTGGTTCTAGACTATTCAAACGAAATTGTGGCTGCTGCTCCTCCATTCGATAGAGAGGAGATAGTGTGGCCTGTTTTAAAGGACAATCAAGAGTCATTGTCTTTTTTTTATATCTGAGTCTCTAAGGGGATTTACCTGATCGTTCATGGTAGAAATTTCATTGTCACTATCCAGATCGCTTCTGGTGCTATCGGCACCATAAATGGGATTACCGCCAACAACTTCTAACA